>JALJCO010014244.1:0-18385 GCA_023101725.1 Atherinomorus stipes | reverse complement strand
CTCCTTTTCTAACGTGAATATTTGGTCATGTAAACGCGTATCGGAATATCTACATTGAAAGGAACATTTCATTGTGTTCTGCACATGTTCTATCTGCAAGGATTCTTGGTCTTTTCAGTAAACTACAGGGAGCATTTGCACCAGCGATCAGACGTACTCTGCACAGCTGGCTAGCTTATATCACCATGGCAACACACATCCCGAGAGGAGCTGGTGTGCAAACAGTTACTTCGTGGGCTCCGTCAATTGCCTGGAAAAGTTTGATAAAGGTTTGACAGGGAACATTCACCGACTCCAGCCGGCATCAGAGAACTTCATCATTCCAGCCGTCCCACCAGTCCTGACTGAGACCTTCATCATCATCATCATTCCAACCGCCCCACCAGTCCTGACTGAGACCTTCATCATCATCATCATCATTCCAACCGGCCCCACCAGTCCTGACTGAGACCTTCATCATCATCATCATTCCAACCGTCCCACCCAGTCCTGACTGAGACCTTCATCATCATCATCATTCCAACCGTCCCACCAGTCCTTACTGGGACCTTCATCATCATCATCATTCCAACCGTCCCACCAGTCCTGACTGAGACCATCATCATCATTCCAACCGTCCCACCAGTCCTGACTGAGACCATCATCATCATCATCATTCCAACCGTCCCACCAGTCCTGACTGAGACCATCATCATCATCATCATCATTCCAACTGTCCCACCAGTCCTGACTGAGACCTTCATCATCATCATCATTCCAACCGTCCCACCAGTCCTGACTGGGACCTTCATCATCATCATCATCATCATTCCAGCCGTCCCACCAGTCCTGACTGGGACCTTCATCATCATCATCATTCCAACCGTCCCACCAGTCCTGACTGAGACCATCATCATCATCATCATTCCAACCGTCCCACCAGTCCTGACTGAGACCTTCATCATCATCATCATCATTCCAACCGTCCCACCAGTCCTGACTGAGACCTTCATCATCATCATCATTCCAACCGTCCCACCAGTCCTGACTGGGACCTTCATCATCATCATCATCATCATCATTCCAGCCGTCCCACCAGTCCTGACTGGGACCTTCATCATCATCATCATTCCAACCGTCCCACCAGTCCTGACTGAGACCATCATCATCATCATCATTCCAACCGTCCCACCAGTCCTGACTGAGACCTTCATCATCATCATCATTCCAACCGTCCCACCAGTCCTGACTGAGACCTTCATCATCATCATCATTCCAACCGTCCCACCAGTCCTGACTGAGACCTTCATCATCATCATCATTCCAACCGTCCCACCAGTCCTGACTGAGACCTTCATCATCATCATCATTCCAACCGTCCCACCAGTCCTGACTGAGACCATCATCATCATCATCATCATTCCAACCGTCCCACCAGTCCTGACTGAGACCTTCATCATCATCATCATTCCAACCGTCCCACCAGTCCTGACTGAGACCTTCATCATCATCATCATTCCAACCGTCCCACCAGTCCTGACTGGGACCTTCATCATCATCATCATTCCAACCGTCCCACCAGTCCTGACTGAGACCATCATCATCATCATCATTCCAACCGTCCCACCAGTCCTGACTGGGACCTTCATCATCATCATCATTCCAACGGTTCCACCAGTCCTGACTGAGACCATCATCATCATCATCATTCCAACCGTCCCACCAGTCCTGACTGGGACCTTCATCATCATCATCATTCCAACCGTCCCACCAGTCCTGACTGAGACCATCATCATCATTCCAACCGTCCCACCAGTCCTGACTGAGACCATCATCATCATCATCATTCCAACCGTCCCACCAGTCCTGACTGAGACCATCATCATCATCATCATTCCAACCGTCCCACCAGTCCTGACTGAGACCTTCATCATCATCATCATTCCAACCGTCCCACCAGTCCTGACTGGGACCTTCATCATCATCATCATCATCATTCCAGCCGTCCCACCAGTCCTGACTGGGACCTTCATCATCATCATCATTCCAACCGTCCCACCAGTCCTGACTGAGACCATCATCATCATCATCATTCCAACTGTCCCACCAGTCCTGAGCTGGGACCTTCATCATCATCATCATTCCAACCGTCCCACCAGTCCTGACTGGGACCTTCATCATCATCATCATTCCAACCGTCCCACCAGTCCTGACTGAGACCATCATCATCATCATCATTCCATCCGTCCCACCAGTCCTGACTGAGACCTTCATCATCATCATCATTCCAACTCTGGCCCCACCAGTCCTGACTGAGACCTTCATCATTATCATCATTCCAACTGTCCCACCAGTCCTGACTGAGACCTTCATCATCATCATCATTCCAACCGTCCCACCAGTCCTGACTGAGACCTTCATCATCATCATTCCAACCGTCCCACCAGTCCTGACTGAGACCTCTCATCATCATCATCATTCCAATCATCCCACCAGTCCTGGCTGAGACCATCCCCCCTATCATCATCATTCCAACTGTCCTACCCAACCCTGACTGAGACTCTTATCATCATCATCATTCCAACCGTTCCACCAGTCCTGACTGAGACCTTCATCATCATCATCCCCCCAACCCACGTCCCACCAGCCTGACTGGGACCTTCATCATCATCATCATCTCAACCGTCCCACCAGTCCTGACTGAGACCATCATCATCATCATCATTCCAATCGCTCCACCAGTCCTGACTGGGACCTTCATCATCATCATCATTCCAACCGTTCCACCAGTCCTGACTGAGACCATCATCATCATCATCATTCCAACGGCCCCACCAGTCCTGACCGGGACCTTCATCATCATCATCATCATATCCAGCCATCCCACCAGTCCCACTGAGACCATCATCATCATCATCATATCCACCCGTCCCACCAGTCCCGACTGAGACCATCACCATCATCATCATTCCAACCGCCCCACCAGTCCTGACCGAGACCATCATCATCATCATTCCAACCGCCCCACCAGTCCTGACTGAGACCTTCATCATCATCATTCAAACAGCCCCACCAGTCCTGACTGGAGACCTTCATCATCATCACCATTCCAACCGCCCCACCAGTCCTGACTGGGACCTTCATCATCATCATCATTCCAACCGCCCCACCAATCCTGACTGAGACCATCATCACCCCCCACCACCGTCCCACCAGCCTACGAGACCTTCATCATCATCATCATTCCAACCGTCCCACCAGTCCTGACCCCCCCCCTTCATCATCATCATCATTCCAACTGTTCCACCAGTCCTGACTGAGACCATCATCATCATCATCATTCCAACCGTCCCACCAGTCCTGACTGGGACCTTCATCATCATCATCATCATCATTCCAGCCAAAAGTCCCACCAGTCCTGACTGAGACCATCATCATCATCATCATTCCACCGTCCCACCAGTCCTGACTGAGACCTTCATCATCATCATCATTCCAACTGTCCCACCAGTCCTGACTGAGACCTTCATCATCATCATCATTCCAACCGTCCCACCAGTCCTGACTGAGACCATCATCATCATCATCATTCCAACCGTCCTCCACCAGTCCTGACTGAGACCCTTTCATCATCACTATTCCACCGTCCCACCAGTCCTGACTGAGACCTTCATCATCATCATCATCATTCCACCCGGCCCCACCAGTCCTGACTGAGACCATCATCATCATCATCATCCCAGCCGTCCCACCAGTCCTGAGTGGGACCTTCATCATCATCATCATTCCAACCGTCCCACCAGTCCTGACTGGGACCTTCATCATCATCATCATTCCAACTGTCCCACCAGTCCTGACTGAGACCTTCATCATCATCATCATTCCAACCGTCCCACCAGTCCTGACTGGAGACCTTCATCATCATCTTCATTCCAACCGTCCCACCAGTCCTGACTGAGACCTTCATCATCATCATCATTCCAACCGTCCCACCAGTCCTGACTGAGACCTCTTCATCATCATCATCATTCCAACCGCCCCACCAGTCCTGACTGAGACCTTCATCATCATCTTCATTCCAACCGTCCCACCAGTCCTGACTGAGACCTTCATCATCATCATCAATTTCCAACCGTCCCACCAGTCCTGACTGAGACCTTCATCATCATCATCATTCCAACCATCCCACCAGTCCTGACTGAGACCTTCATCATCATCATCCATTCCATCTGTCCAACCAGTCCTGACTCAAACCTTCATCATCATCATCATTCCAACCGTCCCACAAGTCCTGACTGGGATCTTCATCATCATCATAATTCCAGCTGTCCCACCAGTCCTCACTGGGACCTTCATCATCATCATCATTTCCAACCGCCCCCACCTGTCCTGACTGAGACCTTCATCATTATCATCATTCCAACCGTCCCACCAGTCCTGACTGGGACCTTCATCATCATCATCATTCCAACCGTCCCACCAGTCTGACTGGGACCTTCATCATCATCATCATTTTCCAACCGTCCCACAAGTCCTGACTGAGACCTTCATCATCATCATCATTCCAGCTGTCCCACCAGTCCTGACTGGGACCTCATCATCATCATCATTCCAACAGCCCACCAGTCCTGACTGAGACCTTCATCATCATCATCATAATCCAACCGTCCCACCAGTCCTGACTGAGACCTTCATCATCATCATCATTCCAACCGTTCCACCAGTCCTACTGAGACCTTCATCATCATCATCATTCCAACCGTCCCACCAGTCCTGACTGAGACCTTCATCATCATCATCATTCCAACCGTCCCACCAGTCCTGACTGGGACCTTCATCATCATCATCATTCCAACCGTTCCACCAGTCCTGACTGGGACCTTCATCATCATCATCATCATCATTCCAACCGTCCCACCAGTCCTGACTGAGACCTTCATCATTATCATCATTCCAACCGTCCCACCAGTCCTGACTGAGACCTTCATCATCATCATCATCATTCCAACCGTCCCACCAGTCCTGACTGAGACCTTCATCATCATCATAATTCCAACCGTCCCACCAGTCCTGACTGGGACCTTTATCATCATCATCATTCCAACCGTCCCACCAGTCCTGACTGGGACCTTCATCATCATCATCATTCCAACCGTTCCACCAGTCCTGACTGGGACCTTCATCATCATCATCATCATCATTCCAACCGTCCCACCAGTCCTGACTGACACCTTCATCATCATCATAATTCCAACCGTCCCACCAGTCCTGACTGGGACCTTCATCATCATCATAATTCCAACCGTCCCACCAGTCCTGACTGGGACCTTCATCATCATCATCATTCCAACCGTCCCACCAGTCCTGACTGGGACCTTCATCATCATCATCATTCCAACCGTCCCACCAGTCCTGACTGGGACCTTCATCCTGGTGTCCGGGGGCTCCAGCTCCATTTCCACCACACGTTTCTTCTTCTATGACCCGCAATAGTGCCAAGCAGGCTTCTGCCGGCGGGTCAGAACCAGCACAGCAGCACCAGCAAAGGACTGCTGTCAGCTCCAGACTGCAGTCCAGCCGCCTCTCATGGATCCACGGTCCAGCCAACCGGCGTTATTTTGTCTGTAACTCTGAAACTTGGCCGGCTTGACCGCAGTGGCTCCGGATGGTTCATTATCCACCATCATCATGACGTTCTCCGTGCATTGTGGTTTGGGTCGGGATATTCCAGCTGATTGCAGTTATCATGTAAACAGGAGTAACTCTGACTGCTCACGCATGGAAACGGGTTATTTGATCTTTCAGAAACCGGAATATTGACCTTAACCTGAATTTTGATGCCATGTAAACGTGGTCACTGGTTGCCTGGAACTTTTAGGGTTCAGTTTCAGATTCTTTTATATGTTTTTAAATCTTTAAATGCCCTGGCCCCCTCCCATCTCTCAGAGCTCTTCCATCTTCATGCTCCCCCTTGCCCTCTTCGGTCAGCTGAGTTGCTGCTGTTAGATGTCCTGAGGTCTCAGCGGAAGATGGAGGGGGGGGGGGCATTTTCTGTGAAACTTGCTGGCATTGTACATCAGACAGGCATCACCTCTGGCAGTTTGCCCTGGCGTTCCACCCTTCATGAGCCATTCTGGTGTTGTTTTACGTCTCATTTTTTCTGATATTTATATTGTTTCTACTGCTCATTGTTTGGAACAAATATAAGAAAAATCGAATGTTCTCACTTTATTTTCCATTGTGAGACCTGATTTCCATTTTCACATCTGTTCAGCGTTTGGTATCGGTAGCTGCTGTGTTTAAGAGCTTGAAGAAGAAGATGTGAAATTTTGTTTTGAATGCAGCACAGTGAGAGGGTAAAAAGCTAACTATGTTTCAGGAATTCCCCTTGTGATGGAGCGCCATGCTAACAGGTTATTCCAGAAACAAGATTTCTCTGTAGGCAAGTCGAACAATAAATGATAGTTTAGAAAAAGTGTGAACTGATTTGCACGTTTACCGGTAACAGCGGTCAGTGAGGGGGGTGATGACGAGGCGGGGAGTGTTTCCCAGGTATTCATAGCCATAAGGTAAACTAGCGTTGATCATCTTGGTCTGGAGGTGGTTCTCCTGCAAAAGAGAGTGACAGAGTTCTGAAGTCAGTCGCTGATCTGTAAACGTCCGTACAGCTGCCCTCTACCCCCCCTCCACACACCACCCAGTAGTAGCGAAGCTGGCTCAGCCACTCAAAGTCGTTTTCGTCACTTATCCTCTTTCGAACCAGCGTGGCTAGAACATCTCTGGCGTGGACGTCAAGGACGACGAGAGCTTCAAGCGTCACCCGATTCTGCTTGGACAGCTTTCCACGCACGAGCCCGACAATGTCATCAATCTGCTGGTTGTTCTGCTCCAGGTAGGCCTGCAGGGCCTGAGGAGGAGAAAAGCACCAGCATGCTGCAGTTCACCAACAAACAACAGGGATTTGTTCTGTCCTTCTCATGAACCAGCCGTTTTACTGCACATTCACACATACAGGAGGTAGGGACCTCAGCTCTCAGTTCCTACAACCTTCGTAGCTCCTACTGTGAGGCAGGGTCCTTTCAGGGCTCCATAGATGGTTTCCCGTTTACAAACATTGGCAGTTGCGCGCGCAACCAGGGGGCAAAAAGCCTGTTTTGTAGTGTTTTCTGTAGTCTACGGCCAAACACGCACTCATATCATTCATAAAAATGTAAAGTAACCCGACGAAACAAACAGAGATGGTTGTGTTTTAAATTATATTGAATAAATCTGTATTTTGATGACAAATAACAAAATACTGACGCTGCATTGCTGTTATGTTTCTATCACGATGACACTAACTTGGTAACGGAGTCATCACCCGGAAACGGCATTTTTCTTGCTAAAACATGGATATTATTCGTGTTGGACCTCATTTGAAATTTGCCTGAAAAACCTGAGTTAGAAAGCGGCTTAAACTTTCGTTTAGACTCTTTGTTAAAACCAAAAGAGGCCACAACAATCTGCAGCCTGCAGCAGGTTCAGTTCAGCTCCGTGTCGTCTTCACCTCCTCCATACAGGAGCAACTTTCACTAGTTTGGGATTAAACCAGGCAAAGACGACATCATCACTACGTTTGGAAAGGAGCTGATTCCAGCTGTTAGGGACTAACACGCATTGCTGTCGGTAAGTTTCGCTGCTTGTGTAACGTTCTGCTTTATTGTGGATGAGATCGTGGTGGACAGTAGACAGACTAGCTAACTGCTAGCAAGCTAACGGTAGAAACTCAAACGCCATCTGATTTACGACCCCCGTACTTCGTACTAAATCTCCGGGATGCGTTGTTATGCCACGTGAACGTTCGTAAACGGCTCCACCATCAGTTTCTTCTTCTTTTTTAAGTTCGTGTCTAAGCAGCAGAGGACGGCTGTCACACACAGTGTTTACAGTTTATGTCATGCAGCCGATCGCGGCGGTGATGCTGCTATTACAGTCTTCCCACTAGAATACGGGAAAAATGTCTGCCTCCGCCGTGGTTTAATCCTACATGTGACCATGGTGAAATTCTAAATAAATCATGTAGTCTGAACCGGAATAAGTTATCTGGGAGGGTTTTCTGAAGATCAGTCACTCCTATTGTCCTATTTTCACCATTTTCAGCTGTTTACATGCATTAATGTTTGATTTTTGCAACCGAACAAATACCAGGACTCAAACATTATATTTCCCCGACACTTTCACGTCATATCTTGACCTAATCTGCATTAAAAGTCGAGTTTTGTATGTAAAACACACGTCTTCTCATAGTTCAATAATGCTTTTCCTCTGTCTTCTTGCCCCCTGGTTGCCTGCGCATCCTATCTGTGACGTTGCTCAGAAACCATCTATAGGGACTGAAATATGAACATGTTTGGCCATTTTAACTGGATTTAAAATGGCAACATTTTAAATCCAGTTATTGATCTGTGTTTATTGTGCATTGCCATGGTTACAGCTCTGCAACACAAGTAGAGGAAGTTCAGAGTCTACTGTAAATCTAGGAAACAAGAGACATATAGCCACCGTATTTATTTAGCTAGTTATTTGTAAACACCGGGTCTCATTCATGAAACGTTCGTAAATTTACAAACAGATTTACCCGTAAAGGCCCACTCCACTAAAAACTTACTCCAGATTCAGGAACACGTGAAATTGTGTTCGGGAAACTCAGATTTGATGGTAAACACGCGTGTAGATCATGAGTGCCAGACAATGGTAAACTGGCAGCGCGCTCCGGGTCATCAGTTGTTTGCATAAATCTCCTTCCATGAATCAGCAACGAGCTCCATAAAAGGAGGTTCAGATTGACGCCTCCGGCTCACCCGTCAGTCACGGCACAAGCAGAGAGACAGAAGGACGTCCCTGAAGCAGATACAGATCATTTTGAGGGAAGTTGCGTTAAAAAACACATTTTATTTTCATCAGTTAGCAGTGGTGTGACAGGGACCGGCCAATCAGAAGCCTGGAAGGAAGAACAGACACGGTGATGCGGTGTCTGCTGTCCCCATGGCCGAGATTAACACAAACATGTTAGTGCACACGGAAAACTAGGAGTGGGTCGCCCAGTGGTGGCGTCATGGGCTTTGGTGCGGAGGACCCGGGTTCGAGTCCCTGACACGACATTCAGGTGAACCACTGTGGACCCCTGAGCAAGGTCCTGAGCCCCCCCAACGGCTCCCCGGGCGCTTTAAGTAGCAGCTCACTGCTCTCTGGTACTCACAGCACAGAGATGGTGACATGCAGAGTCCTCATTCCCCCTCAGGGATCTTACCAGTATGACAAAAACAAAGGTATCTGCTGCAGGAGGGGGGGTGATCAGAGCGCTTTGTCAGGAATCATTCCTGACTAAATGTTGAAGCCTACATTTCTGATCGTTTGCACACAAATTCGCTCTGCTCACGTTTAATGAATGAGACCCATTGGCTTTACTTTAAGATCTGTTGGTAATGAAATGATGAATTATCTTTTTACAATCCCAGTATGAGGTTAGTGAACTAGAGTGTAGAAGAAATCCAAAGGAAAGGCTCACCTTCTCTCCAGAACCAATAGCTTCATGGATATCCTTTGTCCAATAGACTTGTGAAACACACAGAACAGTCTGACCGGGCCATGCGCGCACCCAGTTGATCCTTAACTCAGAAGGGTATGCTTCGATTGCATCCAATATCACCTGAGATGAATGATGAAATGGTTCATTAGTGGGAAACACTGAATCACTCAACATTGCAATTTTCACAAGTGAATATTTCTAAATGATAAAAAAATGTGCTCAAGTTCTCTAAGACCACTGATCACGACGGATGTGAATCACCACCAATAAGGCCGATAAGCCGTATATAAACGGGGAAGGGTAGATGGAAACGGACACAGATACGTTTCAATGATTTAATTCAGAATAATTCCAAGTTAAAAAAACAAAATCTAACCAGGGCCAATGTTAACAACTTCATTTCCCAGCATTCCTTTCAGAGTCATGTGACTACGGTGCAGCTGCTGCTGCTACAGACTGACTTGCTTTGAAGCTGCTAATAATATGTCTGCTAGTATCTGATATATGGTAGTATCTAATACCTGCTAGTATCTGATATATGGTAGTATCTAATACCTGCTAGTATCTGATATATGGTAGTATCTAATACCTGCTAGTATCTGATATATGGTAGTATCTAATACCTGCTAGTATCTGATATATGGTAGTATCTAATACCTGCTAGTATCTGATATATGGTAGTATCTAATACCTGCTAGTATCTGATATATGGTAGTATCTAATACCTGCTAGTATCTGATATATGGTAGTATCTAATACCTGCTAGTATCTGATATATGGTGGTATCTAATACCTGCTAGTATCTGATATATGGTAGTATCTAATACCTGCTAGTATCTGATATATGGTGGTATCTAATACCTGCTAGTATCTGATATATGGTAGTATCTAATACCTGCTAGTATCTGATATATGGTAGTATCTAATACCTGCTAGTATCTGATATATGGTAGTATCTAATACCTGCTAGTATCTGATATATGGTGGTATCTAATACCTGCTAGTATCTGATATATGGTGGTATCTAATACCTGCTAGTATCTGATATATGGTAGTATCTAATACCTGCTAGTATCTGATATATGGTGGTATCTAATACCTGCTAGTATCTGATATATGGTGGTATCTAATACCTGCTAGTATCTGATATATGGTAGTATCTAATACCTGCTAGTATCTGATATATGGTAGTATCTAATACCTGCTAGTATCTGATATATGGTAGTATCTAATACCTGCTAGTATCTGATATATGGTGGTATCTAATACCTGCTAGTATCTGATATATGGTAGTATCTAATACCTGCTAGTATCTGATATATGGTAGTATCTAATACCTGCTAGTATCTGATATATGGTGGTATCTAATACCTGCTAGTATCTGATATATGGTAGTATCTAATACCTGCTAGTATCTGATATATGGTAGTATCTAATACCTGCTAGTATCTGATATATGGTAGTATCTAATACCTGCTAGTATCTGATATATGGTGGTATCTAATACCTGCTAGTATCTGATATATGGTAGTATCTAATACCTGCTAGTATCTGATATATGGTAGTATCTAATACCTGCTAGTATCTGATATATGGTGGTATCTAATACCTGCTAGTATCTGATATATGGTAGTATCTAATACCTGCTAGTATCTGATATATGGTAGTATCTAATACCTGCTAGTATCTGATATATGGTAGTATCTAATACCTGCTAGTATCTGATATATGGTGGTATCTAATACCTGCTAGTATCTGATATATGGTAGTATCTAATACCTGCTAGTATCTGATATATGGTAGTATCTAATACCTGCTAGTATCTGATATATGGTAGTATCTAATACCTGCTAGTATCTGATATATGGTAGTATCTAATACCTGCTAGTATCTGATATATGGTAGTATCTAATACCTGCTAGTATCTGATATATGGTAGTATCTAATACCTGCTAGTATCTGATATATGGTAGTATCTAATACCTGCTAGTATCTGATATATGGTAGTATCTAATACCTGCTAGTATCTGATATATGGTAGTATCTAATACCTGCTAGTATCTGATATATGGTAGTATCTAATACCTGCTAGTATCTGATATATGGTAGTATCTAATACCTGCTAGTATCTGATATATGGTAGTATCTAATACCTGCTAGTATCTGATATATGGTAGTATCTAATACCTGCTAGTATCTGATATATGGTAGTATCTAATACCTGCTAGTATCTGATATATGGTAGTATCTAATACCTGCTAGTATCTGATATATGGTAGTATCTAATACCTGCTAGTATCTGATATATGGTAGTATCTAAGACCTGCTAGTATCTGATATATGGTGGTATCTAATACCTGCTAGTATCTGATATATGGTAGTATCTAATACCTACTAGTATCTGATATATGGTAGTATCTAATACCTGCTGGTATCTGATATATGGTAGTATCTAATACCTGCTAGTATCTGATATATGGTGGTATCTAATACCTGCTAGTATCTGATATATGGTAGTATCTAATACCTGCTAGTATCTGATATATGGTAGTATCTAATACCTGCTAGTATCTGATATATGGTAGTATCTAATACCTGCTAGTATCTGATATATGGTAGTATCTAATACCTGCTAGTATCTGATATATGGTAGTATCTAATACCTGCTAGTATCTGATATATGGTAGTATCTAATACCTGCTAGTATCTGATATATGGTAGTATCTAATACCTGCTGGTATCTGATATATGGTAGTATCTAATACCTGCTAGTATCTGATATATGGTAGTATCTAATACCTGCTAGTATCTGATATATGGTAGTATCTAATACCTGCTAGTATCTGATATATGGTAGTATCTAATACCTGCTAGTATCTGATATATGGTAGTATCTAATACCTGCTAGTATCTGATATATGGTAGTATCTAATACCTGCTAGTATCTGATATATGGTAGTATCTAATACCTGCTAGTATCTGATATATGGTAGCATCTAATACCTGCTAGTATCTGATATATGGTAGTATCTAATACCTGCTAGTATCTGATATATGGTAGTATCTAATACCTGCTAGTATCTGATATATGGTAGTATCTAATACCTGCTGGTATCTGATATATGGTAGCATCTAATACCTGCTAGTATCTGATATATGGTAGCATCTAATACCTGCTAGTATCTGATTTATGGTAGTATCTAATACCTGCTAGTATCTGCTAATACTAATTTCTTGTCATAGAGTACCATCCAGTGGTGATTTGAGGAGGCATTCTTTTCATTTACCACACTTGGAGCATCAGTGAAACTCATTTCAGTGATCGTCTGGCTCTGATCATAACATGGCTGCTTTATGAGATTCAGTTCAACATATTTACTTTCTCTTTACGGTTTATAAAGCACACCATAATCTCTTCAACACCACTGTTGTGTCTCCTTCAGCAGCAGTTCCCACCAGATGCACTATCTTTACACACAGCTTTCACTACTGTGCTGTAAACATAGTATCCCAGTATATCTTCTTGTTTATAGTACTGCAAAATATACTATCACCAGATTCTTCCCATTACTGATCACTCCATGTTTTTGTGCATCAGTAGAATCATCTGAGGAACAGAACAAAATACCAAAAGATAGCGATGGTGCTACGCCGGGTGCAGAGGAGATAAACTGTACTAATCCTGTAACCACTGGTTTTACCTTTTTTTTTATATATATACTGGTATGATCCCCGAAGGTAAATTAGGGCTCTGCATTTTACCCATCTCTGTACTGAGTATCAGAGAGCAGGGGGCTGCTACTGAAAGCACCCGGGGAGCAGTTGGTGGGGGGTTGAGGACCTTGCTCAGGGGTCCACAGTGGTTCACCCAGGGGTTGTGTCGGGGAATCGAACCCGGGTCCTCTGTGCCCAAGCCCACGACGCTGCCGCGTTTAGTCGACAGGTGTATGAGATGCACACTGAAGCTACCGGTGCAGTGGCATCTCACTCGTTGTGGATGACAGATTCACATCGGTGAAACTTTACATCCGTAGTGATCACACCTCATCTGTGCACGGTAAAAGATAGCAGAGGGGGAACAAAACCTTATGCAGGGAGACAGACATGCCATCCTCCAGTTCATGAAGCCATTTCTCCACCTGGCCCCTGGCTTTGGAGGTGGAAATGATGTCCTGGAGCTGCACAGTTTCACCCTCACTGCTCCTCATGTGGGTGATATCCAGTGTGTCAGTGAACACCACTCTTGCAATGCCTTCAAAACATTTCTTTAGATGTGACTGCACCCTGAAAGACAGGAAGAAAATGACATTATAATGCGTTCTTCAACATGTGCAGTGCTGCAGACCTGATGTTCCTGCTGAAGCTCAGCCGCAGCCTGCGCAGCCACAAGCAGCTGGTTGGCTGACCGTAGAGCTCCGGTGAAGTTCCACGCTCATTCATTTGTGATCCACTTCTCTTGAATAAGAAAAACTCTACTTACTACTTAGCTACAAACTGCATTGTACAGTGGTTCTCCATAACAAGAAAACAATAAGAAAGAAAGAAAGAAAGAAAGAAAGAAAGAAAGAAAGAAAGAAAGAAAGAAAGAAAGAAAGAAAGAAAGAAAGAAAGAAAGGAAGGAAGGAAGAAAGAAAGAAAGAAAGAAAGAAAGAAAGAAAGAAAGAAAGAAAGAAAGAAAGAAAGAAAGAAAGAAAGAAAGAAAGAAAGAAAGAAAGAAAGAAAGAAAGAAAGAAAGAAAGAAAGAAGAAAGAGGAATATACACATGTATATATATATATTGGGAACATGTGGCGATTGCTAGCAGGAGGCAGCCTTCCCTAAAAAAGCTCAGTGAACTGGAGAGTAAACCAGCGGATTTACAGCCTCTTCCGTTCAGTAAGAAGCTTTGGAGGTGCCACTTGGAGGCTGCGCTCTGTCTGGGTCCGCTCCATTTACTGCCCAGGCGACTGAGTAGCGAGTCGGGCGGGCGGAGTTTTCACTGTCATCCGCTCAGA
This sequence comes from Atherinomorus stipes, assembly GCA_023101725.1. Taxonomy (NCBI): domain Eukaryota; kingdom Metazoa; phylum Chordata; class Actinopteri; order Atheriniformes; family Atherinidae; genus Atherinomorus; species Atherinomorus stipes. Next base: position 3,844 of record JALJCO010014244.1, on the reverse strand, counting down.
TCCGACAGCATGTTGTTCCAGTTTGATAAATAATGTTGACGTATGGCATAAGCTCAAACCTCTTTACGCTGTTATTGTCCAGTACAGCAAACAAATGGTTGCAGACTTATAACTTTATTATGAACTTTTATTTTTTTACAATCAACTTCGCTCTGACAGACCCACACTTTGTTTTGTTAAAGCATCTTTTCACCTGCAAACATTTTCCTTCCATTTAAGCAGCAAAAGATTGTGAAAGAGGTTAAATTCATGTCTTGCCAATGTCAACGCCATTAAACATCAAAGGAAGGAGTACAGATGCTCCAATAAAGGGCATCGTTCAACCAAAATAAGTTGCTTTTATTTACCCAGACACTTAAAAACAATATCTAAGAGCGTAGTCATGATACTATGGTACACTGTGATACCATGACACCTTAGCTCAAGACTATCATACCGGCACATGCCTAGCAACAACCCAAGTCAGGGTTCTTGCACCATTTTAAAAGTAAAATTTAATGCTTTTTAAGACATTTTTAAGACCTTACCAAATAAAATTTCAGACTCTAAAATTAGGGGTGTAACGATTCGGTTAACAACGATTCGATTCATGAATGATATTGGTTCATTCAGAACAATATGATTTAATTCAATTCAGTGACTTGAAATCGAATCAAAAACCATGAATCATGATATGAATCAAATCGTTGTTTAACTGAATCGTTACACCCCGACCCAAAATGTTACAACAATTTCTTTTGAATACTTAACTTTTTGCCTTCTACAATGGAAATCAAGACTTTACATTTCCCAGTGGTCATCCCATTGGAAAACGAAAACCTCCCGGCTGCATTTGAGTTATTAAAAAAGTGCACATTATTCTGAGGGTGTACTATTCCTTTAATCTGTTGAGTCTGAGTCTTAAAGTGAACTCTTTGGCTATGTTACATACCTGACCAGGTCAGCCTGTGCCGTGCATTTCATGAGAATTCATGATTCCACCAAGAAACAAACATCTGCCTAACATTAACCATATCCTGTGGCTCATCCAAAGGTCAACACCGAAGATGCTAATATTCATTCCTTACACATGACCCAATGACGTGTCTGCACAAATATATGGTGACTTATTCATTAACTGAATGCCTTGTCTGGAAGTAGAAAAGGATTCTCAGTGACAGCATATGGGAAACAGGTTTATATAATCATCTTAAAGGAGTGATGACATAGCAGCAAAAACTAGTTTATGTTGTTGGCATTACTTTATATGTAAATACTCCAAAGAAAAAAACTGCATTTTTTACAGCGGAGTATTGTTTTGAAACGCCAGACCTCACTTCCTCAGTGATACAGTTGGGTCCGGTGATGATATGGAGCTTTACCCGGAGACCACGTTGACTTCATTTTGATTGGCTACACCTTATTTGGCTATGACCTTATTTGGAGAATCTAGGTCAAGCTGCGGTCGGACTTTGCTAAAGGCTAACTGCTAGCAACATGGGCCCTTCAGACAGTGAGCTACGTTTATCAGACAAGACAGCATTTAGAAAATAAATAAACTTACAGGTAATAACAAGGTTGTGGCCCCCTCCCTCAGTGTTGCTGCACAAGTTTGCTTTTAAATCCATTTGTTTGAAAATCCAGACCTGACTGCACAGAAGTTACTACTAGCTCCATACACGAAGCTGAATCAGACAGGGAGGGGGGGGAGGGGGGGGGGGGGGGGGGTGGGCTGTTTACTTGATAGTGAGCTTTTATTGGAGCAATTAAATTACGTAGAATGATAGAACTACGTAGAATGATGGAACTACGTAGAATGATGGAACTACGTAGAATGATGGAACTACGTAGAATGATAGAACTACGTAGAATGATAGAACTATGTAGAATGATGGAACTACGTAGAATGATAGAACTACGTAGAATGATAGAACTACGTAGAATGATGGAACTACGTAGAATGATAGAACCACGTAGAATGACAGAACTACGTAGAATGATGGAACTACGTAGAATGATGGAACTACGTAGAATGATGGAACTACGTAGAATGATAGAACTACGTAGAATGATAGAACTACGTAGAATGATGGAACTACGTAGAATGATAGAACTACGTAGAATGATAGAACTACGTAGAATGACGGAACTACGTAGAATGATGGAACTACGTAGAATGATGGAACTACGTAGAATGATGGAACTACGTAGAATGATAAGCTGCTGTCTGATTCAACTGTTTCTGAGCAGAGAGACAAAGCTGACAGACCATAAACAGGAACTTTGATTCTCACTCTGACATTCACATGACCTCATCAGAGCACAACAGATCAGATTATACACCCAAAACCCCAGAAAAGTGAAATTTGATGTCATGGCACCTTTAAAGTGCTGATGACAAGACCTTAACTTCCAGTAACTTTGCCATACAACAACAGACAAAGACAAAATCAGTAGTTCTGTGCAGTTAGAAGTTAATCAGACGTGTATTTATGTAAATATCCGATGTTTAGGAGGCTCGGCTAAATGCTAATAGCTTCTCAGTCGCGAAACGATCCAGCATGTTGTGTCATCAGTGACATACAGAGTTGTGGTCTGCCCATTGATTTACATTTATAATCTAAGCCGTGGAAAACAGCCTACAGTCTGTCTCCACCCACAGGTCTACTGGTTCAGATAAAAGCCTGCAAGACCACACCAAGGGAACCAGAACTGTAAGGAGCGACCCGGAACAACACAAGCAGAACCTTAATTGTGAAGGAGCTGCACCAGCTTGACAGAGAGCCAGGCGTGACAGAGACGAGGCACTTGTTCCCTGCGTCAGCTCGCAGCTAACAGCTACCCGCGAGCTAGCCGCAGTAAATAATTAGGTAAAAAACTGAGCAGCAGCTGTATGACCGATGTGATGAAGCAACGATGGATGAAACAGAATATTCCAGAGGACATGATCACAGTTTTATTGTGTTAGTCTTAACACGTTGGTGGCTGAAGCTGCAGTAAACAGACAGGAGAGACGAGCAGACGCTCCTACTGCTGCTACTGTTTCCCGGTGAGTCTGACTCCGATCTGCTTCTTTATCCTCTTCAAAAATAAAATTCTGAATCTGTAGGAAACCTAAATAAACTAACGCCGCACTTATGAGCTTTTAAACATTAACTAGCAACACAATTTGAAGGCTGAGTCGTTACTGTTTGTCTGTAAAACTGAAAAGGAACTTAAAACCGCAAAGAAGCCACTTCAATGTTAAATGAGCTGAGAAGAAGAGGCTCTGGCAGACGTCACGTCCGGTTTGGGCTCACAGCGCCACCGTCTGGTCAGATGCTGAAATGCAGCCATGTTGTCTAATAACTCATCTATGCAGCTGCGCTTGTTTCTGTTACATAGAGCATCATGAGGAACGCTTTGGTCAATAAAACATGGAGGAAATGTCAAAAAACATGTCATCAGCACTTTAAATGTCATCTAGTGGTAAAGATGAGTGTTTGAAAGAAAAGATGTTTTCTTTCAAATGACTTCATATTCCAGCACTGCTGTGTGTACGGTGGCCGTTAGTGGCCAAAATTCTCACAGACATAATGATGTTTTCATGTGTGAGTGGATCAGTGGTTTCAGGTGGAGCTATGACTGAACTATTAGGAACTATTTTTTTATTATGTCTTTTAAGGTATTATCATTCAAAAACAGTGTTTAACTCCGATTAAACAAAGCTGCTACAGCTGTTTTAAAGCTAGAGGGCTCTCACTTCACACACACTGTTTTGTCCATTCAGGGACACCGTAGTAAAAATGGTGGAACAAATATTGCAGCCTCCATATGCTCACCGCCGAGCAAGTAGATATAAATGGCTCATTCTATGAAAATAAAC
>JALJCO010014242.1:0-75121 GCA_023101725.1 Atherinomorus stipes | reverse complement strand
TTCAGAAACGGCTTGCTGGAGGACTCTTTCACAGAAATGCAGGGAGGGAGAAATACAGAGAGTACGCATCTGCACACACTTCAGGGGGTCTCCATAGACTCCAGCAAGTTATAATTATGTGTTAAAAACTTGAAAAGTGCATTTTGCATAATATGGGACCTTTAAAGATATGAGAGAAGGTAATTATTTTTGCAAGACATTTATGCTCTATTTGATAATTGGATAGGTTATATAGAAAAATCAGATAAAAACATGGTGGCACAGCTGGATGCCTGAAATGGAGTTGCCTCCACTTACTAGTTTAACTTTTCTATCTTCTATTCTGGGTTTTTAAGCATTGAGTTAGCTTTTACATAGACCTGTAATGGAAGACTCAAAAGAATTTAGAGTTCAGCATATTTCAAAGTGTTTCTTTCCCACCTTTAAACTGTGTTAAAAATAAAAACAGCCACTATATAAGTTTCATGTGCTATCATAACATTGAATAAACACTTAGCAGCTTGTATTATGTTTGTGCTTGCATAAAAAGCAAAACAGCTTCCTGATATCTGGCATGTACTTTTGAGGAGCAGATGTGGTTGTCTTAATGGAAACTCTTAAGAATTTTAACTGTCATGTTAGCCTTTGTGAAAATGTCCTCAACTGAAGCCATCAAAACAAACCAAAGTCAACAGCAACATTACATTTGTTTACTGGAAATGTTTATATTCATAGCCTTTTTCCCCCCTTGTTGAAAAGAGCCGGCAGCTATCTTTAGTGGAATGCCTCTCACAAACCCACTGATTGCACAGAACCAATCAGCAAAAAGATAAATGCTGAATATAGTGGAGTGTTAAGTTTTCTTCCACAGTATGTGAAGTGAATATGGAACAGAATCATCACCAGGGAGACAAAATACAACCTTGCCCCATACAGGTGTAACTGTTTGCAAAGTTTGCAAAAAAAAAAAAGAAAAAGAAAAAGGTAATGATATGTTGGAGCTCACTTCCTCAGCTCTAAGTTGCACAAGACAACTATTTCATTTTAAACCTTAAACTTCCATTGAAAGAGGTGCATGCCATAGTCATGACTGATTGTACGTATCTGTCTGCGTTATTTTTACTTCTCAATCATATCGCAGAAACATTTGGGATACTTTAGGGCACTTCTGGCAGTTGCGAGTGTTATGTGGGTAAGACACAGCCTAATGGTCATAAACTGGAGCTGACTTGGCTCACAGCATCTGTTGAATTAGCCAGATGTGCCCCAAATGTCATGATTCAGCTTTGATATGGGTTAACATACTTTTCTAACCTCTTCTTTGGGAGGTTTGAGGCAACTATCCTCTCCTCAAGGTGCAACCAGAAAGGAAAGAGCTCTGGCCATGTGACCATTCTCATCATATTTACTGAAAATGGATTGAAAAATAACTGTGACATTTGTAGAGCCCTACAAACAAAAATATCTTTGATGAGCACTAATTGTGACGGGTGGGGTGAACTAGGTTAAACATAGCCCTGAGTTCTGCTGTTGATTTTCTTTGATTTGATCTCACCAAACATTTAAGTGATCGCCAATCACGGTCATTCAGAATTTTTTTCACATTTCTTCCTTGAAGACGATGGGTCGCCATTATCCTTCCAGTTTTTTATAATGCGTTGGACATTTCTTAACCCAATTTAAGTAGTTTCTCAATCCTCTTAAATGTTTTCTCTGCTTGATGCATGCCAATGATTTGACCTTTCTCAGACAGACTAACATCTTTTCCATGACCACAGGATGTGTCTTTTGACATGGTTGTTTAGGGAATGAGTAGCAACTCATAGAACCAGTTGGGGTTAAATAACTTGTTGCCAGCTGAAAGATAATTGCCCATGCAATAATTAGGAGGCTTGTACCATATTTCCTTGGTCAAATCCAGGTGGCAACTTTTTTTTTGGGCCAGGCAGTGTATTATGACAGATCGGCCTGTCATTTCAGTCTGTGGTTTTTTGACAGAACACCAGGCAGAGGGCTTGTAACTTTCCTACTCTGAAATAATAATAATACAAAGAAAAAAAAGAGAAAAAACTTTCCTTCTTTAATGTCTGATCTTCCAAAGTCCAACTGTAGGGCTTAGCTCGTGTCCATAGTATGAAGGTGCAAGTGTTTTTGTACTGCTCCGGGTCAACCTTCTGAAGCGGTAGTTTCATCCGTATTTAGCATTTTGTCCCAAACAAACGCCAAATCCAGACCCCTCATACAGGAGCAGTTTTAACGCTGTTTGTGGGCATGTTTAATGTGTTGGCCTTGAGCACAATGAGAGATGAGAAAGATCTGCCCCCCCCCCCCCCCCCCCGCCACAATTTTCTTCATAAACCCATTTGCCCGTAACAACCCACTGATTAGCTGCATCGTTGTTTAAACCGCAGTGTTCAAAGCGTTTGAAAAAAATAACACCTTGCAGCCCAGAATTTACCGTATGAAAAATCAACTATAGGATAGATCAAGTTAATGTGTTAAGGAGAAAAGTGAACAGAATGATTGTTGTAAGAGTTGTTTGTCAAAAGTTAAAGGAAGTAGCAGTTATACGGAAATGATATGACTGTTTCGTGACAGGCCAGAGTTGGCAGAATACTGAAAGGATACTGTATATCTAAGCATTTTAGTAGCATAAGTCGGCTAACTTGGAAGTCAGACACTCTTCCATTGAAGAACCCCCCCCCCAACACACCCACACACACACACACACACACACACACACACACACACACACACACATCTTTCTTCCAAGGAAAGAGTGTTTTGTTCCAAGCAAAAAGCTGAGAACTGAGTGAGAGCGATATAAGCTCCTCCTGATGTTAAAAACCTACAGGTGGGTGCAAATCAGTATAATAGTATTACATGGCCATGAATCTGAAGAAGTAAGGAGTGTCTCCCTGGAGAAGAAATCTCAGTTGAACACCAGATCGCTATTGGATGTAACCATGTCCAAACCAACGAAAGATTAAATTGGAACTTCTGAGCTTTTAGCACCTGCTTGTGCTAAAATGATGGATTGTTTTGTCCCGACGACACCATGAATTGAATGAACATTCATCAAAGCACCAGAGAGGATTAAGAGACTTTTCCCCTGTGCAAGGAACTGCTTCAGCTTCTCACTTCTAAAACATTTTCATGGGTTTCAACTAAAAACCTCAAAAGGGAAGTAGTGTTTAAGGGGTTCTAGAAAAAGAGGAGAAGATAGAGAAATTTAACTGGAAGGAAAAGCAAGATATATTTTTGTGGGATTACAGTGATTGGTATTTTAAACATTTTGGGGTTTTCTTTGATTTTGGGTTTAATTCTATTTTGTTACAACTTAATTAATCCCATAATTAATAACAACAATTAGAGTATGGCCAAGGATTGAGGTGAATTGTGGATGGAGAAATTACTGTTTTGATTTTATTGGTGTTCATAATAAATGCTTGATTATTTTCATGATTTCTATGAGCTGTTTGTGCCCCTTTGCCCTTTGCTTATATCTAAAATAAATACAACCTGCATGAAGAACAGTATCATTTCCCCAGTTTTAATTCTTAGCTTGTAACTCTGTTACACAGCAGGGTGCGGTCACTGTAATGGTTTACAGTTAGATCTTATGGTCCTTAATGGTTGTTTTAGCCTCCAAATAACATGTCGTAATACCCCTTTTTCTGGGGTATTAAATTTACCTGGACTGAAGCAAATGTTAGACATTTAGGGGCATAACTGTTGAAAAGAAAGGTGACAAGAAGTTTGGCAGGTGTTGCTCCCCTGAGGTCAATGCTGGAGGTAAAGCAGGGCAGGCCTTTTTAAAGATGGCAGTCAGATATCCAGGTGAGTATTCCTCGCCACCAACTTAATTAGATGCTTAAACCTTTTAGGACAAATATTCTTTGGGGACTTGGGGTCTTTTAACCTTTTTAATCTTCTTTTTAAGAGCTGGTTTCTGGTAGAAAAATCAAAAGTCTAAGACACTGTTTTTCGATAGCGATATTTGTATTTAAAATTGCAGTTTTCTCACATGTGAGTGTGACTCATTTATTTATTTAAAGGTGTCATCGCCCAAAAATAACACTTTTCATGCTAAAAATCTGTGTGTTGGTATAGGTCCTCAGATAAAACTTACCAAAAATCCAGAGTATAAAAGTGGCTTTGTTTCATGTGGGCTCTTTGTTCACACCGGAATCGGCCACAAGAGCGCGCACCCCACGGTCCGCGATTTTGATCCTTCTCCTAGACTGACATCAGACTAGGAAGCTGCTTTCATAAGGCTGGCTGTCTTCCACCACCTGAAATCAGCCGCGGCACAGGAATTAATGGCGAGTTTGACAAAGTTGCGCAAACAACACTGTGCTCAACTGCTCTGTTGTTGGTTGCCAAAGTCAACGAGGCAATGTTTTCAGTGTACCTGCAACGGCGTTTCAAACTACCAGGAATCAGTGGATTAAATTTATATTCAATGATGATGTCGCTGTGACTCTCCTTGCTGCTCTACATGCCTGTGCTGAACATTTTGCACTTGGATGTTTTATGAATTTGGGACAATAGCAGGCAAAGTTGGCTTCAGTCCTGTGTTTGTAAAAAGGGGCAATTCCAATTATCAGGAACTCACCTGCAGTGCAGCGAAATGTTGCTGCTTCTGTAATTTACTATCTTTTGTGTAAGAGAACAGGAAACAGTCGTAGATGAACGGTGACAAATTATGATTAAAAATTAATTTGAAGATAATTTCAGAAGGATTTTGCAATTAAAGTACCAGGTTATGACACCTTTAAATCTTTAGATGCAGTATGCTGGCCTGCTACTTCACATTATGCATGATGCTGTAAAGCTTAAAAGGACTAATTAAAATGCTCCCACTACTATTTAGATTCCAATATTATGAATGTCTGAAACTCAAGAAGTCCTTTTACAGATAGAAACACACAAGCACATAGACTCACTCAGATAAAGGAAGTGAAGCATTGGGACTGCATGGTCTGAGAGGGAATCATTACACTTTCCTTGGGCTGAACTCTACGTAAACTCTGACTCACAACCTTTTTCCTTCACTACATTTTTCCACCCTGTGTCTCACTTAGCTTGACACACACACGCACACACACCCTTATACAAACACACCAAATGCATCATGTTCTTATGTGTGTAGTCTGTTGCTTGCATAACACCAGAAATCAGCAGTTCATTGTGTTTAGTTGTGTATGAAATGAGAGTTCAGATCAAGCTTTTCCCCTTCTTCTTTTTCTTGTTTTGTGCCCCTCTTTCTTCTTCTGTGTGGCAGTCTGTCATTTCCTCTGCCTGGTTCCTGAAGGAGTCAGGCTGTCTGCTCTTTAAATAGGCTTGACCTCAGTACAGACTCTGAGGCTGCCTCAGTCTTTAACTCCACACATGCTTCTCCGTTTACATTAGAGTGTGGTTTTTTGAAGGTGGGTGATTTTCAGCCGCTCTGCCTGTAGCCACACATACTGTAGCTATGGATAGCACAGATTTTTTTTATGTCTCCCAAATGCTTAATTTTTTATCTCACATCATCTCTCCGTGCAGTAGTCTACTTGATCTAAGTGCTCATGCTGAATTCAATCATGAGTTCAGAGACAGCTGAGGTTCAAGCTTAACAACAAAAATGCTTCACAACACCAGTCCTGGACACTGGGGAAAATGTTATAATGCATAATAGATACAAATGTATAACTAGAGCAAATAATGAAAATGGTAAAAGCATGAAAACAAACCCAACTCCCATCAGGGACGGGTCTTTAAATGATATTGCTTTTTTCATCACCACCAGTAATCCCCCAGGCTTACGTATCAATGTACATCAGGAGGGATAAACCTCTATTGGGAATTATGGTAGGCTGATTAGAATGAATGATTTATACGTTTAGTTTCTTTTAGACATGGGACTTCTTCAGCTTTCATCACTTTATGCTTTTTTTTTTTTTACATCAAAATTTGTTTTGGAAGGATGGTGCCTTTCCAACAGCCAGTGATTTGTGAGGGTGGAAACTCATTTGTTTTTCAAATACATGTTGAAGAGAATTTATTTTTAATCACAATAAGTCAAAAACCTTAATTTTGCTAAACAGCACTACTATCTGTGGTACCACTTTGGCACAGTACAGCTTTGGAATGACTGCAAACAACAGTATTTTTTTGTTCGTTTTTTTTTTTTTTTTTTAGAGAGACTGAGAGAGATGGTGTAAATGAGTGTGTAAAGCCAAGTTCAAAATATAAGCCCTGATTTGATATCCTGGACAATTGTTGAAGGTCAGAGCTCACAGATGGATTCTGGGTTGGTGATGGTCTGCAACGAAAAGGCAAAGCATGCAGAGTGGAGCAGGTAGCAGCAGCAGTGGAATAGATATAACAGAAAGAGAGACAGGAGTTGAGCAGTCTAAACAGATTACCCTGATTGGAGAGGAGTGTTTGATATAGAGTATGCAGAGTGTGAAGCAGCAGTGCAGTTTCAGTTACCAGATTGAACCAGTGTTGGCTAGTTTGTGATATTTCAGATTTGATGGCAGATTTTTCATTTTAAGGAGATGGCAGAGTAATATTCTATAGCATAACTGGCAAACATTCATGTGATGATTATATGAGGTTACAGTATATCAGTGTTCAGAGAGGGTATGTGTGGGAAATTAATTATGCATCACAAATACACCTTTATTTCACCTGATTCTTTAAAAAAAAAAAAATCATATTCTGGGCCAAAAACAAAATTGCAGTTGGATTCATATCAACATATGAACAGCTGGAGTTCTATTAGAAGCAAAAATAGCAGCTTTTGATTTGCACTGCCTTTTATTTCAAAAGTAAAATGCAGTGATGGGGATAGCACAAATCAAATACATATTTTGTGTAGTTTTATAATTATCTGAAATAGTTACTATTGTGCATCAATACTCGGCAACACAAAACTGCCAAGAATATTGACACCAAGTGGTCTCCTTGTGAAATTATATAAAAAAGAAGAAATAAAGAAATAGTTAAATTCAAATAAGAAAAAATGAATGACACGATAATGGTCCTTTCAATGTACTGTGTAGCACCTAGAATGTCATTATGGTGTCGTCTCCTGATGTGAGTGCTCAGTAAGAGCATGTTTTCTCAACCGAGCACTGATTGAAGGGGCAGCTCATTTCTGATAAGCTTATCTTCTGATTTCATACATCATTTTAACACAAACAAAGCCAGGTAGCAGCCTGCATCTAAAATTCTCATCCTGTTCTGACACATCCATCGATGTTTTCACCAGAATGAAGCCATTAAATCATGATGAAAATCTTTAATTTAGCTTTACTGTCAGCCGGCTGTATCTTTCATGGTACATTAGTGTTCAGGTGATGTAGTCAACAAGATAGAGCTCTTCAGGATCCACTTGTTCAAAAAGTGTCAGGACCAAAGTTTCATTCTTATTATTTGCAATGCAAAGTAGGAAGCTTGGCTTGGTTTATTCACATGACAGAGCATGCGTAAGTACAAAAAATGTTTACTTCATGAATTATAATGCTGTAGACTGGACCTAATCTTTGCAAAGACATATCCTGTTAGACATCCTCTGGTGAGGTAAATCAAAAAGTTAGCTCATAAGCTACATCTGCTCCCAAAGATTATCACCAGTAGTGGGGATTGCCATTAAATTATATGCAGAATTTAATGTTTACTTCAGCTGCGTCCCATTGATAAGCAGAGAGAGAGAGAGAAAGAGGAGAGAGTGGAGAAATAACCCAAACATAAATGAAAAGCTCATCAGAGAGGAATAGCGCATGGAACAAACTCCAGGACCACAAATAATAAAGACTAAAGTAAGGAAGATAAACCCAGTGACTGAGAAGGAGCTTATTGATCACAATGTATAAACAGTGAGTCATAATGAAATATATATGCGTCATATAGAAAGCCATAACATAAAGCTAAGGTTTTAGAATTAATGCAGAAGCTCAGATACAGCAGCCATGAATATGAAAGTCGAATACTTTCCAAAGAATGTTCCTCTTCTTTTTCATGATAACACCAGCAGTAGAAGAAATATTCTGATCCTTTCTCTGATTAAACAAAGATCATGAAAAGTAAAATTGTTCCATTTCAAAGTAGATTTTGTGCTTTTTAAATATTCAATTTAAAGATAATCTTATGCGTGTGTTTGTGTATCTTTGATGTGGTACTACATTGCATATAGATGGCAATCACTTTCTGAAATAAAAAAATTCCATCCAAGCACACAATGCATTAAAGGCGCTACAGACGATGTTTTAGCATGTCAGAAAGCAGATGCTGTTAGCAAGTTTTTGAATAATGCGCATGCAAGACCAACCTGCTTGAATCACAGCTCCCTCCTCTGGCCACAGAATAACGTGTACCAGCCACTCCGGTGTTTAGCAGACAGCAGGTACAGATTCTCCATCAGGTCACAAACACAAGTAAACATAATGTCGTTGTCTGAACGTCGCTAACTACTAGCAGAATGATGTTAGCTACCTACTGTAAACGTCAGACGAGAGTGCGCAGCTTCTAGGTGGCAGTATTGCTCTCGCCAATCAAACACTCTCATTGATCAGTCTATCAGTCAGGCCTATTATCTGTTGAACTGACCGTGTAACAGAACAGCTCGGTGATGATATGCTAGCTGTATGTATACTGGCCTAATCCTCCATTCAGAGAAGACACAGCAACTTCTTTCCTTTAGATGAATTTATTGGCCTATATCCAACTGAACAGGACACTGCAGTCATGTATGTGTGTGGTTTGTGATGTTTGCAGAAGACAACAACAATATACAATATTAATAATTAACCTACTGTGGCATTAATAAAGAATAACATGTACTAGAGTTCCAATAGGCCTTCGCGCCGCCTTCGGTGCTCGGGCCTAATTACAACAGGCATGAATGACATGTAGTATTACTGATCGCAGCTAGGGGTCAGTGTGGGCTTATTAAACAACACCACGGCCTGGCGGACCAAGCTAAACTGGAACAATCATGGCTGCCACGTTTGGTTACCTTTACACTAATATCAATATGATAATGGCTTCAATGAACGACAGCTATACAGCTAAATAAACAGTCGCAGAAGAAAATGAAATGTTTTTTAATTAACTGAGTTACATGTCGGGCCGTCCATGTTTTATGGGGTTCAGTAAGGCATGCTAAGTGGTAAGCTAACAAGCAAACGAGCATATTACCCCGGTAATATTGATAACTCTCGTCACATATAAAATATAAACATCATCCACTCATAACGTAACTTACATCATCACTGACGCACACTGTTGTACAAAAGAATATGGAAGAGCACTTACGATCGGTGGAAGATTAACCCAACTAGTTAACTACACAGGAGGTTTCTGTAGAACACACCGCGCATGCGCAAACAGTCCATCAGTCTCTGCATGAAGCAGCTTGCCGTGACGTGTACTCCTCACAGCAGGGAATTCACAACAGACCGTCAATCACTCTTAGTAAAAGTGATTGATGAGCCAGTAGACAAATGAAAAAGTTAAGGACAGAGATGATTGGTGGATGTTTTTCCAGCCCCATTACTTTCACAGCTGATGTATAATAATATGTTTAAAGCTTTTAATTAATAATAGTACATGGGGTAGTGATCCCAATTTTCTTGAATATTGCAACAATTCTTGAAAGAAACATCTTCTATAATGCCTTTAAGTTGAATGTGGAACATTTTTATTAAAAGCTATATTTGAAGAAATAATAATAAAAAAAAAACTGCACGAGGTGTTTGGAGGGGTGCAGAATAAATGTTCCGCATTTCCTTAAAAAATTATATTTAGCCTGAAAATAAATATAAAATCAATTTTAACGGGTTCGACAATAGCATTATGCTTATATCTACAAGTCAATACAGACCGCCATTGCAGGTTGCCAGATACAATCTCTGTGTGGCAACAGTATTTTCTGCACAGTTAGACTGGTACTGGGGAAAATGGTGGAGTTGGCAAGTCAAGCAGCTGCTTCAGAGCCCCAGAGATAGTGGAGTAAACTGGATTAAATCTAGGAGAAGACTAAGACTAAATGGACCCACATAAACATTTTCCTTGGCATCAAAGCGTGAAAATGGTGACTTTTCACCTGTATCGGTAAGCTAACTCGCTTGCTAACACGGCTAACTTTAGCTGTCAGTTATAAAACTCCTTTGCAATACTTGTTGGACATGGTGCAGTCTGCAGCCTGGCAACCCAGCGGCTGAAGTTGTTTTTCTGCCGTTGCAACTACAACATAGACACACATGATGTCGCTGTTCTGTATGTATTCCATATCCAACCTTTAACATTTCAACTTACACCTATAACAAATTGCATGACTTATTAATCAGTGAGTAAAATAATGTTTACAGTAGCAATTGCAAACAAAGATTATTTGAGGAGACTAGCATTTTAAAAGACACTCTAAGATTTTTTTTACACTATGCACAGTGAACTAGCACAGCACGATAAGGTTCTATGTTAACTTTGGAAAGGTCAAGGTCAAGGTGAACTTTATTATCCCTGTGAAGGACAATTTGTTTGCAGCCAACATCTGTACATTCATACAATCAGATCATAAAAAAGCAATATTAACATCATACAAATAAAGCAAGAAATGGTGTGTAAAACAACAATAAAATACACTTAAACACATAGTAAAAGAGACTTCAGCTAACTATAGAAGAAACCAATGGGAACATAAAGATCATCTGTTTATAATCACATACACTTATTAAACTTGTCTTGCCACCATTGTGTGTCAACAGAGACAGGGAAACATCAAGTGTTTAACCTCATCATAGCGCCTACTTTTCCACACTGTTAGCTTTAGCAAAACGCTCACTAGACACTCATAAAAATTCCATCATAGACACCTTGAAATGTTCTAAACAGGAGCTCTCATCTGCAGGCCATACTGTCAAGAAAGGAATGAAGTTGATAAAGATGATAGATTTGTTTGTGGCTTTATCTAAAAAGTGCAATTGTAAACAAAAGGTATTGCTGATATTATGATTCTTTATAAGAAGTATATTATACCATTTTTTCAAAAGGGGAGAGAAAAGGATATTTGATGTTATGACAACATAGAGATGCATCGGTTTAGTTTTTTCTGAACCAATCTGATACCAAATACGCGAAATGTTATTTTTAGGCCCCATCCATCGCCGCCCCACACCCTCACATCTCTCCCCATAACTTGGAGTAACATCTGTATGCGTAAAGATGCTGCTTGATGGCCCTGGTGATGTGCTGACAAATTTCTCCTGTAATAGTAAGAAATTCAGACAAGCAGATGAAGATATGTTTTGGTCTCAATGGTAAACTACATTATGAAATTAATGTAAAGACTAGCCTCAAAAAGATTAAAAAGCAATTAATGCAAATACTATTACTACTACGACTTCTACTACTAACACTACTTAAAATAATGACAAAAATGATAATAATGATTATTATTATCATAATAATGATAATATGATAAAAACTACTACTGTTACTTCTACTATCTATTATTATAGACTCTTATACAATTACTACCACTACTACCACTATTGGTACTGGCCTACTACTACTTCTAGTATTAACAAAAATTACTCCTATTGCTATCTATCACTGTATTTTTATTTTTATCATTATTTTTGTTATTGTATTATTATTATACACAGACTAAAGTCCTAAGAAAACATAATTCAGGATCAAACAGATATTTCAAACTTTACATTTAAGTGTTCTTTTCCTCTGTCAGTAAATGCAACAGTCACGCACTCATCGCAGTCAGTGTTTCTCTGTAATGTCTCCTCAAAAGATGACTGTTGTGAATTGAATTAACCAACAGTGACATTTATGTCCTTAAAAATAGTCAAAAACTTTTTAATAGCATAAACTGATGAAAAAAAAACTTCAGCAAATCTATTATATATTGGCTATAGTTTACAGCTTATATACGACCACCAACTGTTTTTGTTTTGTTGTTGTTTGTTTTTTACAATGCTTTTTCAAAAGAGGTGAATGCAGGGCCTTAACAAGGTATTCAATAGTGCTAATCAGGGCCACCGGATAAAGAAACTCTCCAGTCTAGACAGAGACTGAAGTTAGAGATTCCTTTTTAATGAGTGGCAGCTTAGGTGTCCATGTCATAAAGTTTTGTTTCAACAACATTCCCACCATCAAGTGAAGCACGCATTTTCTCGTGTTTGACCCTTTTCCCTCTCTCTTTCTCTCTCTTGCTCACTCCGGATTCGTGATGTCTTTCAGCTCTGCAAAAGAGAGCCTGCCTGCACGCGCACCCATCATCTGATTGTTCAGATGTTGAGTGCTGACAGTCATTGCGCGGTCAGATTACAGATGGTCTCTTTTCTTGCATGGCGCTACCATGCGCAAATGCGTCCCATCGTCCAAAATGTGGCCCCCGTTGGAAGATGAGGCCCTACGCACAGCGCGTGCTCTGCGTTTAGGGAGGGGTGGCCCTGGCTGTGGGTCTGCTTGTGTTGTTCTGGGTCCGCTCCTTACAGTTCTGAGTCTGCTCCGTGTGTCGGCATTGCAGGCTTTTAGTTGAACCGAGTGGACCTGAGGATGGGAGACAGACTGTAGGCAGCTGTCTACAGTTCTACTCTGGTTCTAGCTTGTAAAATATGATGTACCCAAATTCCTCAGCATCATCACACTCTTCTGAACTGGCTGATGATCCCACCACACAAACCAGTTCCAAACTAGCTGCTCTGGAGCCATCTTTCATGTTTTCCATGGCTTTGATTATACATGTAAATCAGTGAGTGGACCGCAACTCCTTATCTCGCTGATGTCACAGAGCCTAAGTTCGCTAGTGAAAAGCTGTTCGCGCTTAGCCGAGCCTCCTAAACATCGGATATTTACGTAAATGAATGAAATGAAAATGAAAATGAAAAAAATGAAATGAAAAATACTTTATTCATCCCAGAAGGGAAATTCAACAATGTAAAAAAGCTCTCTTTTTTTCTTTTTTCTTTTCTTTTTTTTAACAATATAACATTGAAAATAATAATAATAATAATAATACACGTCTAACTGCACAGAACTATTTATTGTCTTGGTGTGTTGTTGTATGGCAAAGTTACCTGAAGTTAAGATTGTGCCATCAGTACTTTAAAGGGATATTGTGTAAGTTCTCCTGTGTTTTATTCACAAAAACTGATTATTTGGTTCAAAAGTGTTTTTTCATTAATCAGTAATCACTCCCATCAACAAACTGAAGTGCTCCTCTAAGTTCTAAATTTGCCGTTCGTATCATTCATTTACACATCGAGCGGGGCGGCTCGGTGAAGGCTGCCATGTCGTATCGCCATGTTTTTGCGTTCAGGAGAAGCGTGACAGTAGGAAAACACAGAAACTCACCGGACACACCGGAGTTTTCAGCTCAGTTCGAGGTAATGCCTTTGAAAAGTCACCGCGCTGCAGTGGGGAGAGACCAGCGTCTCACTGATGCTGGGTTCACGTGCAGTCGTGCAGACGGCCGTTGGTAACAAACCAGATGTCATTTTAATCAATGAAGCCGAGCGAAAGACGGTAAAACATGGGTCAGGGAAAACAATACGACATCGCCATGACAACAAATCAGATGTGGACTGATGCGTAAAAAATTAAAATAATAACAGGTATCCCTGCAGCAGACATGGATAAGTAGTGGCCCTTGGAACAAATAAAACCATCTGCAGCCTTGCAGATGGTCTGACATTTATAATACATGAGGTGCGCTCTGTGACACAATGCCAGTGGCTTCAGAGCGCAGCACTAAGTCAAAAATGTGACATTAACAAAAAAGGGAAAATAAAAAGATATACAGTAGTAATATCAGCTTTAACTACCATTTGTAGCTGGAAATGTTCTGATTTGTTTGTCTTAAATAAAACCTGCATTAAATAGTGATGTTGACAGTGTTGTTTTTCAAATAAATATCAAAACTGGATATGTTGCCCCCCCCCCCGCCCTGTGAGGAATGATAAAGGATTTTGACCCAATACTGCATGTCTGCAGTCCTGCTGCACTGGGTCACTCCTCATTTAGAAGCTCTTGCCATTTGTGCGTAAAGCTGCCAGTTATGTCTGCTTTTCACACATGCTAAATATAGGTGCAAAAACAGCCACCACAATTCAATTCACATTTGATAAATCAAATTGAGTGTGCAATTTGGATCTTTGCGAAATTCACCCCCAATATTTTGCAAGTTTTTGTAGAAACACTCATGTTGCATTTTCATCAAAGTTGCATTAGATGGATTGCATGTACTATTTTGCCTGTTTAATAGGCACAATCCTCATCCCTGTTACTAAATTAGTTGTAACAAGGTTTGTAATCAAGTTTGCACTCATTTTAATACACAAAAACCGTTCAAAAATCAGGGCATTAAATAAGTAACTCTTAAAGTAACACTACATATATTTCTGATCTTTAAACTACCGTCTTGTTTCGGCCTTGTCTTGATGGCACAGTGAGACCAAGAAACTGGGTTTCTCAAGTTTTTTTTAAATTTATTTTTCAAATTCCATCCTGGAGTGTCACTTTACATTTTACTTTGTAGCACCGCGTCAGCTGGTTTCAACAGGTAATCAACATTTTGGCCATTTGAAATGTGCAGCATGGCTGCCTCATCAAAGAACCACAAGACCAATTGATTCAAAAGAACCAGTGACTTTTACTGACTGCAGAGAGTTCAGAGAAGAGACAGGATGTTAGACAGATGATTAATTAGCCTAAGCCACTGTATAATAATCTGTATTACGAAGTGAAGGCTTCCAAATTATGACGGAGGCTCTGATTGTTTGCTGGACATTTATTGTTCAGCAAGGTTTCACAAGAAGAGCGGCCTGAAGTTGCCGTTCAGAAACAGAATAACAATGAGCAAACAGGATAGAACAGTTCCAGTTAAGCACCCTTCACAATAAAACACTTCCGGGTGTTTCAAAATAAATCATTTTAGGTTTAAACAATAAACTTCTCTGTACTTATGTATTAAAATCATGTTAAATCCGAATAATAATAAATCATGTAAACTTCATTTTCTAACATACACGTGTAAATAATTCACAAAATCCAAATAATTAATAATAATCATGTAAAATGTATTTCAGGTCATACATGTATGAGAATAATTCACAACAATCTGGCCAAGTACAGTAATGGGTCTGTAATAGGCCTCTTTGATCACACAGGAGCCAAAGCTTAAAACGGTACTTTCAACTAACCGGGCCGGTTTTAGATATAAGGAGCCAACTTGTAGCCAACTCATAGCCATGTCATTGCGTTGATGTGTGCATCAGAAATTTATTCAAACGGAGACAGAAGTCCACCAGAAATAAAAGCAGAAGAGTAAGACGACAGTGAGACATACGAAGCACGCTGTAGTAAACTCCTTTCTGCCTGACAAACTTGGTGCGAGGCAAGCTCTCGTTTGGCCCAACAAAGAGGTAGTGCAGTGCTACTGTAGCCCCTTCTGGCTCCAGGAGCTGGAGCTTTCAGCGATTGAAACCAAAAAGTCTGGAGCTTTGTTAGCTCCGGTGCCAAGATAGCTCCAGTACCAGTGTAGTGGAAAAGGCCCTAAGAGATTATATTGCTGTTTGAGGAAGCATCCAGTACATCGGCTGAGAGCTCAAAGTACCACACACAAAACCGATCACAGAACTGTTTATTTAAATCTAAAATAGTTGCATTTCCCTCATCTGAAGTTCAACTATTGACCTGGAAATAAGTGTTGATGGAAATCTTTCCCACTGAAGATAAAAACTAGATTTTTTAGTGCAATGGTGTTGGCTCAAAGCTTCAGTTGCTGCTAAAAGCAATAAAAAATAACTCTGTTATCTTCATTGTTTGAAATTATTTAATATACCTATTATGTTTATTATTATTACTATTATTTATTTATGTATTATATTATTATTATTATTATTATTATTATTATTATTATTATTATATTTTTATTATTAGAAAAGAGCCTTCTCAAAGCACACAGGGACACTGTGCAGGCAGATAAAACATTAAAAATTGTAAGCTAGAACAGTAAAAACACAAGCATAAGAGGTACCACAAAAATAAAACAGGGAAAAGACAACATTGGAGTGATGCACATGGACGTAGGTGGAATAAGAATGTCTGAACAGGAGAGTTTTCAGTCTGGATTTGAAAAGAGGGAAGTAGTCTGTCATTTGGGACAGCCTCTGTGTGTCTGTTGTTTTTTCTGTGTTTCTTTTTCTGTGTGCTCCATCTGCAAGTGAAGTTCTTAACAGATAAATAAAGTAAAGTGAATTTGATTTGTCCACTGTACGGCGATCAGGAGGGAATGGGGAGCAGAGCGACTAAATGCCCTTTCGGCCACTTTTAGAACTTGGTTAGGGCTACAAAAAGTTGCACTTCTTGTTCACATAATATGTGAACCAAAGTAGACGCTCTTACTTTTACCTATAGATGTAGCAAAGCAAAATTTCATAAAATCAAACATGACATGTGAAACAAGTAATGTTGCATTCAGGGAACGTTGAATGCAACATTTCTTGTCAGTGAATAGGAGGAATTGCCAAGTTTTCAAAGTTGTATTTACAAACCAACACATGTATGGTGAATACTCCTTTATTTTCTCTTGGCAGTGCACATGTACATGCACAGTTTCGTTTACTCATTTTTTTAATCCTTCTGCTCTAGCAAATAATGCACAAGCTGAGCAAATGATGAAAATAGAATGTCACAACAGTTGGCAAATTAAACAGATATAGTAACACTGGGAGGACGTGATTAGTTCCAACGTTGAGACTTTTGTTTCACTTTGCTTTAATTCTTTTTTTGTTTTTTTTTACTTCCTAACTTGCTTAAAATTACTTGACTAAGGTTATTGAAACATCTAAGTTAGCAATAATTAATTAGTTGATACACAAAGAGTTGATACACAACACCCCCACCCCCCCAAAAAAAAACAAACAAACAAACAAACAAACCAAACAAAAACATTTCATTGCAGATTTTCCACATTGCCGCCATGATTTGTTTTGCAACTGTTTTATCAGTTCTGAACCCTACCAGTCCAACAGTGATGCTTTGGGGATTTGTATTCAAATGTAATACACTGGGTTCCTGACAAAGTGTCAGTCTATGATGAGCCAGCAATGAAAGGGGGTGTACAAGCAGTAACCATTATGTCTTTAAATATTTGAGTAAAGCTAAACACACTGTGATCATAGATCATGCAAACGACTTCAGCTGTCATAGTTTTTGCATAAATGATTCTGTAGCGCTGAATGAATTACAGCTACACCTTCAGGATGTGGACATATTCAATGGAGCTGACAGCAGAAATCTCACAAGTAATTTCACATTCAGTCTTGATGGTTAATTACATTTCCAAGGTGCTGCTCACTACCTGGGGAGATGTTTTTGGAGCAGAACCTGGAAGAGGAGGTGACTTTGCATCCCCTGAGCACACAGCGTGCTCTGAAATGGAACATGGGTCCTGAAAGGTGGCATTAGCAACTCAGTGAAATGAAATGGTGTCAGCCTTTGTCTTACCACATGAATGAATTTAATTTGTGTGATCTCCATGTCCTCAGAGCAACGGAGCAATCAAAGGTAACGCTGATGAAGCTCAAGGGCACACACTGCCTTTTAGAGCTCGGAGCAAATAGACTGAAAATACAAAAGCATTTCTAGCATCTATACCTTTAATGTTAAAATAAGAAGTTTACACAAGTTTTAGATGGCAATAAAGCAAATTAATCAAAAATAAAAAGTAAAAACAAAAAACAATGAGAAAGCTGAATCTTCACTTCTTATATCGAACCAAAGTATGAATTTTCTTTTTCTCTTTTGGTATTGTGTAAATATAAAAGGTGGTAAAGAAAAATTCCTTTTACATCATCCACATAAGCAGCTGTTTTGCCTGTAAAGCAATTTTTGTGTTGCATGTGCAATGAGACATGGGATTTGCATATAATTTAGTGTGATGGCACACTCTTTTTGTCTTTACTGAAAAAATCAGCCACATTAAATAAACGCTTACTAAACAAAGGCTTTTGTGATGCTAGATCTGTTAAGACCTTGTAATAAATCGATGATAAATTCAGTTTAATTTGATCAAGCAACAATTATGTGTGTAAAATGAGGAACTACTACAGTTACAGTAAGATTTATTTCTGATTAACATCTTTATGTGTAAATAAGAACTCTTAGAATTAAATCCTGTAGGATGAACCAGACATACTGTATTTTGAGTAGCCTGCAGTCAACTGGAGAATCATCTGCTGTTGATCATTTACATCAGCTGTTGTCCTTAATAGCCGTGTTACAAGCTGAACAAATGAGGACTTGCGACTTATTTCGGTCAGAAAATCCGATTCTATCATCTGTTTGATAGCTGATACAAGAAGGTTTGCAGGAATCAGTGCTGCCCTTGTTTTCATCATGGACAGATGCAGATATTCAACTGATATCTTCTTCATGCATTTCATTGGAAACACAGTAATAACATGTTTGATGCATGACTATCTGTTCATGGCAAACTGTATGCATGGAAATGACACTGATGTTCAGAACTCAGCTACACAATTATTGGCTTTCTGAATGCATACATCTGCTGTTTTGTCTATATCCAGTTTTTGTGAGTTGACAGTGTGTATGACACCCTTAAAGTTTGAAAGTTTTCAAATTGCTGGAATACCAAACTGTAAAATAGAATTTCATGTTTGCTCTTACCAGGAGTTGATTTGTGTAACCTTTTTATATTGTCAAGGTGAGGACTACTGGTGGCCTTTTATTTTAGACCCAAACTGCATAAAAAGTGAAATACAATAATGATGAGCAATAACTGAGACAATTTAACAGTATTATGTACTTCATGTCCCTCAGATGGAATATTGTGCACTTTTGTTAAACAATTGTTTCCATTTTCTGTCACAGTCACATTTTAACAATAAGACCCGTATCATGAAGTCAGCAATTTATGAAAGGAAATCACAGAACAGGATTAAAGGTATACAGAGTAGCTTTGGGCCCTAATATCACCCCAATATACGTAAGTATTAGATGACATTTAGGGTCAATATACAGTGCTGGACATGTGTTGGCGCTCTGAGTGGTCTGCCCTAGAAATCAGACATTGTTAGCTTTGTTTCTCAATGGGTCATGTGATCTGGAGTGTGTTGCTTTATGGCTGTGTTCTGCATTGTGCTACTTTCTCTCCTCTTTGATTGAAAGTTTGTCATGGCTGAGCCAAGTGAGAAGGTGAAAATGGTGTCTGAGGAGGGCAAAAAGAGAAAGCAAGAAAGGGGTGGCTCCAGAGCAAAAACATGAGCGGACCTGGGAAAAAAATGTCCTCATTGGAGTCTGATGAAAGAGCAGTGTGGATGCAAAACCCACTCTCTGTTTGTCTCAGTATTATTAGACTGATAAGTTAGCTATTTGCCTGTTGTGCAAACAAACCAAAATGTGTTGTATTTCTTCATATCGTTTAGATCTTTCAGTGTTTCAGAGTGTGGTAATGTCCATCAAGAAAATAGATTCTTGGAACATATTGACATGTCTTTACCAAACATGGTTCTAACTCCAGCAATTACAAAACTAGATTTTCTTTTTTAAACAATTACTGAAGAAGAAAATAACATGTCTGCTTTTATTGTAACCATTTTTATGGAGTAACAATTGTCTAGGCTGTAAAATATTATCTGACTGAGGGTTGTTTCTATCAAAGGTTTGCGTATATAAAAATGTATACAATCTTATTGCACACAAAAAAATGTACTACAAACTTATACTCAGAGTGCAATAAGGGTTCCATCTTTCAAAGGTGCAAATTAGCAGATCTCATCCAAATAGTACATTTGCTGCAACAAATATGCAAAATGGGGCATTTCCTCGCAATCGTGCGTGTGTTGGGAGGAGAAAATGTTGATATTTTAATTTAGCACTTGTAAGCTGATTTATCAACCCTGAAACGGATTGAGTGGCAGTTTTTTTTCTTTTTTTTTTTGCATGTATTGTTAGTACATCTGAAAAGCAGGTGCAAACTGGCAGCTCTGCATACAAAAGTCTTCAGCCTCTGAGGGAATTTCATGAAAATCATTCAAGATTTTTTTAAAATCATTGTCCTTTTTGGAGACCAGTTGCATTGTGGCAATGTAGTTTTTAATCTTTTAAGCCAATAAGCAAAATCTTCATGAAAGGCCAAGATACCTGTAGGTACGTGACCTAATACTTAAGCGTTTGCCTTAGTTACTGGCTGAATTGAGCCCATCTTGCATATAGAATGCCCACTACTGTTCTGTAAAATGGAAGCAGACAATAGGTACAGTAAGTGAATAGAAAAAGCACAGGATTCAGTTACAGAATGGAGGTTTTAATGCAGTTTTGGTAGCCTCTGATTTCCATACAGTACTTAACACTGTGGTAACAAACATCCAAAATTGAAGCGATGTATTAACTTTCTAAGAATTTACTTTGACTGGATTCTCAGGCTGCAGCTAAACCCAGAGAAAAGGTCATGACTGTATATTCCTCCTGATCTGAGCTACTCTAGAGTAAGTTGCTTCAGGTTTCCCAAATGTGTCGGTGTGAGGTCTCTGCAAGAGGAAATGGATTTCCTTCATGTGCACAAAGAATATTCAGATCAAAGGAAGCTTATGGTGTCTTTGGGGATGAGGCAGCAATGTCTGTTAATGCTGCCTCTAAAGCAATCACCCATGACAAATTCTCCACAGACACAGCAAATCACAGAAGCTGTGAAACTTTTAGGCTGATTCCAAGAACCTGTCAACTCTGACTATCATCAGGGCTGACAATGTCTGCACTACACTGTGTCACAGCAGCTGGTGCCAAACTTATCAAGAAGCCAAAATATGCCTTTAACTTCTGCAAATAGTGAAGTAATATTTCTCATCAGTGGATTGAAACCTGAGGAAGAGACAGGATCTATCTATCTATCTATCTATCTATCTATCTATCTATCTATCTATCTATCTATCTATCTATCTATCTATCTATCTATCTATCTATCTATCTATCTATCTATCTATCAATCTATCTAACTACCTTCTATCTAGCAAAAAATACCATTAGTGAACTGCCTCATAAAATACATTGTTTTTAACAGGAAGCTGAAGGTGGCAGCATGGAACAGAATAAATTAAACACTGATTTTCAGACAGAAACAGGAAATGAAAAGTGATAGTCTCCTCTGTTATGGGGTAACTAATCCATCTACCACTAAGTAATAATTTTAAGAGTAGATTACACAGAACAACTACTCATGAACCCTGTGAGGATGTCAAAAGCTCTGGAAATTTAACATTAAATATCACCCTTACCGAGGCAGCTATAGGATGACACAAATAAACAGCAAATATAAAATATGTCTTTGTTTTGTAATAGCAGATTCGATTAAATCACTTTCCTCTTGAGTGAGTTTTTAGAGCATGTATTTAATATACACCGTTCATCATGCAGATGTAAACACCCTAACATTATAGACATCACGCTAAATGAATTGTTCTTAATCAAAAGGCCAAAGTGCTGGAGTGCAGACTGGAAAATGGGCTTCTGTCCTATAATGTTCAGCAAAATATACAGCATGACAAAAAAGGACCACACCACAAGTCTTTGTCATACAGAAAAACTAAGAACCAAAAATGAACATTTAGAGTGTGAGGTGCTTATTTCCACCCACAATCACCTCTCTGCTATAAAGCAATGCAGCTCACCAATATGTATATGATGCAGGTAGTAGATTAATGACAACTATCAGGATTAACTAATTAGCAAAACCACAGTGAAGTAACCTACAGATGCTATTGACTCTGCACCTCCCACCCCACCCCCACCTCCTCTGAGAGTGGGCAAAGAGGAAAGGAGGTTGCCTCGGTCTGATTAACGAACAGAAGAAATACTAAAGCCTTATCTCTCTTTTCTGTGAGAAGAGTCATTGTGAAAAATGTTGATAACTGCATTCGTGTGAGGAATCCTAAGTAGGATTTGTAAACAAAAGTTTTGAAAAACTGCAGAAAGCTCTGCCAGAAAAGAAATCATATGCCACTTTTTTGACACAATATAAGAGGAAGAAATCACTCTTGAAAAAGGACTGAACATTTAAGTACAAACATTTGATGACATGTTTGATACGATAACGGTGTAAAGGCTTCTTTCTTAATTCTTGCTTAATTCAGTCACTGCATAACAGCTTGGCAAATAAGATAACGCCAAAAACCAACTCAAGCTTGAGAAGGAACTTGTACTTTATATTTTGAGAGTTGGGGATTAAATTTTAATGGGAGTAAGGACTAAAATTGTATTACTTGCAGACGCTCTATATTAGCATGACTTTGAATGACATTTACATTAAAATTATTTTAGTGTTATGATCCAACTGCGTGATAGACTGGCTACCTGTCTAAGATGTACCTTGCATCTTGCCTGCTAATTTCTGGGAAAGGCTCCAGCCCCCGCGACCTTGAATAAGACTAAGTGGTATAGAAAATAAATGAACGAATATGAATGAATGAATGAATGAATGAATGAATGAATGAATGAATGAGAAAAGCACTCAGAGTGCAGACCTCCGCCAAGTAGTTTGACTCCTTTTTTTTGTGTGTTCTGGATCATAGTATCCGGAATTTTCTCTTGATCTGGATCAACTTTCTAAACATCATAGAACTCATTGAGATCCTTTCTTGTATTTTTTTTTTTTTTTTTTTACCAAACACTCGGGCCATTTGTAAGAAGTTATATGGAAAAATTCCAAAAATTTGGCCTATTAGGGTAATGTTCATTTAAGACTGTTTAGGCGTTGGTAAGGAGGTTTGATGTTCACCATGGGGTGTTTGTCAGAACACATACGACTCACTTATACATTTAACTGTCTTTACTGGTCACTCTTAATCACAACAGCACAGTAATGCAACACACGACAGGATTACAGGTGAAAAATTCCAGAGCTAGTTAAGGTGATTGCCTGGATGGAAGTGAGTGTGGTCTACAAACACAGAAATACAAAGCCATTAGGAATATTTGTTCGTCAAGTAAACGCGTTCAAGTATTAATTATTATGCTAATGAATCCCTTACAGTTAGGACTAAACATGCATACAAGGCTAACAGTTACAGTAACTGGCATGTAACAGGTCAGCTAGCTTAATAGCATAAAAAGGAACATGGTGAATGGAGGAACACTTCTGAATAAGCAAATCAGCTAAATAACATTAAAGGCTAATAAACATCCTGTTCAGGCAGAAATACAACTAGTAACTTACTGTACGTTCAGACCAAAAGCGACATAAGCGGCAAGGATGCCGGAAGTTAATACATTTTCAATGAGAGCTAGGCGTCCTGAGCGGCAAAGGCATCTGCAGCCGTCTTCTGCATGTCCAGAGTGACAAAAGCGTCTGAAGCGTCAAAAGCAGCACCAGATAAGAAGTTAAGCTTCGGTTAACTTTATGCTAATTAGCTATGACGGGGTTCAGCGGCAACTGGAGTAGAGGTGTCCTTCAATTGAGCGGGTCCAAAGAACAACGCATGTGACTTTGGTTCCGAGAACACACTCGTTCTGTCATAGATGCCAATAACCTGTTCAGGCTCATCCTTTATAATGTTCTTCTTTTTGGCTACCGGGACAAAAGTAAAAAAAAAAAAAGGAAAGAAAAAAGCCTGCTGGACGTCGAACCTGAAGTCCCGCCGGAACTGTCTCTGTCCAGCTGCAGCTCCAGCACAGCCCA
This sequence comes from Atherinomorus stipes, assembly GCA_023101725.1. Lineage (NCBI taxonomy): Eukaryota > Metazoa > Chordata > Actinopteri > Atheriniformes > Atherinidae > Atherinomorus > Atherinomorus stipes. The sequence goes on along the minus strand of JALJCO010014242.1, from coordinate 51,435 downwards.
GGACACCTCCTGCACCCGGTGACAGCGTCTTCTTCAGGTGTACAGGCAGCAGCACACATCACAGTGATGTCATCCACATCCATGATGAGTCCAGATGATTTTAAGTGTTAAATGCATGTATTTACAGTCATGGCAGACCATGTTACTGATACAATAATAACAATTATGAACCGCCTCACCCCTTTCCCCGTTCCTCCTAAATGTTTTCCAGCTCCTGGGTATTTTTCTTTAGGCGTATAGTACACACGAACGCACACACAGGCGCACTCCTCACCTGGTCTTGGCTGCAACGCAGCTACATGTGGTGTCTGCTTGTCTTTGAGATTGTGTCATACAAGACTTTGTTCCCTCCCTGCGCAGCATTTTATGCATTTCTGTGACAAACATATGAACTAAAAATATATGTAGTCACTGTGACTACGCATTTAGCATATGTTAAAACGCACCGGCTCTACATAATTGTGAGAAAATGACCAGAATGCAGACGCACGTTCTGCTCATTACAGTTGCGCAGTTTGTGAATTTGTGTGCAGAGAGTTTTATACATCAGTGTTGGGCGACATGGAAAATAATGTAAAGTTGCTCTACATTAAATGGAGGTGGTCGGCCAAACTAGCAGGCAAACTGTGGCTGGCAGGGCCGGTTCTAGCCCCTTTGGTGCCCTAGGCGAGATTATGGTTTGGTGCCCCCCTGTCCTGGCACCTAAGTTTCTAGATCACGGGTGTCGAGCTCCAGTCCTTGACAATCCTGCAGGTTTTCTATGCGTCCTGGCTCCAACACGCCGACTCCAACTAATGAAAACTTCACAGTCTGTTGGATCCATTTAGTATCAGCCAGGTGTGTTAAAACAGAGCAACAGTGAAGACCTGCAGGACAGGGGTACTCAAGGACCACCTCTGGACACCCCTGATCTAGATGAACAGACCAGGATGAGCTGCATGTGTGTCTGATGATTAGAAGCACAACTGCTGCTGTAATATTGACAGAAGTCAGCAGCTGCTTGGTGGCTGGATTTGGACGCAACAATCCACAGATACACCTGCACTCAGTCTGTCTTTCTACAGTACTTCATGTATAATAGACATTGTTTAGATAAACTTTAAAATTAATATATACTGTTTTCCATAACCAAGATTAACTGAAACATTCAGTAATAATTTAGTGATAAAATTAACTAATAATAGTCATGACTACATACATACAGTAGCAGTGATGATGAAGCTACACATCTGCAGCAGCTTCTAGACCAGGAGTCTGCAACCTGTGGCTCCACAGCTGCAAGTGGCTCTTTGGACCTTCCACAATGGCTCTCAATAACTTTGACTAAAGATTATAAAGAACCAGCTAATATTTTAAAATACCAGAAAATACATATTGGCATTTTTGATAATGGGCTTCAGCTGGGTTTTTTTTTGTTTTTTTTTAATAATTATGTGGAATTTCCACAACATAATGACTCTAAAAGTAGCAGTAATAGTTTTACAGTACATATATTTTTCTTGTCATTAGCTTGGAGATTAGGGATTTTTCCTCGTATATCGTTTCCCACAAATAGACATTTTTATCTATTCAATCTTTGTTGAGTCCAATTGAAGATTGAAGAAAATGTATCTATCCTCTTTTTCCCCCCAAGTTTTTATTTAAAAAAATATAGTAAATGACGTCGTTACGAGTAAATTCTGGACGCTACCCACTCAGGACACTTGGATTACATGGGACGAGCAGTATGGAGGAATATTGACAATTTTTTGTGGACTTTTATGGACCTTTTTGGCTCGGACCCTGGCAAACTCCATTGGGGGAAACGAGATGTCGTCCTGATCTCCGGCTGCATTTGACATATTAAAAAAGTGGTCCAGAATCTTGCTCACCATCAGGGTGAGTGGAAAATAAAGTTAAATCATTCTTAGGGTGAACTATTCCTTTAAAGTCAGCTCAGCTGAATAATGTTTTCATGAATTCTGTAACAGCTAGTCTTCCCTTCAGATACAGCATGACAGTGCAAATATGGCACATGGCATAACTAGCTAAATAATTCAGGACGTCATATGACAGGTATATGCTAGGACGTCACATCACACTTCCAAACTCAATCATGGCACTGACGACAGAACAAAATAAAAAATTTAAGAAGTTAGAAAAGTAAAAATTTAAAATCACTGATCAAAACCATTTTATTCTGTGGAGTTGCGCTAAATATTCTTCAAGTTCAGTTGTGTTATGGCCGCTTGATGACTAACCCAATGTCTTTCATTTTTACATGCAAATCCTCCTGCTTCACCCCACCTGTCTGATTAGCCTGGCATCACACCACCACAATCTCCTTCCTCCTGATTGGCAACACTGAATAACCACCCTGAGCAGCTCCCTGCGCACCCACTTCAGCATTGCCTTTTGCCCAGTTGCCTTTTTTTTTGTGGCTAGTTTGTCTTGTTTTAGTCTTAGTTTTTTTCGTGTTTTTGTTGTTGGTTTGTTTCGTGTTCTCCTTTATTTATTCCCTTATTTGTATTTTTTTCTTTAATCTTAATCTTCCCATCACAAACGTGCTCCCTCAATTTCCGTCCGATCAGTCTTACCTCACGTCGCCGAGCTGCCTGTTGTATCGCCATGTTTTGCGTTCAGAGAAGCGTGACACTAGGAAAACACAGAAACTCACCGGACACACCGTGAGTTTTCAGCTCAGTTCGAGGTAATGCCTTTGAAAAGTCACCGCGCTGCAGTGGGGAGAAACCAGCGTCTCACTGATGCTGCGTTCACGTGCAGTCGGGCAGACGGCCGTTGGTAACAAACCAGATGTCATTTTAATCAATGAAGCTGAGCGAAAGACGTTCAAACATGGGTCAGGTAAAACAATGCGACATCGCCATGACAACAAATCAGATGTGGACTGATGTCACTGTAACTGACGGACCACATCTTCACATAGAGGCTGGTGATAACTTTACATGCAGCAGATGTCGTCGGTCTGCCCGGTTTCACGCGAATGCAGCATGAAAAGTACGAGGGAGCTGCTCGCGATTACACAATGTCCCTTTAATAGTTTTGAGTTGTCTTTTTTGTGATTTATACTAGTAGTTTGGAGTTGGGATAGCTAGTAGTGATGGGCAAATGAAGCTTCACCCAGTATAACAAAGTGTTTCTGAGCAGGATTAACAACTCTGGCTTTAAGGAGAGACAGCCTGTGGTAGCACTCACTGTTAAAGAAGATACCACCAGAAAAAGTCACTAGATTTGTCGTTGGTTGCTTTTTTGAAAAAAAAAGTCTCTGGAGTCGTCTGAAAATTTGCTAAGTATTGTGACAAAGTTGTTGATTTGGCAACACTGAAAGAAAATCCTTTCATCTACAACATTTTTTTTATTATTATTATAATAATAATTATAATTATATTATAATTATGTTATTCTCTGACAGAATTGTGAGGGTTGGGGGTAGCAAAAATAGGCTGAGGTGGCTGGCTCATAATTTGTCAGCAGGAAAAACCCTGGTTAATATTTTCACCATCAGCTAATGGAACTTTTTTGTAATTTTATTTTTTATTTTACGATTGTTACAGCCTTAGGCTTTGTGGCCTGCAAGGCCTTGTTTTGTGTATATGCAGATAATTGTGTCCCAGCACTTCTAGGTGATTGGCCTGAAGATCCTCCTGGTGGGTGCCGCCATCTTGGGTTTAGAGTGCTGTGGGGATTGGACGCCTGCTTCCTTGCCCTTCTGTGATTGGCCAGCAATCAGGCCTCTGCAGCTTAAAAGCCCTCGTCTACCTCCATTCTGGGCAGCTGTGTTCACTGAGCACAGTTTGCCACTGGGTTTTTTCTGCTGTGACTGACTCTGGACTTAAGTCTGTGATTAAGCCCCCCCCCCCCTCTTTATCCCCCTTTTATTAAGCCATTTTGGGAGGGTTTTTGGGAATGAGGAAAGAGATTGGGAAGAAGGGTTTTCATCTTCTCTTTTTTTCTTTCCTTTTTTCTTTTTTTTTTTTTTTTAATTTATATTTTTTTTTTTTTTTTTTTTAATTTATTTATATATATTATTTTTTTTTTATTATTTTTTTTTTATTTTATTTATATTTATTATAATTATTTTTTTTTTTTTTTTTTTTTATTATATTTTTTTTATATTTTTTTTTATTTATTAACCATTATCTTTTTTTATTTTATTATTATTTTTTTTTTTTTTTTTTTTTTTTTTTTTTTTTTTTTTTTTTTTTTTTTTTTTTTTTTTTTTTTTTTTTTTTTTTTTTTTTTTTTTTTTTTTTTTTTTTTTTTTTTTTTTTTTTTTTTTTTTTTTTTTTTTTTTATTTTTTTTTTTATTTAGATCATAAACAAATAATTATCTATAATTTTTTCTTTTTTCTTTTCTATTTTAAATAATTTTTTAAAAATATTTTTTTATTTATTTTTTTTTTTTATTTTTTTATTTTTTTTTTTATTTTATTTATATTATTTCAATAAATAATTATTTTATAAAAAATTAATTATTTTTTTATTTTTTTTTTTTTTTTTTTTTTTTTTAAATACAATATTCATTTCCTTTTTTATTTAAAACATAATAATATTATTATTGCAATATTCAAATTTTATTAATTTGGATTAGGAAAAGGGGGGTGGTTCCTCCTTCTTCCCGATTAACACACTCCTTCCCCCCACAGGGGGCCCTTTTTTGGGTCAAGGGTGGAAGGGCGGGTATTGGGACGGGGCCAAAGTATTTAACCTGGGGGTGTTTAACAGTCGAGACTGTTGGAAGGTAAAACTGTTTTGTTATATTTTGGTTGTGGCTGCTCCTGCCTAGAGCTCTTATGGCTGGTTAAAGTGGCTTGAGTAACTTGTTTGTTGGTTGGAGACTGCTGGTTAGTATTGTAAACTGTCTATCAAGGAGGTCTGTGACCTGCTTTCCCTTTATTTGTATTTTGGGGCTTGTAGCATGAAATTGCTACCCTGTTTATTTAAACTTTCTTGTCTATTGTAAATAAATCCCTTTTACTTGAACTTGCTTGTCTCTGACCATTGTGTTGCCACCCTTTTTCCCCTGGACACCACAAGGGTTGTAACAACGATCACTGCAGTTTGGTAGCCCATTGAAATAGAACTAGTGAGTTTCTTAAGCCAGTGAACTTCCATGCGCTGGACACTTTTTGCACTTTTGACAGTTTTAATCAACAAAGGGGGAACTTATGGAGCCAGAACTCACCTAATGTGGAACCAGTTTTTACTGAGTTCCCATGAAGAAATGGTAGCAATCAGTCTGGATTTGTGCGGCCATCTGATGACTGCAAATACATGGAGTATATGTTTTCTGGGAAAATAAAGGGGAAGATGAGACAACGGCTCAAGTAGGAAGCAGCACAGAAAAAACAGAAAAGTACCACTGTTAACTTGCTGCTGTTCCTCCCTGTAATTCACAGATGTCAAACACATTCTGCACAACCATGGCTTGATGTGAAAATAACTTAGAAAAACAAAACACCCCCCCCCCCCCCCCAAAAAAAAAAACAAAAAAAAAAAAAAAAAACAACAAGACCTAGGTAGGTAATCATTAATTAAAGCAAACTGCCATTATTTCATCAGTACAAAAGCAATCAAGACCATGAGGCCAAAACGTCACCCCTTGATATCTGTCATGATAATAGTCTATAATGTTTTTAGTGGCAATTTCAGTTTTAAAAAGAGTGTCTGCTTAATTTTTCCCACTTTAGTTATTTAACCTTATCTTTTACATCACTGACTCCAATTCTATTCTGATGTCCTCAACACATTTTTCTTTGTGTTCCTCTTTTTATTTAAATCCTCCTAATTATAGAGCATGACTATAATTCCCAGTGGGCTCTCCTACTGTTTAGGCAATTGGTATAAGGCCACTTTTCTCTGCATGAGCTGCCAACCCAACTAAATAGTTTAAATGGAGATGCAGTTTTCACTTTGTTATTCTCCTGTAATCCCTTTTTATTAATAAATTGAATACTTTGAAAGTTCAACTTTGTCATACTGTTTTAAATACAGACCATTTTTCACTTATCTTTTATTATTATTTTCACTTGTTTTATTTTACAAGCTAAAATTAATGAAATACTTCAAGGACAGAGGTTAGTGAGATTGCTGTTAGGTAGATTTAAAAAAAAAAAAAACTTTTTCATTTATCTCAAATTTCAATCAATCAATCAATCTTTATTTATGAAGCGCTTTTCCAGCAGGTTACGCGACTCAAAGCGCTTTACAGTTTAAAAACATTCCTGCCCGCCCGCCCGCTGCCCCCCCCCCCCCCCCCCCAAAAAAAAAAATAAAATTCACACATGTAGTCTAGTGTCTATCCATGGGCCAGTCATTTAGCACTAAAAACTAGTTTAAAAGACAATGTATCCATATCTTTTACATGTATTGTGTATAGTTCTAATATGGTATAATAACATTATCTAGTGAGGGTGGTTTGATAATGGTAATTGTGAACATTCTCTCAAAGCCCAGAATGATTGCAGCACTATCTGGATGTTGATATGATCCCATTTTGATTGATTGGCAAGCAGCTGTGAGCTAGTCATCAGAGTATCTTGAGTAATAACAATTCTATTTTTAATCCCATACATGTCATAGTTTCTACAGTTAGTTGAAAGTTACATGAACAAACCAACCAGTCAGCAGAGTTCTCTGTGAAAAGCAGTTGCTTTGTTCTCCCTGTTATGCACATCTTTGTTGTTTGGTTAGAGTTGATGAGTCCTCCGTTCGAATGCCAATGTGAAAGACATCATTACCAATTTTTTTTTCTGCTTTTTGGACTTTTCATATGGCTGTTTGAGATCTTTATTGGCCAACCACTATTGGAAAGAGTCGTCATGACACAGCACAGACTAAGATTATAATAGGTTTTTTTTATGTTTATAATCACTACCTTTATCAACAGAGCCAAGCAAAGAAAATGAGACAACACAAAACAAGACAGATAAAAATTTAGCATTTACTCACAACTAAACTCTCAAAGAAAAAGAAAAAAAGTGCTTTCATCTGTCATCATGTTTTTTGTCATCCGTGTCTTTATTAGTGTGATAATATCCTGTGTTTATACTGTTCTGTGTCTTGTTTGCACACCTCATATATATTCTTTCTCATTTCCTCTGTTGTTTTTGGTCTCTTAACTGACTGCCTTTCCCACCATATTTTTCTCTGTTTTTGTTTTCAAACTTTATTTGTAATAGAGAAAGTTGTTTTGTGACAGTATCCTGAAGCAAAATGGTGCTGTGCTGGGCTGGAAACCAAAGCTGTAAACCTTGTTATCTCAGCCCTTTGGTGCTTCAGGATAGTTTTCAGCCTGGAAATGCATAAGAAGTGTTGGAATACTTCAAAATGAGTCTGAAGCACACAGTTTAAAACTTCACAAACTTCCTCTTGTGTGTTGCTTTAATATTTACTTGTTAAATATCCAGAAAATCAGGAGATTGTTACTGTGTTCTGATTCTTTTTTTTTTTTTTTTTTTTTTGCTTTTTTCCTTATGTTTATTACATCCTGTAAATCCAGAGCTATCCAACATGCTTAAACACAAGAAAGATGCATAATACTTTGTGCCACAACATTACAGATGGAGTATAAAGACACAAAGATGCTCATAGCATGTTCATGTTAGTGGCCACAAGCGCACTCAGTCCTTCCCACCACCTTCTCGTCTCTCTTTCTTTTCTCACTTACTCATACACTTCATTCCCAGCTTCAGATCGCCTGCAGTGTTTCAAGCGGCCTGCTGTCACTCTCCCTCCACCACAGAGTAGCACTCTCTTTCCCTGCTTGGCCCCTGCAGCACTAAGTCGTAGAGCTTTCATTCCTGCTGGTCAGAGGGGGTGAGAATAGAGGCGCCAAGGTGGTAATGGAGCCAGAGAAACCAGCACTCACACCAAGGCAGACAAGAACCCAAATGACCAGTGCAACACTCTCCCTGGAGCTAGCTTTGAGGTCTTGATGCATTGCATGCATTTTTTCCCCTTTTTCATGCATATGTTGATGTCCTTGTACTAAAAAAGAGGACTCCTCTCCCCAGACTAAAGCTAGATGAAAGTTTAATACTGGAAAGTAAAAAAACAAACAAACCAACCAAAAAAACCCAACCTCCTCTAATCTTATTGAAACTCCAGTTACCACAAGTAGCTATCGGATTATTTCTCATCTTCACTGAGCCAAGTCAGTATATAATTCAACCCTTTTCTTTGTTATGAAATTAGTTTGGGATGCTATTAACAGCAAGGACTATCAAATGGCATAGTGCCGCAGTGGCGGTAGATGATCCAGTGAGCGTAGGCTCACTGTATGATTCATCTTGAAGTGGGAGAACTTCACATGTTGGCCACAACAGCAGAAACCAGCTGAGAGCTTCCAGGGGTTACTAAAAGATGTTTGATGTTGTGGCCAGTCATTCTGTCAAACACACACACCACCACACACACATCCTTGTACTTCTATCTTAGTGAGGACATTCTTTGACATACTGCATTCCCTAGCCCCTAACCCTAACTACCACAACTGAATGCCGAAACCTAACCCTTGTCCTAACCCTAACCAAAACCTAATTCTAACCTAATCTCTAAAACCAAATCTTGACCCTCAAAAATGGGGTTTTCTTTAGCTTTTTTAATGAGGACTGGCCAAAATTTCCTTACTTTGCAAAAATGTCCTCACTTTGCTGGCTAAAAACGCAAAATGTACTTACAATGTAGCAAGTACAGATACACACACACGCACACACACACCGTAACCAGTGCAGTGGGCAAAGACTGGCAGTGCTTGGGCTCTGAGGGAAACCATCGTATGCAACTAAGCCAGTTCCTTGTTATGTAGGCAGAAAATTTAATCTCCTTTAAACAGATTTATGTTTTGATTTGTGGTCATTGTATAAACAGGCTTAGATTGCACTGTTACATCATGATCTGCAGATAATACTTGTGTCATTTTAAAAACGCTGAATAGGTGGTGACTATAATTCTGGCTATGGACTTCTTTGTGAACTTAAGTAAATACAATATGCAAAGCACTGCTTAAGCAAAACCATTGATAGTTGAATTGCATGCATCTTAAGGAATATTGTCATAAACCACAAATTAGTGAGGCTAACAGGAGAAAAAGTCTTCAATTTGCTAAACTAGGAAGCATAAAGATTGAACTCTGGAGAAATGGGAAAAAGTAATAAGTCCATATGTACCGTATTCCAAAGTGATGGGAGCATTAGGGTAAGAGAGGCAGATGAAGTGATGCAGCCATCATGCCTGTCTACTGCACAAGCCTTTGGGGGCAGTCTATGATACACAGTTGGACTTTCCCATCATCAATACAAGATCTTGGTGAAAAATTATGCAAAATGCCACAATGGATGCTGCCATGATCAAAAGAGGTGGTCCTATGAAGTATTAGTTTACGACCTGTTTGTTTTTTTCACCACAAAAAAACAAACAAACAAAAACATAACATAACATAACATAACATAACATAACATAACATAACATAACGAAAACAAACAAGTACAACAGTGGGGGGTAGCCTGCAATATTTTATCTTACACTTTGGCCACAACAGCAGTAACTTGCACTTCTTACTTTATGCAGCTTACATTTATTTTGTGATTCTTCATTTTCTCCCTTCAACCATCAGCACAGCAGTTAAGCAGCTCGCTCTTTAGTTTTTGGAACAGCTAAAAATCTACATGTTATAGCCTCTTGCGTGTGCTAAATTAGAAGGGAGGATTAAATTTTCATTTATGGGAGCATAGATGAAATGTAGCATATCTAATGTGGAACAGCAAAGAGCAGGTGAATGACTTAGAATGAAAGGCTGTCTAGATGGAAATAGAAATGGGGACATGCAACGTAAGACAATTATTTTCTCTTGGTATATGCTCTAAAAACTTGCTATTAAGTCATCACATACACAAAAATCTGGGAACAAAAGCACAAAGAGCAGAAATATGAAGAAAGCAGAATAAATGACTGAATTTAGGGGTTGAATTAGAGCAAAGCAGATCAGCTTAAGCATTTATTCTGAGAGCAGGTTTGAGTTTGTACACTTCTCTGCTTGAGTAAAGTTATTAATATACTTTAGTAAATAATGTTTACATTGTAACAGATTTGTGGCCACAAGTAACAGCTTGACCAGATTTATTCATATAGGACTTTGGGCTATTTTTAGGACATTATGCTGAAATACACACTAAAATAAAAGGCATTGGCTCCTTGAAAACCTACAAAAGACATCATTCCATCTGATCGTGAACATCCTATTTATAAATTCTTATTAAGCTAAAATCTAATTTCTATAGAAGGAGGTTTCCAGAAGAAAAGACTGAGAAACACCTGTTCATTATGTAAGTTTGAACTGTAGTTCCTATGGATCAGTGTTTCTCAATCCTGGTCCTTGAGGACCCCTTCCCAGCTGGTTTTCAAGATATTCCTACTTCAACACACCTGATTCAGATGAAAGGCTCGTTAGCAGCTTGCAAAGAACTTGATGAGCAGTTGAGTTGATCTGAATCAGGTGCGGTGGAGCTGGAAACCTGGAATGCATGCAGGATGGGGGTCCCTGAGGACCAGGGTTGAGAAGCCCTGCTGTATATGATGGGTGCTGCTTCAGCTGCAGGCCTTTCAGATGTACAGTACATTGCTGTTACAAACATGGAGACATTAGTTCTGTTTGTCACATGGAGGCATGTCTACTTGAAGAGAAGTTGATATTTTCAGGACAGCAGACTCCTGCTGGGAAGCAATTTAGCATATCACTCCAGGGGCCAGTTGCATAAATGATGCATACTCAAATGGCATCTATAAGCCTTTTTATAAAAAAAAATGGTGTTATAAATTAAAGAATCTAGTAATCCAGTATTATGAAATGAGACTCGTGAGTGATGCAACTGGTGCTGCGGGGAACTGCAGCCACCACCCAAGCTGGCAGGGGAGTGCGCACCAACTGATGCTATGATGTTGTTTTCTAGGCTGATAAAGTCTTTTTCTTCTTAGTGCCACTTTTTAGTGTCTTTCAGTTGATCTGGATCGTTTGCCGACGGCAGAAGAATCCATTATTATTATCATTTATTTAAAATAAAGCATTGTTCCTCACACATGAGTGTGAGTAATTTCCACACAGATTTATTTGACACGTGTGTGTTTGTGTTGACAGGTATGACGATGATTGCTTTCCTTTTGCAGTGGAGGGAAGAGGGAGTCACATTCTCATTTACACCAATCAAAACGCCCTTTACAGCTGTGAGGTTGACTTCATTGGGAGTGACACTTGATAGTTAAGGGGTAGTGTGTAGAGGGTGGTTTGGGATTGAGCCAAGGTGTGTTGCAGCAAGGCAGCTCCTAATACCTGCAGGACACCAGCCCTTGAGGACCAGAATTAGTGAATTCTACTTTACAGTGTTTGAATCCACCGCGACCATCTCCTTTCTCTATCAAAACTGTCGGGGACATGTATGCAACGTCAATTGATGTCACATCTGCAGGACTGCACGGGAAATTCAGCCACCGAATCGCAGCACATTATGCAGCACACAGCCTGTTCAAGGCAACGGAGAAAGACGTGGGTGGGCTTGTTCTTTTTGGTTTTCAATGCTTCATCACCCATTAGCAATAAAAACTGGACCTGCATGTGTATTCTTTCACAATTGACCCTTCGCCCGCCCCAGAACTGCCGCTGACCAATCATACATTAGCAACTGTAACTAAGTGTGGCAAGGTACGCAACGGAGGGCCCGGGCGGGCTTTGAACCCCAGACTCCCGGGTGAAAGCCATGCACGCTGACCATTCAGCCAAAGGGACATGTGGCCAAGTAGCCAGCGCACATGATCACTCGGAGGCATAGTGACAGGACCGTCAACTGCCACATCTCTCCCCCTCTTTCCACAAGCACGTCCTCGTGCTCCGCGCAGGGTGCCACCAATTAGGGATCCATGGACTGTTTACCAGCATTTCACATGGATCCTGCCGACAACGCCAGAATGTGGCAAGGTACGCAACGGAGGGCCCGGGCAGGCTTTGAACCCCAGACTCCCGGGTGAAAGCCATGCGCGCTGACCATTCAGCCAAAGGGACATCCCTGTGGCCAAGTAGCCAGGACACATGATCAGTCGGAGGCATAGTGACAGGACCGTCAACTGCCACATAAGGAAAAGACTTTCTGGCAAACTTCACTAGCTTGACAGGGCATAGACAGGATTCTCAAGTCTGATGACAGATATCCAGAATGTTTGGGTGATATTGTATTTTTTACCTTCTCAAAACCCAAAAAACACAAGTGGAGAGATGTAGAATACAGACTAAACGGTGTAGAATATGGATAAACGTAGAATATGGATAAACGTGTGGAATATGGATAAACGGTGTGGAATATGAACTAAACGGCGTGAAATATGGATAAATGGCGTGAAAGATTGATCAAACAGCGTGGAAGACCTCACTCGCAGCTGCATGAGGCTGAACACGGAGCTGGACAAACTGTTTATTCAGAAGTAAGACGCTAACGCCACCTATCACAGTAGTTAGCTACAAGCCAGCTGTATAATAAGTAAAAGCTACTGTTTTAACATGGAGTAAGGTAGCTGTGTGTCGCTAGAGGCTAAACAGATACACCAGATAAATACTAGTAAGTCACGTTGGTTGCCAATCTGCTGGAGACAATCAGAGACAAATATAACACGGTCCTCTCTGCCAGTTTCTCAGCCCAGTAGCTGTTATTCCAATCAGATCTAGTATCTGCTATCCCGGTCAAATTAAATGTATTGATCAAACCCATGATGTGGGAACAACATCCTGGTCAAGGGGGAAACATCCAGCAACAGGCTAAAACACATCAGATACCTGAAACTTTCTGGAGTCATACATGACAGTTAGCTTAAAATAAAACAATCTGTTAACTTACTCTGCGATGCAAGAACGCTGTTCTTGTTCCTTTATACGTTTTTTTCTGGACATGAATCAAGCGGCCGAAATGAGTTTCCTCCGCAGGGTGGCCGGGCTCTCCCTTAGAGATAGGGTGAGGAGCTTGGTCATCCGGGAGGGACTCAAAGTAGAGCCGCTGCTCCTCCGTATAGAGAAGAGCCAGATGAGGTGGCTCGGGCATCTGGTCAGGATGCCTCCTGGACGCCTCCCTGGTGAGGTGTTCCGGGCACGTCCCACTGGGACCAGACCCAGGACACGCTGGAGGGACTACGTCTCCCGGCTGGCCTGGGAACGCCTCGGGATCCCCCCGGATGAGCTGGCGGCTGTGGCCGGGGTGAGGGAAGTCTGGGCTTCCCTGCTTAGGCAGCTGCCCCCGCGACCCGATCCCGGATAAGCGGAAGAAGACGGTACGGTACGGTATGAATCATCAAGACATGGAGTTTCTGAGTCTTTCTGTATGAACGCTGAGCCTTCGCAACGATTTTAACATCCTCTTCATCAACATTACTCAGTCGACAAATGATGATGAATTCCTCAGATGCATCCTGCAGTCCTCTCCATCTAGCCCCCTCTGATATTTCCCAACTATTACTCCAGAAATTTAACAAGTTTCCTTCAGAATATGTTCACTGAAATCACTGAGCAATCCATGCTGATGTACGTAGAAATGAGCTAAAAATGGAGTTTGCCAGACTTAGCAACTGTAACCATGGGGGGCAGGACTTAGCAAAGGGCCAATTCCTGCCTCTAGTCCCCTTACGAATATGCAGAGAGAATGCATGCACCACCATTTCTCAGTGTTTCTCAACTCTGGTCCTCAGGAGCCACTGCCTTGCTTGTCTTCGATGTGTTCCTACTCAAATACACCTGATTCAGATGAATGAACTTCCTCATTAAGTTCTCTGCAAGCCTGTTAACGAGCTATTCATTTGATTCAGGTGTGTGAAATTAGGGCTGCCTAGAAGACATACAGGGAAGTGGGTCCTGAGTACCAGAGTTGAGAAGTGCTGATTTAGACTATGCTGACACATTTTTTAAAATACCAATTTAATCTCACAAAAATCAATGGGAATGGAAGGTGTGACATAATCAACATCAAAGGCAACAGAAAATTTCCTTAAACTGGCTTAGACTGCGTATTAACTCCTTAGTGCCAGGGGTTGCAAATTTGTAGGGATGTCCCGATACTGATGCCAGTATCAATACACGCTCCGATACTGGCCTATTTTGCTGAACTCATACTCATTAAATACTCCCTTATGACAGCACCCGATACCTAGGGCTGTTTATGCCGCCATCCTGGCAGGGAAATACTCTTCAACATGAGCAGTGCTGGCGATACATTACTCCATCGGAGTTTACATCTTATCTTAAATCAAAGATGCTTTTCATTACACAAGAATTGATTGAATACATCCGACCAGTATCATGTCCCCTGAATACTTTTCATAACATTAGTGGCGGTTGAAGCAAACCACTTGTAAGCTTTTCTTTCCGTGAAGACTGACTGATGAAGTGCAAAAGAACTGCAATTCTCATATTTTTAAGAAAACAGTCATAGTATTTGTTCAATAATGACCGGTATTTATAAGACTTTTTTCCTGGTTTACTCCAGAAAAGCTCAAAGATGCAGCCACTTGCGGATGGCAGATGACTAATCGGACACAAATGTCTGTGCACTGCTCAACAACTCTGCACCTGAACCAAACCACACACACACCGCCATGGATTTGTTTTATATTGCAAAAAATATTGATTAACAGTAGGGCTGTAACGATACACAAAAATCACCATTCGGCATGCACCTTGATACACAGGTCACGGTTCGGTTTTTTACTCGGTACAGTCAGGATCGACTTTAAGGTTCTTTTAGTGGTTTATAAATGTCTTAATGGTCTTGGGCCTTCTTATTTATCTGACCTGCTTTTAAATTATGAACTCTCGCGGACCCTGAGGTCCTCTGGTACCGGCCTTTTAATTGTTCCCCAGGTGAGAACTAAAACTCACAGTGAAGCTGCCTTCCACCACTATGGTCCTCTTCTGTAGAACAGCCTGACAGAGAACCTCAGGGCTGCAGAGACTGTTGATGTTTTTAAGAAGAGGCTCAAGACCTACCTTTTTAGCTTAGCTTTTTGATTTGATTTTATTCATTTTACTTATTTAACTTTCACTTGATTTTATTTTATGTTATGTTAAAGTTATCTTAGATTTTATTGACTCGTTTAGCATATCATTTTATGAATTCCTATCTGTCCACTTATTTGATCTGTTTTAACATTTTTAACGCCAGTGTTTCCTCATGGGGATCCTTCACTTTGGGAGCTTTGCCTACTTGGTCTGGAGAGAGCTGGTGGGTGGCTGCCCTTGTCCTGGTGGCTGGGGCCCGGCACTGCAGCCCTATCGCTGTGGTGTGGACCCTGGGCTGCCCTGATCTGGTTGGTCCCTGCAGTAATGCCCTCTGTGACCATGTCTGGCTTCTGGTGTGAATGGATCCCCAAGATATCACTTCCCCACAGCAGGTCAAGCCAGATGTTTATTACTCTTAGTGTTTTTATTTAAGTGACATATATTAAGGGTCGGAAGTTATACGTACCGTTGAGTGGGTGGGGGGTGGGGGTTGTGTGTGTGTGTGTGTGTGTGCGCAAATGTTTATAGTTATGTGTGCTGTGTTTTGTGCTTGGGTGTGTGAGGGCTTGTTTTTATCTTAAAATCCATTTGGTCTTTTTGTCTTGCAAAGCACTTTGGGTTGCCTTTGGCAGGAAAAGCGCTTTATAAATAAAGTTTGATTTGATTGAGAAAAAATTAACAAATATGAACTGTCTTGTGTTTTATCAACAAGTTCACTAAAATTTAACATCACAGCCAAGTACATACTACATACCCGAGCCAGTGTTTTCCCTACCAGACCCAGCACCGCCTACAAAGTCAGGGTAATTTATTATGATCTGGTTTTCGATCCAGCACCAGGTCACAAACTGGCTTAAGGTCTCATTTCCTCTAGAACAGGTCTTTGATTTGAGCTCTTTGATTAAAAACTAAACTGTCTGATGTTAATTTTCAGATTTACATGACAGCATGTCAAAGCTGCTCTCTGAGATTCTGTGATGTGACCACCTACAGACACGCGCACGTCCACATGGCGCATCAGACAGAGCGAGTCTGAAAACACGTCAACCAGATGAAACTCAGACACAAATATCAGTTTAAAACTCTTCAGAGAAGCTGAAGATGGAAACACTCGCGCTCCTCTTGTTCGTGCACCAAGAATGAGCACGTTGCGGGAACTCGCGCAGCTGATAGCACTGTCAATCACGTTTAAAGGGACTAGAGGCAAGATTAAGAAACGAAACCTGCGACTGGCGCTTCAGGTAACTGCAGCCATGAGCCAAGCCGTCACGAGAGCGTGCACAAACTGAAGCTATATTGTTGTTTACTAAGCTTTTTCTTTGTAGTTACATTTTTTTGTGGTCTTTCAGTTGATCTGGATTGTTTGCTGATGGCAGAAGAAACTATCGCTTACAGTGTTTGAATTTACTGCGACCCTATTCTTCCTGTATCAAAACTGCGGATGTAGCGTCATTTGACATCACGCCCACAGGGCAGCGCGGGAAATTCGGCCACCGAATTGCAGCGCATTTTGCAGCACGCAGCCTGTTCAAGGCAACGGAGAGAAACGTGGGTGGAAATGTTCTTTTTGGTATTTAGCGCTTCATCACCCATTAGTATAAAAAATGGACATGCATGTTTGTTTGTTTTTTTAATTCCTGCCTCTAGTCCCTTTAATTATGTCAGCAGCCATCTTAGATCTGAGCTTTAAGGATATTTAGCACGACTTCATGGAATGAAACGGTTTTTATCAGTCCTTTAAGTTTTTCTGTCCTCTGTGTTTTTCTTTTTTATCAGTTTGGAAACGTGACATGACTTAACAGGCTATTATTAACACTGGAATGCTGTAACTGGAAGGCTACCAGTTACAGAGTTTATGAACACATCATTCAGCAGAGCTGATCTGTAGTTATAGGTTATCAGCTGCTATCACACTTACTGGTGTTCATCCTACCCCCCAACCCCCTGCGTCCTCCTAATGTTGAGACGCTGATGGGGGAAACACTGCGACCGCAGTTCTGCAATGTCAGCACACTGATTTCGTTTTGTCAACTTTTATTCGGCTCCATCTTCTTCTAAGCCGAAGAGCTCCCAGACAGAGGACAGAGCTCAACAATCTCACATACCATGTTGTTACGAGTTGTTAGAAACAGGATGGTGAGCGTGCTGCGCTGGTTAGTTATGTCTGGTGGCAAGCATGAACTTAATGAAACAATAAATAGCTAAGTGAACAAATCCCGTGCTCAACAGTTTGGTACAGGGCCGCGCCGAACCGAGAGTAGCGTACAAACATTTCGACACAAATACATGTACTGTTACAGCCCTAGAAAATCAAAAGTATCACACAGCTGCGTCCACCTCCAATCACCCTCTCAACTTGCTGTGTGACCTTCTGGTCTCCTCCATGCCCGCAGAATCAGACTGACAGCGTCTTAAAAAGAATGGTGTTTGGACTTCAGGGCACAGCGTCCAGCTCTGTTTATGTCAAACCTGCAGTCACAAACGACAGTTGAGTTTGATAAACATACAGTGGGTACGGAAAGTATTCGGACCCCTTTAAACTTTTTAATTCAATTCAACTCTATTTGTATAGCGTCAATTCATGACAATGTCCCCTCAGGGCGCTTAACAGACAGCGAAATTCAAGTCAGATTCATAAAAGCCTAGCTAAGGAAACCAACAGACTGGATAGAATTATGACTTGACCCGGTCCAATCCCCCATCCTGAGCAAGCACGGAGTGGTGGCGACAGTGGGAAGGAAAACACCCTTTTAACAGGGAGGGAAAACCTCCGGCAGAACCTGGCTCAGGTAGGGCGGCCATCTACCGGCTGGGGTGCAGAAGACAGAAAGAGAGACCAACAAACACTGCAACGTTATCCAGCCAGACCTGCTGAGAGAGGAGAAACACAGTTAATGATGCAATACTGTCACGGAACCCCAACCAATTTGCCCCCCTATTCGGTCCCCCCCCTTCTTCCGGGGTTTGTTTTTTTTTTTTGCCCAATTTTTTTTTTATTCCCTTTAATTTTTTTCAGAACTCTTCGTAGACCCAGCTGTCCAGCCAAACTGAGCAATCGTGGGAGAAGAGCCTTGGTGAGAGAAGTAAAGAAGTACCCAAAGATATCTATGGCTGAGCTCCAGAGATGCAGTAGGGATTTGGGAGAAAGTTCCAAAAAGTCAACTATCACTGCAGCCCTCCACCAGTCGGGGCTTTATGGCAGAGTGGCACAACGGAAGCCTCTCCACTGTGCAAGACAAACGAAAGCCTGCAAACAGTTTGCCAAAAGACACATGAAGGACTCCCAGACTGTGAGAAATAAGATCCTTTGGTCTGATGAGACCAAGATTAAACTTTTTGGATTTAATTCTAAGCAGTATGTGTGGAGAAAAGCAGGCACTGCTCATCACCTGCCCAATACGATCCCAAAAGTGAAACATGGTGGTGGCAGCATCATGCTAAGGGGGTGTTTTTCAGCTGCAGGGACAGGATGACTGGTTGCAATTAAGGGAAAGATAAATGCGGCCAAGTACAGAGAGATCCTGGAAGAAAACCTCTTCCAGAGTGCTCAGGACCTCAGACTGGGCCGAAGGTTCACCTTCCAACAAGACAATGACCCTCAGCACACAGCTAAAATAGCAAAGGAGTGGCTTCAGTGGCTTCCTCATAGGGGTCCTCCATATTGGGGCCTATGCCTGCTTTAGCTTTGGGGTCGTTGCGTTGCCGTGGTCGCTGTCCCTGTCCCTGTCCGGGTGGTCGGGGTCCGGCACTGCACCCTAACAGCTGTGGTCGATCTGGGTGGCTTCCTGTGGCAGCGGCCTTTGTGGCAGTGAGGCAGGGTGGGCCCTGATATGGATGGACCCCAGAATATCGTTCCTTCACCGGGTGCCAAGACATGTCTTGTCTTTGGGATAGTCTGTTCTTAGGGTGGGGAGGGAAGGGGGGGATTAATCGTGCATAAGAATGTGCATATGAAAGAGAGTATGTATATGTATGTATATGTACGTGTATCTGTGTTGTTTGTTTGAGATAAACTTGGGGGAGTGTTTATGCCAGGCGCGACGCCAGAATTCCTGCTCAGGACGGGCCTGCTCAGATCAGGATGGGCCCAATATTAACTTCCACCACTGCTGTATGACCTCACGAACCCATATACGCTGCATCAGTAGCAAAACATGATGGTGATAGGCCTGGTGCAAAAATTTTTTTGTCCTCCACCTCTGCCATAAACACAAACACATTCGTGCTCGCATGCATACACGCGCGCTCGTGGACCCGCGCGCACACACGCAAACATTCTTGCACTCGCACATGCACAGCTGTTTGAGAGAACTGCTGTTGTCACTGTGATGGATTCCTTTTACCAAAGATGCTGCTCGGTGCGGTGCGCAGGTCGCATTCCCCTATTTAGGATAAAGAAAACTTGATTAAATTAAACTTCACAGGTGCATGCAGGTCGCGGGTAACAGAAATTGTATTTAGTTCTTTGTAGACATGAGTGTTTTACTTGTTGCTGGTGTGACTTTTTGCTTTGCGCATCACCAGCGTCCAGCAATGAGGGAGACGTTTCTGCTACTGGTGTGATGCAGGAGCAGAACAGCTGAAACCAGGATGGTGGAGAACATCCTACCTTCTTTATGCAGCAATCTATGAATACTTACCACCAGGTTTCCTTCTCTGACTAGTTTTATAATCCGTTGCGCCACTGGTTTGAAGATTACGACCATATTTAAACCTTCTCATGTTGGCAGGTGCTCCGTCCCCACCTGCTGAATCAAGTTGTGTAAAACAATTCTTTACTCTGGCCCAGCAAAGAACTGGAGCCTGTTTAAAACCAGTTTGGAGAGCGAGGGGCGCGTGCTTTGGCGGTGGAAAGCCAAAGAAGCTGTTCTGAATCAGAACCACCTCATATAGAAAATGGATGCATGGCTTACTCTTATTTTACCGACCCACCTGAGGTATTCCATTCATAAAAACAGCAACGTGTGGCGTTGGACTTTGGCTCATTACTTATGATGGTGGGACTCAGCCAATCAGAGTGCGTATAGATTTCCAAACACGTGGGCATTCTCTGCATGGGTGCCCATTAAAATGCATCAAACACCGCCAGCTTTGTTCGGTTTTCAGAGGGTTTTTTTTGTGTGTTTTTAAGATAAAGAAAAGGTAAGCAGTGTGCATGAGGTAATGAAACGGGCTTTTTTTTATTTACCCTCCCCTAAATCTGACAGACAGCTGCTTATTATTTCCCCTTCCTTCATAAGCCCCTGATTGCGTCTAGGCCCTGGTGCAGCTGCACCAGCTGCACCGGCTGCACCATCGATACTTATGCCTGTGCTCTGCATCTTTTTCTTTAGCTTTATGCTCATGCAGTTCACAAAACTCTGGTCAAACTTAAAGGAGTAACATATACATTTAAGTCATGGTGCCGGAGGGAAAAAGGGAAAACAACTTCTACCACTGCTTCATAACCACGCAAACCTATATTGTTAAACCGTTAATGAGAATTTTACCATTGAATTACTTTATTGTTAGACAAATCTACATTGAAGTGATACTATTCAAATTCTGATTATCAATATTTTGCGCAACATTAAACTGATCATTGGGGAAGCGTAAATGTGGCGGGGTGTGTGGTGTAGCTGTGGAAGGTGGAGCAGCGTGCAGACAGGCGCGACTGCGTCTCCTCTGCCTTTTATGCCAGTTACTAAGCTGCGCATCACATGCAAATCTGATACTTCTGGACCATTCCTCGTGGTCATATGGGTCAATTCTTCCTATTTCAGTCTAGATAACGTTTCCTTGTCTGGTAGTTCAGTTTTTCTCAGAATGAAACAGCTCTTGCGTGTTTCCTCCATCTATTTATTTATTTATTTCGATCTGAAGTGGTGAAAGTGAAAGCGAAGCTCTTTTACTACCGTGTCTGCAAGTTTGACAGTATTAATCACGTAATGTTGTTTCCCAAGCTTTCTAAATAAACAGCCAACTAATTTTGAGCAGGTACAGAAACAATACCTGACCATTTCATTTAGAGGTTATTCTGTATTTAAAAGAAAACAATTGAACTGGAAGAATCCATTTAACCTACTACCTTGTTAACATGTTTGCTGTTTTTTTGCAGCTTCGAGTACAAAATGCTGATCTATCGGCTGTCTCACAGGGTGGGCCCAGGCCCAGTAGGCCCACCCATAATGCCGCGGCTGGTTTATGCATTGTGTTGTTTTTAATATGTGAAACCCTACAGCCCCTTTCAGACTTGCACTGGAAAGCGGTAAAATTGCGGACTCTGTCCTTTATAACGCTTGACCGGAATGCATGTAGCAGACATGTACTGGCTGGACCTCATGCCGCAAGAGCGTAAATGTTGCGGCATGTTGTTTTGGCTGAACGCACAAGAAAATGTTCTGGACAGAGTTGAAGGGAAAGCGGGGCTGTGCTGACTTTAATTACATTTCCTGATGTCTGAAAGCGCCCGGGACACGATAAGTCCGCAAGAAAGTGACATGTTTGAAAAGACGAGTCCGTTTCAAGAGCGGATGGACTTTACTGCTCATGTTCCGCAATGTAAGTCTGAACACGGCATGTGTAAAGCTGTTATGCATGAAAAGTGCTATATAAATAAAATTTGATTTAATTTGGAGAGACCTGGAAATGGCTGTCCACCAACATTCACCATCCAAAATGACAGAACTGGAGAGGATTTGTACAGAAGAATGGCAGAAGATCCCCAAATCCAGGTGTGAAAAACTTGTTGCATCATTTCAAGAAGACTCATGGCTGTACTTGCTCAAAAGGGTGCTTCTACTCATTACTAAGCAAAGGGTCTGAATACTTGTGTCCATGTGATATTTCAGTTTTTCTTTTTTAATAAATTTGCAAACATTTCTACATTTCTGTTTTTTCTGTCAAGATGGGGTGCTGAGTGTACATTAATGAGAAATAAAATTAACTTTTTCTATTTTGGCAAATGGCTGCAATGAAACAAAAAGTGAAAACTTTAATGGGATCTGAATACTTTCCGTACTCACTGTGCGTATCAATCGTACTAAACGAGCAGGTCAAGATTATTGGATAGGGTTTTTCAGTCCTGTCTGTTTCACAGTGGACTAAAGCTTTTTATTTTTTGTGTCAGAGCATTTAATTACTTTTCTGCAATTGGGGTGTGAAGGAGATTTTAAGCAATTTAGTAAAAAATGCTCATGGGAAACAACATCCACCCTACCTTTAACTCTGTGAATGTTTCAATTACCAAGAAATTTATACTATAAGGAAATTCAGACTAGCATTTCCTCAAACCACCAGTCTTATTTTCTCTCTTTAATAGTCTTGAATGATGAAAAGTATTATTACTCTTAATGGAGTTTGAATATAGGTCATTGATGAATTTCAACCAGTGACATTCAGTGTGAAACCTTTTTCATGCTAATTATCTTTCCAGAACAGAGTAGACAGATTTGCTGTGTTTTTATGCATGGACTGGCACAAGCTCAGGGTCTTGATGGTGAATAATGGCTTTCTAATGGCAATATTAACCTTCTGGACAGACAGTAGTGCTTAATGTCTCCTTGAGAACCATTATGTCAGAGGTTAGGTGCTCTAGGCAACGAGTGGAATTATCAAGACAATATGTGAGTGATGATTTGAACAGAGAAAAAGGAAGGAACTGTGCGCTGATCTGCAGAGAATTTTTTTTCCTATAGCTGTAACTCATTGTATTGGCTAGCAGTCAGAGGTGATGGAGTATAAGAGCACAGTCCTCTGCATTTTAATTTAGAGAGCAAAATATCTATTCTACTAATATCCATAACCTGAATTCACTGCATACAGCTTATCTAAATTTTGAAATACATTAAAATCATACACAATAAATTCACAGGAGTTTTAAGCTTTTTTTTTTTTTTTTTTTTTGGGGGGGGGGGGGCATGTCATTTTTTTTCAATAAACAGACCAGAGGTTGAAGAGTCAGGTGGCAGAAAGTAAAACTAATGTTATGTTTTTGGATCTGCCGGTGCATTTACAACAGGCGTTTTCACTAACAAGCTCATCTACCTGCAGAGGAGCTGTACTAATTAAATTCAGCTGCTTTAGTGATTGGTTGGAACAAGGAATTTATAAACCAGGGATGTCCACCTCTGACACAGACCTACTAATAAGGTAGCATGTGACAGTATCTCATAATGTGTCCAGAGGTGGACATCCTTGGTCCACACAGTAAAAATCCTGTCCAGCAGTTGTTCCAAGCAATCACTAAACCAGCTGAATTTAATTAGCACAGCTCCTCTGTAGTATTAGTTTGAATTTCAAACTAATACTACAACAGTTGTGGTTTCAAACTTTGAAACCACAACTGTGATTGGAGTTTAAAGGATAAGTTTATTTTTTTTTCAACCTGGACCTTATTTCTAGGAGTAAATATGTACATTTACTTACCAGTAAAGTTTCTGCATCACTTTGAGTCCTTCGAAAGATATTACGCTGAGTCGCCCTTCGCTGAACGTCCAGTATCATGGTGGAGACGGGGCAGCCACTATATTAGACATTATCTGCAGCAAAACTCCTTCATTTCATCAATACTTCAAGTATGAACAAATGGATGAGTATTATTGTCCTGAGTTCAGTTTCACAAATTGTGATATTGTTGTTGTCTTGATAGCGAGCTGCTAATTCTCGGCTGTACTACAGTAGCGCGCACCATGAACGCACGGCCCCGAAAAGTGAAAGCTAAATCTGAACACACGGGACAATAATGCTCATTTGCTCGTTCATTCAACTTAAAGTATTGGCAAAAATCGAGGAGTTTTGTTGCAGATAATGTCTTTTATAGTGGCTGCCCTGTATCTTCCATTTTACTGGAGAAACACCAGGGGTGACTTAGCGTAATATCTTCCAAAGGACTCAAAGTGATGCAGAAACTTTACCGGTGAGTAAATGCATTTATTTACTCCTAGAAATAAGGTCCAGGTTGAAAAAAAAGAAACTTACCCTTTAAGGGAACTGAAAAACACAAACTAACAGACTGTCATGAGTTGGAAGGTAACTTTATGCACAAAGATATTTGGCTGTCATTTTGTTATGAGGAAGAAATGTTAGGAAAGTGATTCTTTACTTGAAATTTTGTGATTAAATTGTGGTAATATAGGTTAGTTTTACTCTACTTATGTATACCTAGCAGGCATTGTTGTGCCAAGGTGGAAATGAAAATGGACAAATCCTTTTAACATGCATATTTTGCAACTCATACAATTTTATTGTACAAGCAGTCTGTTTGCTCACACGATGGTCTGCATCTTCGAGATGCCGTGAGATGGACACAAATTCTTCTGTGCTGAAACTTTTGAAATGTGCTTGTCAAGAATAAACTGCATTTGAAAAATGTAATCATTAAAGTTATGAGAGCCGTCCACTTTGGATTCAAGGCAGAAAACTACAATCAGTTCCTCTCTGTTTTGAAACTGGGAGCAGATACAGTGAAGGATGACATTTTACATAAACAAATAAATTGAATTTCTTGGGTGCTGCTTCTTTCTGTTTTTCTAAGAGATAAAGCCACATTTCCCATTACGAGCAAATGTCAATGGAAAATTGATATTCAATATGAAAGACCTGGAGAGTGGATTTATTGTTTTCAAGCCCCAGAAAATGGTTGGTTCTTAGGATTTGCTGCTTTACTCAGTGTTGGCTTTATTTCCCAGTTCACTGTGCCTTTTAAACTAAGCAGACCACTAATTTAATTTTAGTTTGTTTAGTTCACCATTTCACTTAAGCAAAGAGTAAGTTATTGTTTTTCTTGTGAAAATTTTGATGCATTCAATGAAGATTGAAGAAAGGTTCCTTGAATTCTGTTATGTAGGTAGCTTGACATTTCTGAAGACTATTGTACATTTGTTGACTGTCTTGTTTTTAGATGTAAAGCTTGGCTTCACTCTCATTCTTTGCATAATGTACAAAGCTGCATGATGCAAAAATGGCAGGTTTAACCAGTGCCAGGGCAGTGGTTTCACACTACTTGAATAATTTATGGCAAACTGAGCTAACTGTCTTCTGACTCCAGAGTCATACCTCCTACATCATTATATTTCTCATTTATCATATTTATCTACTGTATATTCTATATTAATTCATTTATCTAAATATTGGACACAATTTCCTGCTGGAGTCAGATTAATAAAGAAATTGCTATCAACAGATTTTTCCAAAATGATGACTATGAGTATAAAGTTTGCCTAACATTTAATCATGTGGTCAGGATA
Organism: Atherinomorus stipes; assembly: GCA_023101725.1. Lineage (NCBI taxonomy): Eukaryota > Metazoa > Chordata > Actinopteri > Atheriniformes > Atherinidae > Atherinomorus > Atherinomorus stipes. The sequence continues at coordinate 26,184 of JALJCO010014242.1, read as the reverse complement.
ATCTCACAAATTTCACAAGATGCAGATCTGCAGCCACAACGGTGCCTCCACATTTGGAAGGTAAATTACTGCAAAAATGAGATCTTTAGTATTTGGCATAACTCAAATCTGTATAAAGTAAAATAATTTTATGTAACATCATGAAACTGTCATTAATGATTTTATTCTTTATTTATATTAACATTATATTGTTTCATACATAGAGCCTTCATTATAAAGCTAGCATCATATTTAGCAGCACTGGTACAGTAGATGTTCCAGACCATACCAACTAGATTAAATAACTGCTTTTATTACCTCCGCCAAGGAGGTAATGTTTTCTATAGCATTGGCTAGTTTGTCTGTCCGTCAGTCTGTCAGCAACTTTACGGAAAAAGTTTTGGACGGATTGACCTGAACTTTTAAACAGCTGTGTGCCTTCATGTGATTCATGTAGTGATGACGTATTTGCATGAGCCTATGGGGCATTTCCAACACGCTATTTGCACAATCACTCTTAGTAAATCACCCACAAACGGTGGTTCATCCCCATGTGCAAAATTCTGGAATCACATGGGCAAATTAGGCTACTACATGTAAATCTGGATCCCAGTCAGAAAGATCAAACCAGTACTTTTATTGAAGTAATTTAACTCCATTTTCATGCTGATATTTATGTACTTTCGTTGAGGGATCAGAATGCAATTAAGCAAGACATTTACATTCTGGGTACTCAAAGTTTTGTGCATTAAAATCTGCAAGAATGGTACATTTGATGTTGTTAGCTTTCTTGTGAGGGACAAAATCCACTGTGAACTGAGAAATGGTGGTGTGTTCTGGCATCTGATATTATGTAACATGAAGGCAACACAGCAGAGCAGGAAAATAGAGGCCAGGGGGGCGGCATGATAATGAAGTATTAATGCCCACTATATAGTTTATGTGTCATCCTGAATGGTCTACATTAAGAAAATACCTGTTTTACACAGCCATGGTGGTTGATTTCAAAAAGGGCGGTAGGGACATGTCCCTATCAATACCTAACAAATCCTGAGTTGTCCCTATCATTTTCCATGGCACAAACTTGCTGCAGCTGCACAAGAGATCTGTGCTTCCTCTCTGCAACATTGCTGCTATAAGTCCCACCTAATATTTAATTTCAACTGCTATGATTAGCACTGCTCTTTTATTTCTAGCAAATGTGACTGGCTGGCTTTGCTGTCACTATGTTCAAATAGTTAGTGCTTGGAACTTCAAAACAAATCAACCTTTATTCATATGGCATCTTTAATGCAGGAGCAGTGCAAAATGCTTTACATAAAACAGCAATAAAAACAATTTCTGAATACAAATGTATATGTGCATATTAGGTAAATTAATTTTATAATCAGTTTAACCAAAGAAACATAAGAAAAACACATTATTATCACTTCCTGCCCAAAAGGCACTTGTCCTCCAGGGGCCTCTGTGGGCCACTTTTACATTCCTAACAAAGGCAAAAATCTAACCTTCACCTTTATACACAGCAAACATGTTTTATACCGTATAAATGCTCATTAGATATTTTTCTTTTCTCTCTCTCTCTCTCTAAATTTTTCTCTCTTTCTCTCCACTTTCTGCACAAGATTACATCTTATCCTTTTCAGAGATCATACTGCAAACTATTTACATTCAGCTAAGGTCATAGCAGTCTTTCAAAAATTCGCTATACACGCCAAATTACAGAGCCACCGAAACGCCATTACAATGACCTTTCTTGTGCTAAATGACTTTAATTCAATTTTCCAGTTGTTCAATCATTACAAGTAGAATGTGACTCTGCTCACTCACAGGCTGCGAAAGACTTGCACTCCCTTTGTTGCAGATGTGACTGAAATAGCCTTAGCTGTCCATGCAGAAGAAAGCAGATTTTGATGCAGTAGTGACAGTGTGCAGGGCTGCAAGTTCTTACCTATCTTATTTGAATGCCAGTTTTCAAGGCAGCTCTTGTCAAAAATGTAGATTTTTTTTGTTAATTATTATTTCTTTATGACCCTGTAATATTTTGTGACCTGCACAACAGTGTGACCCATTTTTGTTCTTTGGGAATGGGTGAGGAATTGGTTGAAATCCTCACTGTTCTGAATTTATTCAGACTGCTGAAAGTCAGGATATTTGGAGCAGGTAATAGGTAATAAGTCAGGCAAGGTAGCCAGTAAACCTGTGGCCAAAGCCTGTGAGCCACTATAAATGCATGTAAATCTGTGTTTAGTGGTGTGTAATCAGAGGGTAGTATGGAGGACATGATGAATAATTTACATGGTCTCTCCCTAATCTTTTTACTCCATACTGCTATTGACACACACCTACACTCCTACACACGCACACACACACTCACTTACTCATAAACTACAATAGTACCATATGAGCTCAGCTTAAAAGTTCCAAACTGTAATATTAACTAAATCTGCTGAGTGTCGAGCATGCATATGGAAGAAAGAAGGAGGAATTTGTTCATGTCTGTCACGATCAGGTAAGTTTAAAAACCCAGGCTCAGATTTTTTTCAAGGATTTCTTTCTATTTTTGTGTGTTTATGTGACATGCAGCCATAATAGTTAATGGTTTGTGAATATGAGACATGAACAACAAAACTTCTTTTTGTTTTTCATTTTAGAAACTGGGCCGTTTTTACTTCTGTTTTGAAAGCAAGTTTAGAAAAGCAGTGTTTCCCTAGAATTTCTTTTCAGGCCCGGTGGTACCGATAAATTTCAGCTCCTAAAGGCTGATACCGGTAACGATAACCAAAAACACACATACAGTACATACCTAATCATGTCGTGTGACCTGCGAAATCCAGCAAAATCAAAAATTTAGGCCTATATTGCTGAATAATATCACATAATTGAAATCATTAGGCTTAATCTAGCTAACCTTTAATCAAAGTTGCATGTAGAGTGACCAGATTCCCTCCAAATAGACTTAGACTTTGTTGTTCCCAGGTGGGAAATTCTTTTCCACAGACCAGCCCTTGACTTCCATCTCATAACATGACGATACAAAGTACACAGAATCCCACATAAAGGTATACAGACAGCATAACATTACGGCACAAAGTACAACATGGAATAATATACATGACATGACATTGTAGTACAGGGGTGCTCAGCGGGGAATTTTGTTTAAAGGGGAAACTCAGTCACTTTTTTACCTCAATAAATGCTTTTTGGAATTCCTGTGGGGCTAAACAAAGTGTTTACGGAGCGATTCAATGTCCCCCCCCCCCTCCCGCTGGTGCCTCTGGCCTGCGAGCAGCTAAATACAACTTTGCCTGCGCCGACCCGAGCAGAACTTGCGACAACAGAAACCGCTGTACGGTACTCAGGTCCCCTATCTACCGAGCTGCTTCCAGCTCTGATTTTAACCAGACTACCAGCGCTAATTTGAAGAAAACATTTCTTTAGCTTCACACCACCTAAACACGGCTCCTGGCTCTCATAACCAACTCTTTGCTGGACCAGAGTGATTCACGTAGCTTGCGCTGCCTGGGTGCATCACTGCTTCAGGCTCAATTATCACTTGTCATGTCCGCAAAAAGTAAATAAAAGTTTGTATTCTTACCTGCTACCCGAAATCACCAGAGAAAAATATAATCCACGGCATATTTACCCGCAAATCGCGGGTTAAACGTCCCGTTTCGGAAGAGACAGGACTCTGCTTTGAGCAGAGGGAGACGTGGTGCTGCTACCAACGCAGCAAAGTAGCATCAACAAGCTAGTAAAAGCTTAGAAATATATCCAGGGATCAAAATAGAGGAAAGACAGGTAGAGAAGCCGTCTGTGTGCTGTGGGGGTGTAGGGGGGAGTTGAACTTTAAGACAGTGAAAGGACGTCACTAGGGGGAGCCCCGAGCTGAAGTTACTGAGTTCTGCTTTAAGGCAGCTATGAGTGCAGACATCAGGCTTTTACCAGAACGAGCTTTTCTGCACCGCAGTGTCCTGTATCTGCATCCTGAAGGCAAAAGGATAAGATATTCCTGTAACGGGTGGGTAGAGTCCTGTGATATTGTGAGTGCAATGCATGTAATGGCCTTGTTATTGAGTTCAGATAGGTTGGGTGTTGGGAGACTTATGATTTTTGCAGCATTGCTGGTTATGTGTAATAGTTTTGTCCGGTTTTTAACAGTGAGCATATTATGGAAACAGGTGGAGCAGCACAGTAGGATGGATTGAATAATGCTTTGGTAAAGCGACAGAAGAAGACGTGGAGCGACGTAGAGACTGAGTTTATGGATGGCTGACAGTCTTTATGCTCCATTTTTGGATGTCTGTGATGTGCCGATCGAAGGTGATTTAATTGACCAGTGTTGCTCCAAGATATTTGAAGTGGTCGACTGTTTCCACAGGTTGGTTATTAATAATAATGGCGTGCTGGGGGGTGGATGGGCTGATTATCAGTTTTTTTGTCTTCCTGACATTGTTGTGAAGATGGTTACTTTCACACCGAGTGAAGTGACTGAGGGTGTTGTTATAGTCCAGGAATGTGGAATAAAGACTACATAAGTGTGGGACAATAACATATTATTCATACTTTCCATTAAAGAAGAAAAAACACAATGAGCTGCCAGTGATATAAGATGGAACTGACAAAAGTAAAAAGTAAAAATTCTATGAAAATCATGACATTGATTTTAAATTGTGCTTCAACAGAAATATTAAAAACAGTCAGTCAGTCAATTTTCTGTACCACTTATCCAGTTCAGGGTTGCGGGGGTTGCTGGAGTCTATCAGCTACAAGAAAGCGAGAGGCAGGGTTCACCCTGGACAGGTCGCCAGTCTGTCACAGGGTCAACACAGAGAGACAGACAACCATTCACACTCACATTCACTTCTAGGGGCAGTTTAGAGTGACCATTTAACCTAACATGCATGTCTTTGGACAGTGGGAGGAAGCTGGAGTACCCGGAGAGAATCTACGCATACATTTAAGAAGAAAAAACACAATGAGCTGCCAGTGAAATAAGATGGAACTGACAAAAGTAAAAGTAAAAATTCAATGGAAATCATGACGTTGATTTTAAATTGTGCTTCAACAGAAATATTTTTAAAAAAGCAATTTTTATTATTAGTTTCTTTTGTTTCCTGTTATTTGAATCACTAGTCAATTTAGTCTTTTCTATAATGGGAGGGTATGAATAATGTTGAGGACGACTGCACACGTCCTCTATGGCTACACACATTTGAATTCAACCTTATCAAGTTCTCTGACATCAGCAAACAGCAAAAGCTTTTATACTGTTTCAGTTTCTCTCACTTTAACCATGAAATCAAACAGAATATAGGAAGGGGGAAGGGGGGAGTGGGTAGCCTAGTGGTGATGTTGCGGGCCTTGGTGCGGAGGACCCGGATTTCGAGTCCCTGTCACGCCACTCAGGTGAACCACTGTGGACCCCTGAGGAAGGTCCTCAACCCCTTCCAACTGCTCCCTGGGTGCCCCAAGTAGCAGTATGCTCTCTGATACATACAGATATGGGTGAAATGCAGAGCCCTAATTTCCCCTAAGGGATCATGACAGTACATATATATATATAAAAAAAAGAATAAGTGGTCGAGGTCTCGTTCTTTCTATGACCACAGCTTTCAGTCTGGAATCATGACAGATACTTCCTTATTTCCACATTTTGACCTGTATGGTTGCAGTGTTACACTTAACAGCAGCTGTTACTTGTCTGTATTAGACTTTGGTTTGGGCTTTTTTTTTGTCACCCTCGGATTTTTCGTGCCGTTTCACATCGCGCTCCTCGCCATGCAGCATGGAAACATTTACTCTGACAAACATGGATTGAAGTTCCGACTTTGATACTGACTGACATTTAAGTCATTCACATCAGTGGTCGGGCTGTGAATGACAGCTCTCTCTGCTTTCACCATCACCACAGTCAGTTTATAAATTACAGACTTCAACACAAAACGGACGTGTAAAAAGTAATAAAAATGTGGGACGTCTGGTCACCCTTCCCTAGAGGTCTGTAGTCAGACCAGTGTCAGCAGCAGTAACCGTCCTCCAGCAGCCCTGTTTTTATCTTGCCTGTTTCTCTAACTGCATATATTTTCCTTGGAGTCTGACAAAAAAATTTCACTTGTTGATCATCCGCGATATCTTTTCGTTTCTCCGGTTAGCTAACAAACCTTAAACATCCCAGAACATTTGCGCACGCTCTCAGCAGCGGTACTCGCATCGTTACTAGGCAACGAAGCAGGTTGACTCGCATTGCGCTCAAAAGTTTGCGCTCCGCAGAGGCCTCCTAATGGAAATGATTATTGGTTAATGAATTACTTGCCCCGCCAGGCCTGTAGAATGGTAGGGAAACACTGAAAAGGACCATGGAAGTATGTTGTGAAAAAACTGAATAAAAATCTGCAAATACAGACTATGAATATTTGTTAAAATTTAATAGCAATGTCAAAGCATGATAAGATGTAACTCTTATGTTATTTTCTATCTATCTATCTATCTATCTATCTATCTATCTATCTATCTATCTATCTATCTATCTATCTATCTATCTATCTATCTATCTATCTATCTATGAATAATAAAATGGTCATTTTTATTAACTCAATTGACCAGTACTTTATGAAACACTAACAGAGTACTGGTAAAAGTAAAGGATTTGTGCAACCAGGACACAACCAGTACAGAGCGAAGCGAAAAAGTATTTACTCAAAAAGAGGGAAAAAAGAGCTGTCAGTGGGAAGGTCAGTGGGAAGGTCATTTATTCACCATTAGGGAGCCAGAAGAGAAATGTGTGGGGACTGTACGGACAGATAATCATGTGGGAAAGGCAGCTAAGTGGCCTCTGCAGGCTGAATGCAGAGCTCAGTGTGTAGGGGAGTTTATTATCCACAGTCGGAACGGAGTGTAGGCGGAGAGTGACGAAGGACAATTAACGAAGGCTGAGTTGAGGCGTATTCTGGAAGTGTCGTTGATACTGTAGGGAGTATGTCAAAGGGGGAATTGCAATAGCCAAGGCAAGATATGATGGGCTGAACAACAAGCCGAACACTGTGGAGGCTGATATATCACAGAGCTCACGTCTTTTTCTTTATGTTGAGACTTTTTCATATCATTGGTGCCTTTTTGTTAATACACAAAGCTTGATGAATAAATTCATTAAACAAAACACCAACACATCACATAATATAGTTTGATAATGTATGGAATAACAGTAATGCTGTGAGGAAAAAAAAGGAGAAAAATGGAACTTAAAGTATGAGGACTAGTAAAAGGATAAATGTGGAAATAAGAAAATGTGGAGTGTAAAACATTTTTCAGCATTGCTTTTACATAATTGCTTATGACATTTTTCAGTACCTCTTGGTTTAACCATTTCTGGGGCCTTTTCCAACTGCACATTTCTGCAACCCTTCCACACGGCACAGCATGCTTTATTTGTGTTTCCTCTGGGAAAACCCGTTACAAGCTGTTACAATTTTCCGCACCCGTTTCCGAGGTAGCTCTAACCGTGCTGAAACTACACAAAACGTGATGTACCTGACGGCTCTCCACTGATTGGTGAAAGGAAATTGTTGTCATATGCATCATACGTGTTTCGCCTCACCTCTTCTAAAAATATCTAGCTCTGTTTTCGGTGACTACAAGCCACAGAGAAAACAGCAACAGCAGTAACACCTCCATATCATCCAATACCTCCATTGTTGTTTTTACTTTACTGACCATTGTGTGGCACGGCAGTGACGTCACGGCAGTCTCCACCGCTCCTACTCCACCCATTTCCAGGTAGTAGAATACTGCTTCTCTTGTGTGGAAACAAAAACCGTCCTGGTTGTCTTTAGCGTGTGGTGCTGTACTGTGCTGTGCCGTGCCCTGTGCAGCTGCAATGGAAAAGGCCCACCTGTGTCTCTTGCCTGTACCAGACTGTACTCAACCAAATAGCACTACACACGCAGGCATGAAAAAGTTCCACTTTCTGCCAACTGCCAGCCACTTACCAGCGACTTGTCTGCTAATTCAGTCGCACAGAGAAACGCCTGTGTGCCCAGGGGAAACGATTTCAGAGCATAAATGAATGCCCGGAACAAGAGTGTTTCCACCATAGACTGTTAATAAAGAGGGACGAACCCTCCGCTGCGTCACCCGTTGGTTTCTGAAGAGCTAAAAATGAAGCCAGTTGGGTGTGTCCCACTGTCGCCATCTTGCTGTGTCATGTTTGTTGTCACTCCCGGAAAATTCTAAAATGGGCACAGCTTGGCCGCGGGGCAAATGATTGACAGCTGACGTACTCTGGGCTAAACGCTAACCGAGCTAACTCGAAACTAACAGGAGCTAACAAAGATAAGCCCCCTAAGCGGTGAGGTAAAGGTAAGACATGCTTAGATTTACTATTTGCTGACTAAAAACCGCCGTTGTGCGGCTCTGCTACAAACTGAGACCTCACTGCGAGCAAACAAGGAGCTAGCTAGGAGCCACCGGTCGGCAGGCCGGGCTCCCAGTCTGCCGCATATCAATCATAAGGACACTCCCTTAATTAAGTGTAATTTCAAGATTAAATAACATCTAAACGAATGAGTTATAAAAAAAATTCACCTTGATATGAACGTAAACCAGACCTATTAAACCTAAAATTATTTTTTCAACCAGGCCGCAAACATGTTTATTTCTGCTGTGAAGTTGGCCTTTTCAACATGGGAGTCTATGGGGATTTGCTCAGTCTTGCAGCCAGCCCCTAACGGGTGAAGGGAGAACTACAAAAAATGACTTCTTCTACTTCCGGGTAGCGTCATAGTTGGCCACCAGAGGTTGCTGCTTGGTTTCCACACGCCAAGTTTGGACACCCTGCGGGATGACATATTCGTGGGACAAATCGTTCAGCCAGTGATAGTGCAGTAATAGTGCACTGTTACTGCACCACTTCTGGCAGAAAAAGGTGGAACTTTTCATGCCCGCATCTGTATCCTTTTATCCTAATCATAGGTTTTTTTTCTACTCAATCACTTTTTGTAATTTTTAACCTACAAGACTTGACACTCTGCTAGCAGGGTTGCCACTTGCCAACCCCCCCCCCCCCCCCCCCATCTGTTTAAAACTGCATATAATCTATCATTTTCTCACATTCTTGTTGTTTTTAACTTGCTGTTCTTGTTTATTTTAACTTGTTTATCTTCATTTGATCCTGTTCATTTTGGATTACCTCGGTTACCATTAGCTTGGCTGTCAATCATTTGACCCATGGCTTGGAGTGGCCTTGCCTTTGCCCATTTTAGTATTTTCCAGGAGTGACAACATGCACGACGAGATGGCTATGGTGGGAAATGCCCAACTGGCTGCACTTTCTCCTCTTCAGGCGTGACCAGGTATTACGTCCATTTTTTTTAAACAATCTTTGGGATAAACTCATTGATTTGAGCAGACACCAGATCCACTCGAATTCTCAGAGGAAAAAAATGGTGGACACAGTGAAGAAAAAAAGGTACTCTGCAGTGAGCTTTAGATACTACATGCTCAAAACCAGGGTCAATATTGGTTTGGCTTTCACCTACTTCCAAGCTTTGAAGAAGAGGCTTGGACTTAAGAGCGAAGCGGTCATTAACCCAAGGGGAAGGGCACTCAGTTTGAAAAGCAGGGCTTAAAGCAAATAAAAATCCTGAGCCTGCACTTTTTTTGGACGAATGGGGTTGTTTAAGAGAGTTTATTCGCATTTACATTGGAGAATTTGGCCAAAAATAGAGGCTATTCTTTGTGTGACTAGGGTCTAAATTGTGACATAATATCACTTTCTTGCTGCTACAGTAGATGTGTATATCAGTTTCTGATAGCATGTCTTTTTTTTTTTTTTAAGTCATGTCTCCAGTGTTTTGGCTGAAGTCCACATTGCAATTCACTTTCAGCTGTTATCAGTAATCTGTCACGCCTAGTGTCTGATCTGCTTAGAAGACTGCATTATAATGTCCAAGGAATTTAAAATCCATACTCACCCTTTATCTCCCAGCATTTTGTAACAGCACTGATATTTAGTTTAACTGAATTTTAGTTTAACTGACTAATACTTTGTCCCTTGGACAATTTCTTTGCTTTACCATATTAGGAAAACCTGTAGATATTGGCAGCATGGCGGAGATTCCCCACAATACAACGTGGCATCGACTGTCTTCCATTCTCTATAGAAGCTTTTACTGTCTTCCTTCACTTGTGCCTCCAACCAAATGATGCTGCAAGCATGATGCACAAGACATGTGACCATGTCCAACATTTTCAGTCAAAGTGGTCAAATGTATTGCAACCAAACTGTAGAAATAGCCAGAGATTGTTTTGTTGTAGCTTTTTACAGAAGAGCACTAATTGGAAGAATAAAAAGCTATTTGAAAAGCTATTTGGAGAAGGGAAATAAAACAAAAATAGATAATGAGGGTTCCAGTCATGGAAAAGCTAAATCAATACAAAACTGCAAACTTAAGGGCGAAAAGGTAAAAGTAATACATAAAGTTAACCACTTGAACTTTTTTAATTGCCTTGCAGGCTATTTTCTTTGTCATACACACATTATATTCAAGGCAACGTAGGATTTGGTGTTTTGCCAATGACACTTCAGCATGTGGATGCGGAAAGATGGAGATCAAACCAAATCTATGACTAACAGATGACCACTATCTTCCCTGAGATGTAGATGCCCCCAGCTGTGCCCACCATGTGTGGGCTACACAGTGCTTTAGAATGCAATTGACCTGAATGACATGATGCAAATCCACCAGCTAGTATTTGCATCAAAGAGAGGTCATGGCAAACCATTATTGTAAATTTCCCCTTGGATAAATGAGTTTATTTATTTATTTATTTATTTATTTATTTGTTAAATTCAATTCCATATGGAGAAGTTTAAAATCCAACAGAAAAAAACAAAAAACAACAAAAAACATATTGCCGGTTGACCTCTTTTCTTATTACCAGCTCATAGAGCTGGCGCATGGGGAAAAAAAAAGGTATTGACAGTGGGACAAAGCATCATTATCTGTGAGGGAGATCAAAAGTGTGTGTGTCATTAATTCAGTAAAAATGTGCAGAGATATAACAGAGATATAACAAATAGCAGCAAATATCTGCTAGTTATTGCACATATCTAAATAAAACATTCCATTTTAAGGCTACCATGTTGTTTAGCATATACACACATACATGCTGTGGTTGCTGCTGGATCTAAACATGCAATCCCGTTTATAGATGACATACCAATTAAATGGAGTGCAGTCCACACAGACTGGTGTGTACTGGCATGCAGATTGTGCCGACCAGTTCATTAACATTTTATGCTGCAGTCTAAGAAAGTAAAGCTCAAACAAAAAAAAGTTAATAGCCATAAAAGTCTTTGAGATCTGTCATAAGCCTTCAGGACATCCATTTTCTCACAACATATGAAAAGCAAGCTCCTAATTTTCTTTACGCAGTAAATCGCAGTCTCTTGTGAAAAGAGATTAGATTAATTTGAGCTTAGATTGTGCATAAAAATGTACAAGTATTATATTAAATAAACTGAGAGCAGTGAGTTTTCCTGCACTGAAAAATGCTTTAAAAATGTTGAGATGTCAATCAAGGCTGTTTGTTTTCCACACAGTCGTGAAAGGAGATCTAATTAGCCTAAGTTAGTGACAACACCTGTGTGGGTGGACTGCGTGTGACTTTAATGCATATTGTGACAGTTCAGAAAGTACCCTTACCTGATATCCCCACATATATAACATCTAATTTAGTAACAATCAGCCCACAAGTATGCTTTTGGTACATCTGACAGGGAGCAGAAATAAATTCAGTTATGATGCAAAACACAGCTACCGTGAATTTACACAGCAAGAGACAAGTCGACACTGGTGATGTGGAAGCTTTTATGAGCTTGTCAGCTGAATCATCTACAGGATTAGCAGTCTATCAACTAATCTTCTTTCTCTAATCATGTAATTTCACAATTTGTCAGATTTCTTGACAAGTACTGTATGACCAAGACGCTTTAGCATGAGGAGGATCATAACCCCTCTTAAAGACATCATCTTTGATAATTAATGGTCAGTGGATCTTCTCCTGTTGATGGTTGAGCCAGTGTTGTGTATCCCCCCCCCCCCCCCCCCCCGGAAATGCGAAACACAGTTTTTCATTGAAAAAAAAAAAAAGTAGTATTAGTACTATTGCAGTACTATTGCATTGATAACTAGACATGTAGGTGGTTTTCAGGGAATTTGATGTTTCTATGACAGATCAGTAGTCACGTTTGCATGGAGACTTTCTCCCCTTTCAGATTGAAATGATTCCAAAATAAGATTTCAGCTGTTTACATGGGAACTAATTCATTCCAATCTGATGTGTACATGCCCTAACATCAAAGCAGAATGTTCCTGTCTGACATGCGCAGAATGATGTTAAATCACATGATTTACTAAAGACAGAGGTCTAAAAACTGATTGTCACAGTTGTGGTTATAGTAGTTCTTTAATCAAGCAGCAACTGATACTCATGCGCTCCTACTGCAAACAATGAAGAGAAAAAGGCATAGAAACCGAGTTTTAAAACACATTCTCTGCTGCTGTCCAGGGAATTTCGTTGTCCAAAGTGAAGAAAGGTCACTCGTTGCAGCGTTTTCATGATACCACAATATGGTTTGGGAAATGGAATATTTTACCCTTTGTAAAACCAATTGAAAATTCTTTCAGTTTGGTGCCTTTTATTTGGAAAGAGGTGTTTACATGGATCATTTTTATTTCAATAGAGCTTTTAATCCAAAAGCAATTGGTTTATTGGGCTCCATATAAACGTAGTGACATTGGATTAAATCCTGAGTAATTTTTCCTTAAGGGGGAAATTATTGTTCACCAAGTTGGAAGATAGATAGATAGATAGATAGATAGATAGATAGATAGATAGATAGATAGATAGATAGATAGATAGATAGATAGATAGATAGATAGATAGATAGATAGATAGATAGATAGATAGATAGATAAAATGACCAAAAATGGTACCAAGAAAGTGCACATCTAAACTGAGCTGTTATAAAGTCTCACAGCAGAAGGAAGAGAAGACTTCCGAAAGAGCTTGGTTTTGTAGCGCAGGGAGAGAAGCCTGCTGCGGTTGCTCCTTTGGGCAGACAGACCGTCATGTAGAGGGTGCCAGGTGTTGCTCAGGATGCTATGCATCAGAGTCTTCATCCTCCTCTCCAAAACTGCTCCCACAGAGTCCACCTGCCCTCCCCGACCCACACTTCCTGATCAGCTTATCCAGCCGGTTTCTGTCCCTCGAGGTCATACTGCCCCCACAACAGGCGACCCCAAAAAACACAGCACTGGCTACAACTGACTGGTAGCACATGTTCAGCATTTCACTGCATACATAAAAAGATCTCAGCCTCCTCAGGAAGCAGAGTCTACTCTGTCCCTTCTTGTACAGAGTACTTGCCTGCGCCGACCAGTCCAGCTGTGGTCCAAATGTACTCACAAAAACTTGTACAACTGCACCACCTCAATCACTTCACCATTGATGGAGACTGGTGTATGAGAGGGCTTCCTGCTGAAGTCAATGATCATCTCCTTGGTCTTTGATGTGTTCAGGATCAGACCATTACTCCTGCTCCAGTCAGTAAATGAGGGGATAACTTTCCTGTGCTCCCTCTCATCACCCCCCCCCCCCCCCCTCACACATGCCACAACAGCCGTATCATCAGAGTACTTCTGCAAGTGGCATGTTGCAAAGTAGTGATGGTAGTCTGTGGTGTAAAGAGGAAGGGAGAGAGTACTGTCCCCTGCGGCGCCCCAGTGTTGCTCACCAGGGTCGCAGATACCTTTGCTCCCCAGCCTGACGTACTGCTGCCTCTCCATAAGATAGCTGGTAATCCAGGTGGTAAAGACGGGATCCACTCCAATCTCCTCCAGTTTCACTTTTAATAAATGTGGCTGGATAGTATTAGAAGCGCTCGTGAAATAAAAAAACATCAATCTCACATAGCCCCCTGCCCCCTCCAAAAATGAGAGCGACCGGTGGAGCAGAAAAAGGACCGCATCATCCACCCCTATGTTCTCCTGGTATGCAACCTGGAGTGGGTCCAGTGCCTGTTTCACCTGGGGTCTGAGGAGTCGGAGTAGCAGCCTCTCCAGGGTCTACATTAACACAGACGTGAGGGCTACTGGCCTGTAGTCCCTCATCCCATCAGGCCTGCTCACCTTCGGCACTGGTACAAGGCAAAATGTTTTCCACAGCGCAGGGACACACCCAGTCTGATGTATAGAGGCACGGCTAACTCCGAAGCACAGTCCTTCAGGAGTCTTGGTGAGACTCCATCAGGACCAGTAGACTTCCCCGCACGCACCCTCCTCAGTTCCCCACACACCTCATCCACTGTGAAGTAGAACCCACAAGTGGAGGCAGCAGAGGTGGAACAGCCGCTGAGTGGAGCAGAGCAGCAGGCAGCAGCAGAGGTGGAGTGTCCTCTCCGGGTCGGGAGCGAGATGCTGCCCCAGGTGGAGGAGTTCAAGTATCTCGGGATCTTGTTCACGAGTGAGGGAAAAATGGAACGGGAGATGGACAGATGGATTGGTGCGGTGTCTGCAGTGATGCAGACTCTGCATCGGTCCGTCGTGGTAAAGAAGGAGCCAAGCCAGAAGGCGAAGCTCTTGATTTACCGGTCCATCTACGTTCCTACCCTCACCTATGGCCATGAGCTGTGGGTCATCACCGAAAGAACGAGATCGCGGGTACAAGCGGCCGAAATGAGTTTCCTCCACAGGGTGGCCGGGTTCTCCCTTAGAGATAGGGTGAGGAGCTTGGTCATCTGGGAGGGACTCAAAGTAGAGCTGCTGCTCCTTCGTATAGAGAAGAGCCAGATGAGGTGACTTGGGCATCTGGTCAGGATGCCTCCTGGTTGCCTCCCTGGTGAGATGTTCCAGGCACGTCCCACCGGGACAAGACCCCGGGGGAGACCTAGGACACGCTGGAGGGTCTACGTCTCCCGGCTGGCCTGGGAACGCCTTGGGATCCCCCCAGATGAGTTGGCGACTGTGGCCGGGGTGAGGGAAGTCTGGGCTTTCCTGCTTAGGCAGCTGCCCCCGCGACCCAATCCCGGATAAGCAGAAGAAGACAGTACGGTACTGTACAGTTCAAAATAATACAAAATGAATAATAATAATAAAAAAATACAAACAACAGCATGCTAGTAATGTCAGTCAGCCTGACCAATGCCGTGAATGTGATACTGTACATGGCAAGTCAGTCTGGGTTCCCTCCATTAGAAACTGATTTCCACTCTGGTAGAAGACTGACCAGACCAATCACAGTGCGGGAGGTGGGACTTTGTGATATGTCTTTTATGGCGACCCAGTTCTCTAACCAGAACGGTCAGGATGGTGGAAGCAGAGGAATGACGATCTAATGATGCCCTTTCTGATGTCTAAAAGGAGCTGCACATGTCCTTATAGTGCGTTCCAGGTGTCTCGGAACTCGTTTTTCCGAGGTAATTTTCTGAGGAAGTGACATAATGAACACGTTTTGCTGCGTCCAGTACCATTGTGTTCATTAAACTTCTATGTACACGTAAGATATTTTATGTTCATAAGTTTCAAGTGTAAACAGCACCAGGTTGTTGTTAACTCACTGGCTGCCATTCACGTGTTTCCACGTTGATTCAAATCCGAATGTTAACTGCCAATCACGTGTTTCCACGTTAATTAAGGGTTTTAATCGGGGGAGCTGTTTTAATCTGTGGCGGAGCTTGTCAGAGAGAACCAAGGGCTCATCATAATTTTTTCGGTAGGTTTCATCTAATCCAGCAGATGGCAGTGTCAGACAAGCTTAAAAAAACCTACCAGGAAGTGATGCGGTTCTATGATGCTTCCTGTGGTTAGTGGTTGCTAACGGCTGTTAGCCCAAGAAGTATGATGGATTCTGTTGAGATGGGGAGAGAACATGGCGACCGGTTGTAATCGAAGCAGCTTAGGAGGTGGATGAAGGAGGAAAGTATGTGGAAAAAGTAGACAGTGACACGATGTTGTATTTGTTGTTTCATAGAAGTAAACAGCTGTTCAGATGATGAAGGTGTTACTAAAGTAAAAAAATATTGGCATCAAAGACACTTCCACTTGAAGTGGAAGTGGAAGTGTTTTCTTAGCTTTTTGGTCAGAAACAGGCATTTTCGCTGCAACAAACCCATGTTCTACTGCAGATTACTAAAGAATGGAAAAAACTAAACAAATGGTTCTTTTCTGATAAAAGAAGAGAGTCTAAGCTTTTTTTTGGTAAGCAGTCTAGTGTTTGTAATACAGAGTACACAATACTCTGTGTACTCTGATCAGAGTACACCGGAAATTTTCACTGATTTCAAAATCAGTGAAAATGCTTAAAAATCCTGGCAATATGGAGCGCTCTGCTCGGAAAAGGTCTGGCAGTCAATGAGTTAATGAATTATACAGTCTCACGGCGGTATTTTTTTCTTTGAGAAAAACAAAATGAAGACTTTCAAGGGAAGTCATCATCAACATGTTTTCTGCCCTCTGAACAAGTTCTTGTGTCCAAAATGTCAGAGAAATGGATGCTCAAGTGAAACACATGACTTCTTGTTACAAGGGGGAGGGGCTATGAATAATCAAAATATTGACATGTAGATCTGTTCAGGGTTATATTGGCATCTCACCCAAGAGTTTTGGTGCAGATATCTCATTTTATGTGGGAGTTTTATCAATTTGATTTGTAATGGCGAAATATCAAACTTTGAGGCCCCGCCCACTCTACACACTTTGTCTTATCAAAATTCTCTTGATAACTTTTGATCACAGATGCCTTGTAATCATTCTGACCAATTTTGGTAGCTGTACCATAAAAGCCCTAGGACAAGTTCGTTCAAATGCGAGGTGAGAAATGCCAAAATGGCGACTTTGACCCAAAAATGGCTGACTTCCTGTAGGTTTCACAAATATGCTGCAGGAAGATATTTTGTTTGCCCTGGTATGTAGAAGGTGTACCGATTTTTATAATATAAAGATTGATGGGATGCAGTGGCAGGGCACTTAAAATAGGTGGCGCTGTCACCAGGGCTTGACATTAATTTTTTTGCTCACCAGCCACTGGCCAGTGGTTTTCCAAAGTTACTAGCCACCCAACATTTTCACTAGCCACAATTTTGTTGTTGAGAAAAGATGTTTAATAGGATTAAAGCCGAACATGGCCTGCTAAAGTTTACTGAAACTAGATTTACAAACTTTTTAAACGTAAATGACTCTTGTACACATTCATATGAAGGCTACATAAAATGTTTAACATTCCAGGGGTCTCATTTATAAAACTGTGCGCAGGATCTATACTAAAAGTGTACGTGCGCCAAAAACCCAAAGTTTGCTTACGCCGAAAAATATTCAGATTTATAAAACCGGGCGTACGCAAAAATCCAAGCAATTTCCCCTTTATAAATCACACTCTCCTTGGAAGTTTGCGCAGGTGAATTTGGCTCATATCCCGCCCCCTACACGCCCACTTTCTACCATGAAGGGTCAATGCAAAGCACCTCATGGATATTTTTTGCATATAAATAAGCAGCTGATCTGAGGCATTTAAACTTGATCGTGGCGACTGAGAAGACGAGAAAACGCAGTTTCATGGAGAATGAAGTGGAGGAGCTTGTTGGTGAGGTGAAACGTTGAAAGAACGTTATATTTGGACTTCACAGTGGAATCGCAGATAAACAGAAGTGACAGCACGTTGCTGCAGCGGTGAATGAACACAACGGCTCGCTGCACACCGGAGCGCGTTGTGGTCAAAAACTGCGCACTGGGATTAAACGGATTCGGCGGGTCGGTCGAGTCCAGTTTAACACACAGATCCAGGAGTTCCCAAACTTTCTGAGCTACGACCCCCCCCAGATACCAGACGTTGTTGTTCCTGACCCCCGCAACAGCTGAGCTCTTTATTGTGCGACATTTCAGATCATCCTGCAGCATCTACATGTGAGGCTGGAAAACTGTCAGAATCTTCATGAATTAGGGGGATAATGGGGGTTTGGTGGATTATTAATGAAATGAAATGAAAAATACTTTATTAATCCCAGAAGGGAAATTCAATGTTTGTAATACTGTTTTTTTTTTTTTTTTTTACAATATAACATCTATCTAACATAACAATAATATAAAAAGTACAAGTGCAACAATAATCATACATATGTACACAACTGTAAGAAAACATGATAATAAAAAAAAAAACAACTTAGCTGACCAAGATATGAGAAGGGGCTTTTGCAAGATATTGCTAAATTGCAATTTTTATTATGAGTTAGGCTCTAATTTATTTATTAGAAAATGAATGCGTTTATATTCCTACAGATTAATCTCCCTGCATTAACAGATTTATTTTGACAACCCTAAAAATTCTAAATGTATTTAGTTTACAGCGATTACAATCGTCTGGCGACCCTCTGAAATGATCTAAGAATCCCCAGTTCGGGAAGGTTGCTCAGGGGAATCTATCGGCATCAGTCAGTAATCATGGCCCAGGGAATATTGGTGGTTTCTAAAAACTCTCTCCATCTTTATCCTCTTCTTTCCATGATCTTCCAGCAGTGCAGCGCGTCCGTTGTGAAGCATTATGTACGAGTGTCACCGTTTCCTCAGTAATTACAATCAGCCTCCACACCTTGTTACAGGTAACCTACCAATAACTGTCATCCTATATAATTGAAGCTGCAGCCTACTGTAGCTCTCTGAAATGAGGCTGATGGATCGTACAGCTCAATCCAGGAACAGACGGGGGTTTACGATGGTCTCCAGTCTGATATGATGGTTAAATGCATGATCGTGGCTTCAGCTCATCATCTTACCAGCGGTGCCGCCAGTTTCCCGTCTCCAAAATGTTCGTGCGCAAGGTTCAGAGTTTGCGTACAGGTGCGCACATTTTCCCGTCAGGTTTGTTTTTATAAATCTGAAACTTTGCGTGGAAAATTACTTACGCCATTTTCAGGCCCTGTTTTGTGCGTAAGCAAGCTTTATAAATGAGACCCCTGGTCATTATTTTTTTTCTTTTTTATTTATAAAAATTTTTTTTTTTGCATTTTAAAAATGGTGCAGGGGAGGAAAAGATTAATTTTAAAGATAAAAACTGAGCTGGAAAAAAAATCTGAAAAGAATCCCTCTCTGTTTCAGTATTTATTTACAGCAGTAGACTAAATAAGCAACTACAGAGAAGAAAAAATCAAAACAAAAGAGAGGCCGCTAAATCTTTTCACCCCCACAGCCTTCATCCTACAGTTGCTGTCTGGTTAATGATAATAATGATAACGATAATGGATTCGATATATGTTGTGCTTTTGCTGCTGGACACTGAAAGAACTCACATTGGATCCATCATGTGTTCACTCCTCAGCAATAGTGGATGCTGCAGCTTTGTGAATACATTGCTGCATCTTTGGGAATGGTTTATAAAACATGCTCCCATGCACGTTCAGGATGTTTACATCCCAAACTTGCATTGATGTGTTTGGCTCTATGAGCACACCGGAGCTTGGGCGGATCTCCGCCGGCCTGCAGCAATCACTCTGGGCATGATTCAGCCTCGTCACACAGGTAGACCACATCTCCTGGTGAAGAAAACCAGCGGAAAATCACTTAATCCTTGTCAGTTATGATGTCTCCCATAGTGCTCGAGTCCGACACGTTAAATCTTCATCATCACTGCCCACAACCAGCGTTAGTATGAGGGATCTGGATTTGACATATTCGGGAAAACTAAAAACAACCAGGACGGTTTTTGTTTCTACACAGTAGAAGCAGTATTCTACTGCCTGGAAGTGGGTGGAGTAGGTGCGGTCAGGACTGCCATCCCCCCTGAAATAAGCGCACTGCATCAGCGCACTGCATTTTTCAAAACACCACCATAGTGATTGGGAACTACTGAGTCCATCTGTGGCAATGGGGTCTTGCACACAATTAAAAAAAACAAAAACGACATACTTAACCCCTTAACTGTCACGCTGATCTTTCTTCAATCAATTCCACTTGTCATGCAGAAAAGTATCTGCTTTAATGTGACATAATTAGCTCATAGTTACAGATCCCGTTTGCTCTCCTGGCTGTTAAAAAGAATCAGGATTTTCTCTCCACAGCTTCTTTTTCTTGGGACTTTCATGACACTGCATGCTGGCCATGATCAAAGTGGTATAGTGACTGATGACTGCCATTGGAGCCTAGACTTGCCTCATTTGGGCCATTTGTCTGTGACTCCTCCAATTTTTTGTAATGTGAAGGTGGGGCTTTGAATTTTGCATTCTGAACTTGGCTTAAACATAGCAGAAGTAGAAACTGCTATAAGCAAGTCTTAAACAGCACAATGGGGTGGTACAAAAATTAAAGGCGCTATAGAAGATGTTTAGACATTTCAGAAAGCAGGGACTGTTGGTGAGTTTTTGAATAATGCGCAAGACCAACCTACTAAATTCCCAACTCCTGCCCCCAACCACAGAACAATGTGCATGATGCCACTCTGGTGTTTAGCAGACAGCAGGTACAGATTCTCCCATCATGTCACAAACGCAGGTAAAACAGATGTCGTTGTCTGAATGTCACTAACTGCTAGCAGAATGATGCTAGCTACCTACAGTAGCCTACTGTATACCACAGACGAGAATGCGCTGCTTCCGGTACACAATGTTACTCTCGCCAATCAATCACTCTCATTGAACAGTTTTACCTACTACTTGTTGAATTTATTGTCAATCACTCTTACTATGGTAGTAAAAATGATTGACGAGCCAAAGACAAATGAAAAATGTAAGGAATGCAGACATGATTGGCAGATTTTTTTTCTGAGTCCCATGACTTTCACAGCTGAGATATAATAATATACAGTATATATTTAAAGTTTTTAATTAACCATAGCGTATGGGCTAGTAAATCCAATTTGATCAAATATTGCAAAAATTGTTGAAAGAACGTCTCCTATAATGCCTTCAAAAACACCAAATATAGCAGTTGTGACAAAATCCTCTGAGAAGCTAGCTCCTGATCAGCACTGGTAGCATGGCAAGAGATATGATGACTTCTCATTCAACCTAATAATCTTGTCTGCCTAAACATCGCTGCCAGGGTCACAACGAGAGACACTAAATCGTTCACTCACCCGCTTCTTGTGCAAAACTTACAATTTTAACAGTAAAAAAACATTTATGTATGAATAATGTTCTTAATATTTCTTTCCCATTAAAGATGGAAAAATTCATCTGCCAGTGAAATAAGTTGAAATTGACCAAAGTAATAATAAACACTATTTTTTTTTTATATGAAAACGATTACATTGATTTTGAATCATGGTTCAACAGAAATATTAAAAACAAACAAACAAAAAATAAAACGAGCAAACAAGCATGATGGGGCTGCTAAATAAAATTTTGTTTAGTGACCTTTTGAGGCAGTCACTGCAAACACTTTTGCACCTGTTAGCAGGTATTTTGTTCCACTGTTCATGCGCAAAGTGCTCTAACTTGTCTGTGACAGTTTTGTTTGTTGTTTTAATTTTTTTGAACCACAATTCAAAATCAATATTTTGTTTTACTTAATTGTAATTTGGTAAATTTTTATTTATTACTTTTTTCAGTTTTTTGTTATTTCAATTATTATTGTGAGTTTAGCCTTTTCCTAAAGCAGAACTCAATAACTTCAGCTGGGGGCTCCCCCTAGTGGTGTCATTTCACTATGGTAAAGTTCATACCCCCCAACACCCCCACAGCACATGATCTTCTCTACCTGTCTTTCCTCTATTTTGATCCCTGAATATATTTCTAAGCTTTTACTAGCTTGTTAATGCTACTTTGCTTCGTTGGTAACAGCAGCTCGTCTCCCTCTGCTCAAAGCAGAGTCCCGTGTCTCCTGCAACGGGACGTTTTACCTGCTTTTTGTGGGTAAATATGCCGGGGATTATATGTTTCTCTGGTGTTGGCGGGTAGCAGGTAAGAAAAGAAACTTTTTAATCACGTTTTGTGGACATGACAAGTAATTATAGAGCTGTGAGGCTCGGTGATGCTCACCAAGCGTCCAGGCAGCACAAGCTACGTGGACCGAATCTTCACTCTGGTCCAGCAAAAAGTTGGTTTTGAGAGCCAGGAGCCGATGTTTAGGTGGTGGGAGAACCCCCTAAAGAACAAGTTTTTAGTCTGGTTCTGGTGGAAACCAGTGCTGGAAGCAGCTCGGTGGATAGGGGACGTGAGTGCTGTATTGTGGTATCTGTTGTTGCAAGATCTGTGTCTGGTCTCCTCAGGCAGACTTGCTAGTTAGACACCGGGGGGAGGCTAGGAAACATCGAATCGCTCTGTAAACAGTGTTTGGCCCCACAGGGATTCTGAAAAGCATTTATTGAGGTGAAAAAGTTACTTAGTTTTGCTTTAAATGGGAGGGTATGTGGACCTTCAAAGCACAACTGTATAAGCACCATAACACTCTTTGGGGTTGTCCATTATTAGAAGTTAATTCACTTTGTTGAAGCAACCATCCTCCATGCCTCTGCATTGTCCATTAATTTCTGATAATGCACACCTCGTCGGGCTTTATTCCTTATACTAACCAACTATTTTTCAGTTAAGTACACAGTGATGTGCCTTCAGAGGACAAAGACAGGCTCTCTCCAAGTCACGACTCCATTACCTCTTGACATTTATCAGTGTTTGCAGGCATCGTGGTCATTTTTCAATGACTGCAAAATTGAATAAATGTAGCAACCTGCTCATGTAGGCAACTACAAGTCCACATGAGCATTTTACCAGATTTTTCCCCAGTAACATGGTCCTAGTAAAATAATTGTTGCCATGTTAGTGTGTGCATTTGTATATTTGAGAGTATTTCTTTGTGAAGGGGTGCAACGTTATAGTGTTTAGCCACCCGCGCCACCACCCCAAATCCCCATTTATGGAATTCAATTTTTTTTCATGCTAACGCTGAAAGTTTTTCAAAAGGAACAATAACTTTACAGAAGAGAAGATGAGATGACTGCTTATTTTTTTTCAGAGCAGAAAGTTATGCACATTTTTAATAAAATTTCAATTAAACAATAGCTGTTCCCCGTTTTCCCTGAAAAATAGTAAATTCTGCTTAAATTCAGTTTACTAACTTTTACATGTGAGTTAGTTCATCACAATTTTAGATAACACCCCATTGCATAATGTATAAATATGGTGTATTATCACCACTGATTTGGTCACTGTCCATCCCATGGAAAAAAAAAAGGGAAAAAAAGTAATCGATCTTAATTAGAATTAATGCCCATGTACCCACAGCCAGATTTAGCTTATCCCTCTGTGCCACAGAGCTGTAATTATGAGTTTGTGAGTCATAATTAAAAGATAAGGCCTCCATTTTCTTTTTGTTGATGCATTGAGTTTCTGCAGTGCCCTTTTGTTGTCCAAAAACTATTAGAAACACATGACTGGGTCACAATATTACTGGGCCACCTTTTTTCATAACAGCAAGGAAAATATAGAAAAATAACGAGCAACAGAAAATATTTTACAACAACAACATAATAATAATAATAATAATATATTCAGACAATAATTTTTGTGAGACACAGGTCATTGAGCAAGTTTAGGGACATTTCACAGTTTCAGTTTTCTGCCTCGCTGCTGGATCAAAACTTGATGAGGCTGGACCACTGTTTTCTGAAAAATTCAAAATGTTAGTGACATTTTTCATTAAAACATTGAGTATTAATTCGTTGTGTTGATTGTGGCCTATGCCAAATGAGAACTATTCATTTTTTCAAAAAGTACTACCTTTACAGTATCTGACATATTTACATTGTTAAGCTTGTTAGCAGTGGA
The DNA here is from genome assembly GCA_023101725.1 of Atherinomorus stipes. Lineage (NCBI taxonomy): Eukaryota > Metazoa > Chordata > Actinopteri > Atheriniformes > Atherinidae > Atherinomorus > Atherinomorus stipes. The sequence goes on along the minus strand of JALJCO010014242.1, from coordinate 2,396 downwards.
TGATAACATGATGACCACCAAAAACAGCTGTGAGAGGCTGGTGCAATACACAGTAAGCAATGAGAAATGCTCAACCAGGCAGAAAAATGGAAAATAGTTTATCCAATCTTTATACATTTTTTTCTTTTTTTTTCTCTTCTTGCTAATTGTTTTTGGAGCTAGTTCCTTTATCCAGCCCCAAACATGGCATTTTAACTCTTGTCTCTTAACACATTTTTCTGACTGTCAACCTCCAAAACTCATTTATGGATATACTATGTTTCTTGGTATACTGCCTGGACATTATTTATGCACTCCACCTATAGAGAATGTAATTTAAAAAAAAAAAAAAAAAAAAAAAGTAAACTGTAAATTGAAACTTAAATGTGAAGCATATACATTTTACACATTTTGATAAGAATATTCACATTTGCACATAAAGTAATGATTGCAAAAAAAGAAAGAAAGAAAAGAAAAGAACACAAGATAGTTCAAATCAGACCACATCCTGCCAGGTTAAATTTGATCACATAATGATATTTTACAGGGATGTAGTTTTATGTCATCAAGGTTTGAGGTTTTGCTCATGGAATATGGTTTTGAAAAAGAGTGAAAGGAAAGAGACAAAATACAGTAAGTGGTGGCAGCAACACCACATGTTCACTGCTTGCAGAAGAGCTGTGTTTGGCTATTCTGCTGTCACTGGAATTTGGAATTTTGTTACTAACCATATGGCTTCACTTCAGAGGTTGCTCCACGAGTCTAACCCTGAACTCAGAATTGATCTACTCTGAGTTAGGAAACTGAGTTTTTGGTTTCAGAACAGCAGATTTGAGTTGGCTTAATCAACTCAGGGTAGTTCAACCCAGGGTTTTGCACGTGCGCCACAAAGATTAAAAGCTAGCATCAATAGAGCCCTGATTCAATGAGTTACCATGGCACTGTGGATGTGAGGGCGGGGCTGTTGACATCATTGAATGGAACGAGAACTTCTAAAGCCTCATATGGTGAGTTTGAACTGCTGCTGCAAAACAAGAGAGAGACAGCATGAAGAAGATTGCAGTTTTAATGCTATCTTTTACAATTACAATGATATTCTAGGGTACAACTGTTGCAGCCCAGGATCATATCAGTATCATTCTAAGTGGTTTCATGGGTCGGCATCTGTTTGGTTGAATGGTTTGCCAACCTGCCTCCCACCTGGGAAGCTGGTGTTGGAATCTTACTCTTGTACTGCCACCGCAGCCTTTTTATTTATTTAATTTAGGTGCAATCCCATGAGTGAAACGCGCTCTTGTCAGTAGCATTAAGATGAAATATCACCATTCCATTAGCCAAATGCCCTGCACTTCAAATGAAAAAATAAAAAAATAAAAATCCATTTGCAAAAAAAATGCAGAGCAATAATCAATGCCTGCTTTGAGGGGAAAGTATGACTAAGTGTGGCAAATATGAAAAAAATGAAAGCCCAACCTGGAGTTGAACCCTAGCTTACTGAGTGACACATGTGCACCATGTCCATACAGCCAAAGACACAGTAACTAACTTCCACAGTCAGGCAGACTATCTCTGGGAAACGACAGGCCCCCCAACTGTTACATGTGGTTGGTGATATCACAAATGTATCGACGGATCAGCTTGTGTATGTAGATAACTCGCAGTGATGTGAAACTGCAACGCCGGTAATAACAATTGTCGGGAAATGAAAGTACTTCTATCCAAGACCTGATAACGATGTCCCAACAAATGTTTACCTCTAAACACAGTCATGCTTCATCTTCATCCATGAAGTCCTTATGGAAAGGAAACGTCTATAACCTACTGACTGATATATCGTTTATCATGTTTTTTAGAGACATCAGAAACCAAAACTGACTGACTGGCTGACTGGATGGATGGATGGATGGATGGATGGATGGATGGATGGATGGATGGATGGATGGATGAATGGATGGATGAATGGATGAATGGATGAATGAATGGATGAATGAATGAATGAATGAATGAATGAATGAATGAATGGGGAAATGAACTGGCAAATGTGGCTGAAAGTGGGCGGAGACAGCAAGAAACTCAAGGTTTCTCCACATTAACATGCTTCCGACCAGGTTAGTTTCAAAGACTCTATTACTCATGTAACTGACCGAGGGTTTAAGTTCCCCTCTTTGTGAAACAGGCTAGAGTTACTGCCCTTTCTCTGGGTTGAGTTACCTACCTTTGTGAAACGGGAAAACTCAGAGTTTCCCTAATCTCAGGGTTAAACAACTCAGGATTTTCATTAAACTTGCTTTGTGAAACAGGCCAGGGCCGTAACCAGGGTTATGAAATTTGTGAGGTACTGTACAAAACCATGCGAGCGTGCAATGTGTGAGCAAAAACTTTTGAGCACTTGTTTTGAGCATTCATCCATCCATTTT
>JALJCO010014240.1:0-219173 GCA_023101725.1 Atherinomorus stipes | reverse complement strand
AAATGATGCAGTCCTTGTTTTGGTCTTTTGTTTCACTAGTTTTTACAAGTTAAAACATGGTGCAGTCCTGCTGTGTTGTTAATGCCACAATCATTCACAGATCGCTCCGGTAAAATTAATAATGGGACTATAAGCTTACAGAAAGCAAAGCCAGGAATTTACTGTGGGATTGCAGAAATCGCGCATAATATCATCAAATCCTGCAAATTTCACTCTTATAATGTGGGACATTCCCGCTTACAATTGCAGCAACATTATGTGCAGTGAACGTTTGCATCGGAGCCATAAAATAACATAGAATAAAGGGCTGGACACACGTCGCTACTCCTCCATTCTACCACCTGCCTTAATAAATCGGTTCCATAACCAGTGTCGCCTTCTGGTAGAGAAGAGTCCAGCCCTAACCAGCGTCTTATACATATTTTCAGCTGGAGTCATGATGATCCTGGCACTATTTCAGATCAGATAAATCATTCATCATAAAGTGTCGGCGTCTCACATCTCTACATCAGACAACACGTGTCCAGTCCGCACGCTGTCAGCTGTTTACTGTTAGCGCACGTGGAGACCTTCCATGCTTCGTTCTGAAAAGCCCAAATAAAACATTCAATAATAGATAATGAAACCCATAGAATCCTTCTTCTTTTATCGGACTTGTCCAAAATAAGATGGTGAAATCTTTTGAATGGACTGCTTCACATGTGATGCAATGTGAGTGACAGAGGCTGACGTGGGGCTGGATGTGGCTGTGATGCTGGTAGTGAAGTGGTTAGGATGGAGGTCTGCAGTACAGAAGGTTGAGGCTTCGATTCCCAGGTGTGGTGGAGTTTATTTGTGTTGCCTTATATGTTTTTCTTTTTTTTAATTCACTTGATGGCCTTTGATATCAAAAGTTGTACAATAACTTAATTTAATTGTGTTTTAGTTTGTTATGTTTTAGTTATACACATGCTGAGTGCACTGAGGTGGAATAGGAAAGTGGCAGAGACAGTGAGAACATGGCTGCAAGATTTGCCTGATTTGTGAAACAATGGGGAGTGAATGGGCCAATTTAACTCTGGCATTGGGGGGGAATTTAGAAAAATTTAGGGAGAATAGGTGCTAAATGAATGGAGGAGTGACGTGGCCCCCCATGTCGGCCCTTTAGTGCAGCGCGCTCCCTCTCTCTCTGACCTGTCAGATGTCCCAGCTTCCCTCTTGTTGACAAACCAAACATTGTTGGCGGATTTCCCACCACGACCATTTCACGGAGTCTTGGTTAAAACTTAAATGTAACTTGGGGTCACCTGAAGGGAAGCTGGTCTGGTCAAACAACAGTAAAGATCTGCGCTGTGGCAGTGCTGGTGTTGGTCTCCTTTACAGTAACCCAAACCCTCTGGCGCCGGTGCTGCTCACGGTACCACGCAGCCCAAAGACTGGCTCCGAATATTTCCGTGGATAGATCATAACGACGAAGACGGGAGCTGCTCAGTTTAATGTTGCTCTGATCAGCTGATGAGACCAACATCTCAACCAAAGAGGCTTGGCTACTCTGTCTCAACTCAAACGGGAGGAGGGGCTGTGGATGGAGCAAAGGACTCATGAATGCAGGAATGTCACTGTTCCTGTAAATAGTGGTGCTTGAATGCTATTGTCAGAGAATAAGAGAATCGGTCTCTGCCGAGTAAACAACATTTGTTGCTTAACCAGCAGTAACCAGGTTTAACGCCATTTTACGCGGAAAAAAGTCAGTGTTCAAACCAGCGTGGAAATGAGCGCACATCTGATCATAAAAATGATCTTGTGACTGGATCCATGTGTGATTTATAAAATGTTCGTGTCTGACCAAACAACAGAGTCTACGTCAGAAATGCACCGTCATCCAGCTGTTTCTACCCTGAAGCAGCAGCGCTGACAGGTGGAGGCCGGTCGGATCTGAGCCTGACCCGGGACATAGGAAATGATAACTTTCATTAGTTAAGCTAAGAATCAGTCTACCGACTGAACACTTTACAACTTTAAGGTATAGATTAATTCATAGAAACAACGGATCTCCTCCATGGGCCTGATTTACGAAAGGTTTGCGCTTGTTAAAACAGGCGCTATCTTCATTACGCACGCAATAATCCGCCAGAGCTGATTTACAAAGCAGGGCAAAAGGAGGTTTGCGCTGTCAAGGGGCAAAATAGCGCCGCTGTCCATTTTGCGCATCTGCTGCAGATGAATATGCAAACTGGGCGTTTCTGCCAGAAGGCGCAAAATATTGGGAGGAGACTATGCAAAACCTCAGTTTAACACGTGCAATGTGATCTAGCAACCGTTCAACGGAAAGCGGGCGCAAAAAATTGCGTGTAATTTAGCACATCTTAAAAAAGCAGGTATAACTGGCAGCTTTACGCACTGATGGCTGAAAGATGCTGCAGGACTGCAGATGTCGGGTCAGAACCGGTTCTGCTGCAGGACTGCAGACATCGGATCAGAATCATTTCTCATGAGGTGTTCAGGCAACACATCAAGTTTTCATTATCTAATTAAATAACAATCAACATCACTGAAGTTATTTGTCTTTTTATTTTTTTTATTTTTTGCCAATGGCATATTTTTAAATTAAAATCATCTTCTGCTCCTCCACACCGCAGCAACTGCTGCTGCTGTTCTGAGGTTGCTTTCCTGCGTGAAGTTGGCCCCCATCCCACAGAAAAATAACCAGTAACATCGCACAAACTATTGATGCTTTTTTTTTTTTACTGAGTTTTGCGTGGGGTGGGGGGCAATTTCGCAGGTCCAGCGCCTGGCATTGTGCCAAAGAGCGCGCAGTCTTTGCAAATTAGATCATCTTCACCAGCGTCTCGTTATCCACGTCCTTAAACTGGCCTCTTCTTACGACCCACAGGGAAACCTGCTGCATTATTTTTATTTATAGTTATTATGAAGAGTTCATTTGCAAAAACAGACAAACATCACTGTGGACAAACGGAGTTATCTGCTTTTGTTGCTGTCGGGTACAAACGTCATATCTCCATTTTACATCATTAAAAGCCTCTACTTCACGTGAGCTCAGACTGCATGAATGAGCTCAAAGAGCAGGTGTTCATGCACCTGTAACAGGTAACCCCCCCCCCCCCCCCCCCCCCCCCCCCCACTACTGACGCATGATATAATAACTGCATCATTTAATAATCATGTGACAGCTGAATGCTGTGAAGTCACGCGGTCGCATTTCTAAAGTTCATACAGAAGTAAATATTGGTATCACGCACATCCCAGATAGTGAGGACTGGGTGCTGGATGAAAGACAAATATAGGATAAAAGAAGAACGCCCGAAACGTCACGGCATCAAAAAAAAAAAAAAAACCTTTGGGAGGTTTTTCTGGGGTGCGGATTTCTTCTCCTCATCTGCATTTCTGAACTTCATCACGGACTACAACTACTACAACTTCGAAGTTGTGCTGCGTTCACAGACAGCGGGGGAAATAACAGTCTTGCCATCAGACTAACGGGAATAACTACTAAGCATGCGCGCGAGAAGGTGTTTTAACTAGGGGGGCTGCCAAATGATGAATGAATGACGTCATTTTCCCCCATGCGCGTGATTCGCCAGATGTTGTTATCGAATCATGTTTTGTTTTTTCCCACTTATTGATCAATAATCTCATTTGCGTCTTTTCCTGCTGCAGAGAAAGAGCTCTAGCACCTCATTAGATAAATCGCATTTTTCACTTGACATAAGATAACAACAGGAAAGTCTCTGTTAACTTTCATTTTTCTATATCACTGATTAGTCTGTTCAATGTGTCTGCTCGTTTAAATCCATTAAAATCTTTAACAAAAAGAAAATTTGGAGGTATGTTGGTGTGAAACAATTCATTTATTAGATTTCTATCTTTCAGTTAACACTGCCGGCATTAACCTAATATTTTTTTATTTGTTTAATTTTTTTTGCTTAACAGTTCAAAGTCGGGAAAGAGAATTAAAACGGTGTAACAGCCGGGTCGCGCGGCGCACGGTTCAAATATCAAGCATACTGAATTCCAAATGACAAACCTTCACTGAATAAATAAATTACAAATAACAAAAATAGGCTCATAACGAAGTACAAAGTTATATCCATGTAAGGAGGCGCACTCCTCCTAGTTAACAATAAAGCCTCTTCACGTGCGCGCTCAACAGCTGACACAGCGAGACGGCGGTCCAGTTCAGGACAAAGATTAAAGCGCTGCTCAGGGAGTCTGATATCAGCCGCAGCCTTCATGATTCAGGACATCATGGTTCTTAAAAACGCGTTTCCTGATCCAATCTGAATAATCCTCCAGCAGCACCAGCGCATCCATGTGGAGCTTTACGCACAGGAGCAGATGCGTGTTCATGTGTTTATGTTTATGACTGTTTCCACCTTCACAGACTGATGTTGTAAATCAGTTGAAGAAACTACAAGATGATGATGATGATGTGACAGTTGAGGGTCCTTCATCATGTCTCTGGCTGAATGGTCAGCGCGCGCAACTCACCGGCAGACTGCGGTTTAAACCCGCCTGTCTGGCGCATTTTGCTTTATTCCAAACTTATAGTGACAGAATTATTCGGCTGCTAACAGACCTGGAACATGAATTATTTCAAGAACAAATGAATATTGGGTAAAAATCAAATGTTCAGCCTCCTCCTGCTGCAGGATGGTCTGATCTTTGCTTGGTCACAACATGTTGAGACTATTTGACTTAGAGACTCACAGTCGAAGCTCAGTCCTGGAAACGAATCGTGACGATTTGGGGACACACCTAATAATATTTTTAAGTAGGCCTCCCGGCAATGCTTGCAGGGGCTGTGGGGGCTGCAGCCGCCTGTAGCCCCCACAGCTCCCCCCTTCCCGCGCCATTGCTACTAAGGGCTTCATTAGAAAGTTAATAATGAAATCAGTATATCCCCGAAACTTTAGGTAGCTTCAGTTCTGCTAAAATAGACCAGACCACATCCTGGTCTCTGGTAGAGTGAAAACACTGATTATAAGTTGTTGCTGTGTTTTCCGACGTGCGCAGCTCTGATGGAGCCGCTCCTGAGGACCCACATGTGCATGTAGGCCTATTTACCTCTTTGATCAATCAGCTTTCTTTCTTTTAATTATTATCAACAGTTGATAAACACATAAACTACATATTGGCTCATTATTTCCTTTTTCCTTTACAAGATTAATGGACGGATGATCCATGGACCTTTATTGATTCAGTTATTTGTTTTGTCAAAAAGATTAATTATTATTATTTTCATTAAATAATAGAGATACAGATAAATAGAAATAAACAGAGGAAGATTCTTTGCAATCAATTTTCTTTATAAAAAAACACAAATTGATCACACTGAAGCTGACCATATCATCACCTCGGCCGGCCGGGCTCGCGGGCTGTCCCTTTTTTAAAAAAACAACAACAACAAAAAAAGCCCCTGCTGATTAGAGAGATATGTGTGGTATTTGTGTTTAACCAATTTAAATGGCAGCACTTGAACGCAGCAGCCTCTTTTCCTTCCTCCCCCTTCCGTCGCTCACATCCCTGCCATGCAGGTATAAGACAAGCTGCTTGTTTGATCGCCTCGTTCTGCTGCTCCTAGTTTTTGTCTTTATTGAGATAAAGAAGAAAATATTTCTGGTAAGAATTTGCTACATTTATCATAATAATAACACTGAGATACGGTTTAAGTGTGTCGGGTATTGTATCTTATAGCTGTGATATGTTGGTCAAATTGCCGTGCGCTGTTGCAGCTGCATTGCTGAGCCATTAAAAAAAATAATAAATAAAAATAAAAACCAGCCAAAATGCTTCATACACTTTACAAACATTGTGAATATTGGAAGGAGACTAAATATACCCACTTATGCCATAAAAGTTCTCATATAAGATAGGAGGTGTATCTATAACTGCGCCCATATGCACCAATTCTCATTAAATAAGATAATGCAGTCACTATGTTAAATTAATTCATTAACTTTATTTTAATCAAAAACATAATAAAATAGCACAATATCACACCAAGATCCCCAATTAACCTGCTTTAATGTCAGCATCTTAACAGCCTGATTTAGTCACCAAAACTTGTAAAACAAAAGACCAAAAAGGAAGATTTGGTTGTTTATGCAGCTGGTTTCAATAAACTTTTCAGTTGAGTGCAGGCACGCAAACGTCACCTTTAGCACGGCAGAGCTCCCAAGTGTCACCTGGTGGTGGTCCGATTACATTGCAGTTCTCCCTGAAATTAAAAATTCTGGCCTCAGGAAATACCTGGTGATTCTCACGTGATTCACGCGGGAGTCACGCAGGAAACCGTCCATTTCCAACCATTACCCACTGTAGTACAATCTACACAATGTGAATAGAAAAAAAATTAAACAAAAACAATCCTTCCACTCTAGTGGCTGCAAAGACATAAACCAATACAAACCATCAGACCGCATGGCTTACATTAGTCAATGTAGCCGTTCGTCTCGCTTCTCTCTGCTTTCGATCCAATCCCCTGCTAAAGCTGACACCACTTCCCTGACAGCTGACTCCCCGTGCTCCACGTCACATCTCTTCGTCACCCTCTTCCACTTCTAAACATTTTATTCATATATTTATTTATTTATTTTTCTTCTATGTTCAATTCAAAGTTTTATTGTCATTGGTACTCTACAGACGTGCCGTATGCACAACCAAATTGCATGGCCACAACAAAGTGCTGGAATAAATAAATAAGGATAAAAATAGAGAAGATAAAAAAAGGACATAAAATCATATGCACATACCTACTGCATCTTGCATATATCCAGGCACATACATGTTCAGTACGTGGGATTATTGCGTCATGGGGGTCTGGTGCATGTGTGCATTCAGAATAGTGATGGCAGAGGGGAAAAAACTGTTCTTGAGTCTGTTAGTCCTGGATTTAATAGACCTGTAGCGTCGCCCAGAGGGTAGCAGGTGAAACAGGTGGTGTGCAGGGTGAGTGGTGTCGCTGATGATGCGCTGTGCTCTGTGGAGGCAGCGAGATGTGTGGATGTCTTCCAGGGAGGGGAGGGGGCAACCCACGATGTTCTGTGCTGTCTTAACGACGCCCTGGAGCTTTTTCTGGTCTGCTTTAGTGCAGCTGGAGAACCACACTGAGGTGCAGTAGTTCAGAATGCTCTCTATGGAAGAACGGTAGAAGGTTAGAAGCAGCTTCTGATTGATGTTGTTTTTCCTGAGCACTCTCCTCTCTAACGTCAGGTGTTTTCCCAGAGTCACTGAAAACAGCTGTGATCAAACCTCTGCTAAAAAAGGATAATCTAGACAAGACACAGATGAGCAGCTACAGGCCGATCTCCAATCTTCCATTTTTAAGTAAGATCATTGAAAAAGCAGCCTTTCACCAGCTAAATGACTTTTTAAGAGAAAACAACCGTTATGATGTCTTCCAATCAGGGTTTAGACAGCACCACAGCACCGAGACTGCTCTGACTAAAGTCATGAATGACATATGTCTGAATACTGACACTGGAAAAATGTCAGTGTTGGTTTTACTGGATCTCAGCGCTGCATTTGATACGGTTGACCACATCATATTACTCCAACGACTGGAGAAGTGGGTGGGTATCTCTAGTTCTGTACTAAACTGGTTCAAAACATACTTGGAGAACAGGAAGTACTTTGTGTCAGTAGGCAATTTTACATCTGAGCAGACAAAAATGACCTGTGGAGTTCCCCAGGGCTCTATCCTGGGGCCTCTTCTGTTTAACATCTACATGCTTCCACTGGCTCAGGTTATAAAAAACAACAATATTAGTTACCATAGCTATGCAGATGACACACAGCTATATATTACAGTATCACCAGGAGACCGGGGCCCTGTACAGGCTCTTGGTAAATGTATTGATGAGATTAATGACTGGATGTGCCTCAACTTTCTTCAGCTGAACAAAAACAAAACTGAGGTGATTGTTTTTGGAGCCAAAGAGAAACGACAGCAGGTCGTCACAGAACTTCAGTCCATACACCTAAAAACCACCAATCAGGCCAGAAATCTGGGAGTAGTGATGGACTCAGACCTAAAAACCACCAATCAGACCAGAAATCTGGGGTGTAGTGATGGACTCAGACCTAAACTTTGAAAAACACATCAAAGCGATCACTAAATCAGCCTACTATCACCTGAAGAACATCTCAAGGATAAAAGATCTGATGTCTCAGGAAAATCTGGAAAAACTAGTCCATGCATTCATCTTCAGTCAGCTTGACTACTGTAACAGTGTCTTTACTGGTTTACCAAAAAATCAGTTAAACAGCTGCAGCTCATTCAGAACTCTGCTGCCCGAGTTCTCACAAAGACCAGAAAAGTGGACCACATCAGTCCAGTTCTCAGGTCTTTACACTGGCTGCCGGTCCATCAGAGAATAGACTTTAAAGTTCTGCTGCTGGTCTATAAAGCTCTGAATGGTTTAGGCCCAAAATACATCAGTGACCTCTTGACCCAGTATGAACCTACTAGACCCCAGGTCATCTGGATCCGGTCTTTTATCAGCTCCAGAGTCAGAACCAGACATGGAGAAGCTGCGTTCAGCTTCTATGCTCCACATGTCTGGAACAAACTCCCAGAAAGTCTCAGATCAGCTGAAACACTTAGTTTATTTAAATCCAGGCTGAAGACCCACCTGTTCTCAGCTGCATTTACGTTGATTTTATTCAAAAGTTAAAATCCGCACGTCTCTGTATTCTCTCTTTTTAATCTTAAATGCTTTTAATTTTGAATCATGCTTCTAATTGTTTTTTTTCTCTCCATTTTGCTTATAATGTTTTATGTAAAGCACTTTGAATTGTTCTGTACATGAAATGTGCTATACAAATAAACTTGCCAACTTGCCTTGCCTCAGGAAGTGCAGGCGCTGCTGAGCCGTCTTGATGACAGCTTTGGTGTTAGCAGACCATGAGAGATCAGCTGAAATAGTGGTGCCCAGGAAGGTGAATGTATGGACTCTTTCTACCTGGTCGCCTTTGATGGTGAGAGGAGATGGGTCTGCCCTGTTCTTCCTGAAATCCAGGATGACCTCGAAGGTTTTTGCAATAAGTAAGTGGCTGCGTAGCAGCTTAACAACAAGAGGAGAATGGAACAGAAAGGCAGCGGCAGCAGGAAGTGCATCTGCTCACCAGCAGAAGTTGGGAAAGAGAAAAAAGGCTGACTGAATGTGAGCAACAGGACGGAGGGAAGGCCGCGGCCGGGTGTTACGTTCACTGCTGGAGGAAACTACAGGTGAAAGTTTGTGAAAGAAAAGCAGATGAGGAGGAAAACGTGAGCAATCCAGGACGGAAGGCCGGGTAATTATCGGGTGATGCGGACGAAGCTCCAGGACGGAAAATCTGCAGAAGCAGAGACCAGGACGGACTGAAAGTGGAGCATGAACATCGGGTCACCGGCTGGAGGAAGCTCCAGGAGGATCTGGGAGTGAACAGGCAAGCATTTAGTTTTTTGCTTTTATGTGTGAGTTGTACATAAATGTATTAGTCTATGACGATACTGCTGATGACTGGAAACGCTGCTGGTGGTTTTCTCTGTTTAGACAGACAGCGTCGGAACGTCAGCTGTTTATTTTCAGTATTGTAAACTAGCATCGTCATCAGGGATGTCCTGAATGCATCAATGAACTCATGAAGTCGCTGGAACGTGGCAGTCTCTTACTGATGCAGAAACTCCAGCTAAAACGCACCGTAAACTTCCCAGTGGTTGAGAAAGGCAGATATTATATATGTGATCAGATGTTCTTGATGTTCATTTATGTGGGATAAACATTACACGTGAAGCTGTTGTGGTACGGCTGGCTGTGGTTGAGGAGGAGGGCCTACGGTGCTCGAGGGATCAACAAGCAGAGAGGGGAGGGCTGTGTGGGGGGCAGATTGCTTTTTTTTTTTTTTTCAAAATTTCTCAACTGATTCTGAAATCGTAGACCATAGCTTTAAGTTGATCTAGCATTTAAACAAATGTCATACCACCTATTCCAAAACTGATGCGGTGAAGCCCTGGGAAGTCAGATTTCTAGCTTAGTGTTTAGTTTTTGTCAAAGTTTTGGGTCAAAACTGGAGCCTTTGTTTTCTCTCCTTACTCGACAGCATCCGATCTATCATGGTGTACAGTATATTATCATATTCAACCCTGACTATGTATTAGGAAAATTCTCCCACAGTGAGAAAGTTAAAAAAAAAAAAAAAAAAAAATCAAGAAAGAGTTCTTCCCATCTTCCCCGGGGCAGTGGTTCATTTTCACACCTTTTCCGGAGAGCAGGGAGCTACACAAAGCTGCTCTGGGGCATCACAATACCCCACTGTTCCTAACAGCAGGCAGCCATGTAGTGCAGAAGTTCGGCTTCAGTGTTCACTCAGTTTAAAAGAAAAAACCAAGACAAACATGGTTTAGAAATGTATGAAAGTTGCTATACTTTTATTTATCAAGTCTCTATGAGGGTAGGAGAGCTTTTCCGTGAAATATATCTGACCTATTTTCTATTAGAAATCCTTCCTATTTTTACTTTGACCCCAAATCTCACCCCTTCAGATTATCTCACCTTGGTGACTCTCCTTCATTTCAATCTAGAAATGACAGTAATCCACTCATTTTCCTAAAATACCAAACCTCAATCCTTTGTTTGGTCCATTACCTTAATACAGAGTTGCTTAACGGTTAAAAAAAAAAAAACCTTTAGTGAAGTACTGTCCTGCTCTCTTTTGGCTAAAATGACACTCACATTTGCATCCATACGCATCCAAAACACACACAAGACATTACCAATACCTCAGAACGGTCTGGAAACGTGTGTATTTCGTAGGTACCTTAACTATCATGTTCAAAATGCTGTCTGTGAGTTGACTAGACACTTATGGGGTGCATGGATCTCTTTTTATGGAAAAAAAATGATCCATGGTGGTTTGTTGTGCCCTGACAAGTAGAAAATGTGAATCTGTGAAATTGACAACTAATTTTCTAAACAACCACATTATTGCTCCTTCCATATTAACATACCTCAATTTGGCTTTATGCAATTACAATGAGCACATTTTGCTTATTGTAATTGGTGGTGTGTGTGGTGTGATGAGCTACAGTACTGAACCGAATCCTCTGAAAAAAATTATCACCTTCAATTATGAAGTTTATGACAACTTTAAACTTGTGGCCAATGCATATGAGGTTGTGTTTGCCGCACCAGCTGCTCCATGGATGCTGTCTTTACGTCCTCAGCAGTGATTCACTTCAATCCATGAGCCTCGTGAGCAGCATCAGATAGCTTAGCTACTTAGCTTAATAGCAAACAGCAGTTGCTGCACTGCAGGAGGCTGCAATATACAAGTAAAACATTTTACTTCTCACATGTTGGGCCGTGGCGCTGACGGGACAGCCATAGTGAGCCGCCATGATTGAGTCACTGTAAGAAAAATGCTGATTTACAGCAGGAAAACTGAAACAGACTAGTACTTACAGCTCAGCCTTGCTTCCACACTGCTGTGTTTCCGCTTCATGTGCTCTGACATGGCCGTGGTGCTGCTGAGGTCAGCCATTTCTAACTTGCTAAGCTGACAACTTCCTTTGTTCTTTTCATGTCGGGTAAAACATTTCCATACCTTGGAAGACTGATTGATATGTCATTCACCACACACTGACACACAAAATTTGCGTCAACGTATTTATGCGTCATTGCAGCTCTACTAAATAAGAGTATTAGCTTTCGAGGGGCGGAAGCATGGCGTCGCCCTCTAGTGAGGGCGCACAGCCACCGTCATTAAAACATTGGATCAGAATAGTGGTTGAGCCACGGTTTGTGGTGGAGCACGTTTTGCTGGCCCTGGGGGAGCGGGTGGGTCATGAGAACATCTTATATGGCTCTCGGATGAACAGAGCGGTGGTTGTGTTTCTACGTGAGGCTCGTTTGGTTCACGACCTCGTGGAGAGCGGACTAGTTCTGGAAAACGAGTTTGTGACGGTGTCCCCTCTGTTTGTCCCGTCTGTCAGAGTGACGGTGTCCCCCCTGTTTGTCCCGTCTGTCAGAGTGACGGTGTCCCCTCTGTTTGTCCCGTCTGTCAGAGTGACGGTGTCCCCTCTGTTTATCCCGTCTGTCAGAGTGACGGTGTCCCCCTCTGTTTGTCCCGTCTGTCAGAGTGACGGTGTCCCCTCTGTTTGTCCCAGTGTCCCCTCTGTTTGTCCCTAACGAGAGCACAGAGAAAGAGTTGGTTCGGTTCGGTAAGTTAGCGGGCGGCCTTGGACCTGTACGTCTCGGCTGTAAAGACTCTAGATTGCAGCACGTGCAGTCGCTGAGGCGGCAGTGCTTCATGTACCTGAATGACCCCCCCCCCCCCGGTGAGCTGGAGCTGTCTTTTGCTGTGAAGCATGACAACAGGCATTACACGCTGTACGTGAGTTCAGGCAATATGAGGTGTTTTGATTGAGATGTGGAGATTTGTGGCACAAGCGCGCGCTCTGCCCCCACAGAAAACCTCACGCCGCGGAGCCTGAGCAGGAGGTGGGCAGGGAGGAGGCAGCAGGTGTGGGGAACGATGAGATACAAACGACGGAGCGGGAGACCCCCCCAGGGCCAGCCAAAGCTGCAGGGCCTCCACCCGCGACGCAAACGTCGGAAGAGGCACAGGTAAAGGTGAATCCAGAGACGGAGAGCGAGCAGCAGGTGTTGGATCACACACGGGGAGAAACTGTAAACAGTGCCCCGCCTTCATCGCCGAGAGCGGAGTGGGGGGCTGAAGTTGAGGGGGAGGACACGGGCTACAGATGTGTAGAGAGGGGAGGTTGTATAGGGGGGGAGGGGAGTGCGCGTTGTGAGGATGAGGGAGACTTGGATGACACGTTGTCACAACTGTCAGACCTCTCCCAGGAGGCGGGGCTAGATGAACCCCCCACCTACTCAGTTAAAGCCATAAATAATTTTCTGGATGCCACTTATGGAAGGAAAACTGTTGAAGTGCAGGATTTCTTTCCAGATGTGGATGCTTTTATTGAGTCAGTCAGGAAAATTAAGAGACAGGTGGGTGTGGATCAGTTAAGCCGGAAGCAGCGATGCAGATTGTCTAAGTTGGTGAGTCGGCTGAATAAGGAAAGAGGGGACAAGGGGGGCTCTCAACTTGTGTAACGGCTGATGTACAGTGGTGGTTTTCTTTTTCATTTATGTTTTTTTTTTTTTGCATTTTGTTTTTAGATTGAAATGTCATTTATTTATTTGTTCTGTATATATTTATTCCGTATGGTGTTTTTGACCATATAAGGATGCTGTAATGGATGGAAAATAAATGTGTGGTCAAAAAAAAAAAAAAAAAAGAGTATTAAACACAGTAATAATAATGATAACAATAGCAACAACCAGTGTTCACTATAAAATAGTAACAATGATTATCATTACAATACTACTACTACCACTGTCCTCCAGGCTGTTCACCAGTCTTACACCACAAACAGACACAAAAACTCTTTCTAGTGGTTTTCACCAAGTGCATTCTGAATCTCCTGTCCCTCATAAGTGATCACCCCCATGTCTATGACTGAAAAAAGTTTTCTGCACATCCTCCTAAAAATCATTTATATTCATGTGCAACAACTCTGGATCTTAATATTTCATTGCTTTGATCACACTAAGGTATTACTTAGTGAATCAAAATCTGCTTTCTTTTATTGAATAATGCTGGCTTGGTGAATGTTGCATGTTAGACACACAATAACCTCGGTGGTGTAATGTGGATTTAATATGCAGACTGAATTAAACAAAAAGCACAGTTCAACATTCCCTCTTCCCTCTTTGATTTGCTGAAAGCAAAGAAATATTCTTCTGTTGCCACAAAAGAAAATGAGCAAATAGATGTTTAAAGTGGGTTGTGAAATATTAAAAAGAAGGGGGGACGATGAGCAGAGCCAGAGGAGACACAACGGGAGCTAGAGGGTTGCAAATAGGCGAGGTGGTAAGTTTGTCCATCAATACAGAGAGCAGCTGTCACTCAGGCACACACCATTTCTACTTCACTGTGGAGCTTTTCCAGAGCCTGGAAATATCTTTACCCCCTCAGCACACATCAGGCTGGCTTACGTTTCATGAGGTAAGAAGCTTCTGCTCGTTTCGCTGCCTGGTTTGAGGAAGAGCCGCCCTCAGGTCTTCACTTACCATCACTTCAATTACTTCCTCGCTGGGTCATGTGGTGCTGAAACAAGGAAGCTCTTGGCATTAAGACAGGGAATCATACATTTTGGAATTATCATAGAGAGGGCACGCTCCGATTCACCCCTTTTTATTTCCCTGCTTTCTCCTCTCTGATGTGCGTTTGTTGTATATGTGAGCTGATGTTTACGTGTCTCTGGGAAGCCAATTAAAAGCTTCCCCGTGGCTAGGCTGCACATGATAAAAGTGCATAACATGACACATCCTGAATATATTTATCCACATAATTCACCTGTGGAAGCCACGATTTGCTGATCAAAGGTGGTTGGGCCTTGAATGCTTAACTCATCTGGTTCAAATAAAGCTGAAGAACAGTGCTGGTAATCGCTGAGGAGAAGAAGTAGATCCACAATGGCTGACTTCAGACATACAACCCCAACATTGCTTTGTATACAATCAAACAATTTTTTACTAATAGTATGGACTGTACTTTTGTCCTTTATAACTTTGTCAGTATGATGCCCAGAGTTTCATTTTACAGAAAAAATTTATGTGATATTCAGCTTTTTTTTTGTAAAGCTGTGATTCAGAACAAATCATCTCGAGGATCAATACAGACACGATCCATATCACTGTTCAGTTATGATCCAGTCAGTATTGTGGATTTCCTTATATCTAACTCTTTAAACCTGCTGTCTCACTGACGTGGCCTTCCATTTGACTGACACACAGCAGGTGGTGTTTTGACCAGAGGATGGATTAAAGATGTAGCTATGAATAAGAAATTGACATTATTATGATACGGGGTAAGCTAAATCTTGACGTCATCCTGTAGTATAAGAAAGCATCACTGGCGTAAGACGGGGTCTGCCTCCCGAAAACGTGTCATGTATTCTCTCTGTCAATAATAAATGGGGCAGACCTTCTCCACCATGAGAGGCGTCTTGAGTAATCATTTTTATCCACAACATCAGAATCAATCCAATGAATGATTCATATAAATCCAAGTTATAATTTTCATTCATAAAAATAACACAAGCTAAGGAAACCAACAGAGGGCATCAGATCTTCTCCGACTGGACGAACACATCCAACCTTGAAGCAGATGCGCTCTCCCTGGGAGAAAAATTCCCTGTAAAGGCTACAGTATACTTCTCCAGCTACATAATGTGTTATCCAACTGTGTAACAACGGAGACCCCTCCACCATTCATAGTTCTCAATCATGCTGCCAGATATGCAGTGCAATTTCCCGCCCGAAAAGTAGGGGTCGCTACGCAAGACTGACCTACTCATATGATGCTGTCCGAGAGAGAAAGACTATTGATGCTGCTGCAGCTGAATAACAGAGATACTTTTGATGCAAAATAAAGACGATGGGGCCATTTTGGTATTTCCTTACTTCTTCAGCCAAATGTTCTTCGGTTGGACTCATATCTACGTCTTCGTAGGCTAGCTGGTTTAAAAATGGCGCTGCTAGTGTTTACGTAGTGGTAGACCAACAGCCCTTGCAGTCTCCGTCGTCCCTTGATGGAGTGACGGACACTTAAAAAACATTCTGTGCAGCCGGAGATGACAGAGAGGCTCTCCGTAACCTACATAGAGCACTTTACGGACAAAAATTAATTAGGCTTTAGGCCTGCCAATGTAATTAACTACAAACTTCATAAATATACAGCTTTTAATGTAATAATCCTGCAAACGTAAGGTGAAACTGTGCAGTCTACTGAGTTGGACAAGTGGGCAGACGCGTTTTCCAGCCGACCTAGTCATTCTGGCAGCACTGACTTTAGCTTAGCTTAGCATAGGGGGAACTATATGCCGCGGAAGTACAGACCAATCACAGGGAAGCACCGTAGATAGCAGCAATGGCAGCACACATGCGCAGCATCCCCAACTGCAGTAAACAGGGTTGCTGCCATATGCTGCACATGCGTGCTGCCTTTGCTACTATCTGCGGTGCTTCCTTGTGATTGGCCTGTACTTTTGCACCATATAGTCCCCTATTGGATGCCACCTAGTCAGTCTTTTGATGTGAAATCGGCTTCTCGTTTGTACTCGATCAGAATGTGCAGATCATGAAACGTAATTGGAAAAGATCTCGAGTTGATAGACCCTTTTCATGTTCGTATACGTCACTCGCGCATGCTCGCAACTGCCGCTGAAGGTCAGACAGCTTTGGAGGCCCATTGGAATAGAATAGAGACTGGCCTTTACGATAATTAGTTTATTCTGATTAGCGTCCAAATTATCAATAAATACACAAGAGCAGAAGAACATGAGATATGACTAATCAAAAGGTGTTGGCTGAAGCCAGTGCTTATTATGCCAACCCTTTTTACACAATACACATCTTCAGCAAGACACTCAGTTACGGCACAGACTTTCAAGTAAATAAAGAAATGAAAACAAAAACAACAACAAAAACCTTTCATCTCAAAAGAATCAATAAATATATGGGAGAAAGTTTCATAGTAAAATTTCTGAGCAAATGTTACTAAACAATTAAATATTTTTACAGTTTATTTTTATGTTTATCTAATACTTTAGTTTTAAACATGATTTTGAATGAAGACATTTGCTGGGTTTCCATCACACCTGGAATTACGCAAAACCTAAATATTGCAATTAAAAACCACTAATGGAAACACCTACATTTAGAAAAAACTCTCAAATATTGCAAAAAAAGTTTTTACGCTTTCATGAGGCGTAAATTCAAACGTTTCGATAAAGCAGTTTTTCGCATAAGTTTAATGGAAACATTTTTTTTTTTGCAATTCCACGGCATCAGGCGTGACATAGGGGGGTTAAAATCCAGTTATTCCTTCTTAATTATGATGAATATGATAATTTACAAGCATTAACTGTGAAATCGGAGTGATGGGTGAAGTTTTATCAGTCGCATATATGAAAAATCCCCAAATCTCCGTAACTCAGCAAGCTGAGTTCATTTAGGACATTATACAGATGGTTTAAGTTCTTCATGTATTAACGACTGGACAGCAGCTGTTTATGTGGTTTCCACACGTTTGTAACTCTAGACTCGGTTATCTGGTTCCCACATGTTATTATACGTCAGCAGGATTTAATAAAACGTGACCAGGATAACATGGTATGACTGCACCTTTGTATCAGCAGCTGCTTTACCTCTGAATCATCATCCGCTGATGAGCAGCAGCTCTGAAACACAACGTTTACATCTCCATCCTCCTCAACATGGAGTCTCGCGGGACGAGATTTTACCAGAATTATGGCTGATACCATTCAATGGAAACACCTACATATCAATATTGTACTTTTTCGAAATTTAAGAAATATCGCTTTTATTTTTTCGAAAGTGTCATGGAAACGCAGCTAGTGAGCTACATCTTTTTAGATCATTGTCAAAAGTATTCCATGAATTTACACACCGAACAGAAACACATTTCTGCTTTACATCTTGTTTTATTTTTATTTATTTATTTTTTTTAAAAAACAACAACAACAACAACAAAAAATCCTTTACCCGTAAATCCTATTGACTCTCTCGGACTGCAAACAGCTTCTGAGTACAGCAGCAAAGTAAATTATTTTGTGCTTTAAACGCGATTTGTCCTAATTTGAGTTCAATGAAATCATAAAATTTAAGAATATTTATTGCCAGTTCTACCAATCGCCAAACATCTACGTATTTCAGTTCCTATGGAACCCCAAAAAGACCCTGCCTCGGAGTAGGAGCTAAAGGTTACAGGAACTGAGGTTCGAGGTCCCTCGTTCCTATATGTATGAATGTGCCAAAAAATGGCCTGGTTCCTGAAAAGGTTCTAGGAACTCCAGAAAGTTCCTACAGTCAGAAAGCACCTATTATTTTCAAAGTAGAGGGAAGATAGTATGATCTCATCTCAGATCTTTTCCTTGTCATCACTTTGCCAAAGCCAGGTGTGCAAACTGGCCCAAATCCTGCCCAGTAGTCCTCAATCTCAGGTTTTCTACAAGCCTCATGCACAAATGCAGTGAGATGAAAGTTTTCATCTCAGGGATGGTGACATCATACCAGCCATGAAATCTGGAGTTTTGCTGGAGTTGGTGTGTGTCAAGGTACTGGTGAGCATATCTGTTTCATTTGTGATGAGGTTCCAGAAATCCTCATCTGAAAACAGAGACAGGAAGTCACATGCACGAGCATCTGTGAGATCCTCGTGTCGGCGATGTCCCACAGGATCATCAAAGTTTTTGATCCATTTATGGAAAACTTCCTCAACTCTCAAATATTCCCAACCATCATCAATTACTCCCCTATTTTGATTATCCCCTCTTCTGCCCACACGTCCCCTCTTCCTTTCTTCCATCACCACGGTGGAGAAAACTTTCACCGTCATCAGTGTGCTTTCTGGCAGTTTGTGCAGCGCGAGCTCGTGCTGCACAGTCACTCGTCTCAGACCAGTGGGACGGCTGATCATCCCCTTCTAATCCTGATCAGCAGAGATCAGTGCAGCACCTCGTCTGCACTGCAAAGGCCTCTGGGCGTTTAGTTTTTTATTCTAAAAGTCAATATCCGTCTCTCACTCTTTCCAACTCGCTCCTGCTTCCACCTTTTCTCTCCTCTCTGCTCTCCCACGCAGACAGCAGGTGTCGGGTTTCAAACCTTTTTTAAGCTGATTTTTTTCATAGAAACACACTCAAAAATGATGTTGTGACAGCCTGATTTCCTTCCATAAATATATCCCTCATATTTACCTCATCGCCACACCCCATTTCCTTTTTTGAGCTCGCATCCTGCAAGACTGGGGTGACCGAGTCCAACGTCTTCTGGTTGACACGGTCTTCTGGCTCAGGAGGAACTGTCTGGCAGCGGGTCTGTGATCGTCCGACAAGTCGTCTGGCTCATAAGAGAAACCTCCTCTTCGGTTCGAGTCTTTCCGTGGTACCGTGAGTGAAACAAACTCTGTCTATATATGCGATTTTTGCTGGAAGTGGTTGATCTGGAAGTGACGCCGAGCACAGAAGCTTGTAGTGCAACGGAGCACAGTTGTGGAAGACGCTGTCGTGGACTGACTCCCTGGAAAACACGGAGTGGAGTTTTTTTTCTTCATCTTTTTTTGTGCGGATTGGACTGGCGAGAAGAAAACCTAGACTGGGTTTCTGTTTTTTGTTTGGAACTGATTTATTGAAAAGCCACGTCCCCCTTGACTGATTATCTTTGTCCATACAGTGTTTACTGTGCATGTGTAAATACATTTGAATCTGGTAAAAGAAAAATTGTGGTTGTTGGGTTTGCTTTATTCAATGTTTAGGGTGTTAAACATACATCTGTTTTACATCCTTTGTGCGAGTTTTGTGTTGAAGCTCTTATATGTGAGGAGAGAGACCTGGCTGGCACCTCGAAACCTTGAAAGCACATAACCATTACAATGTCAGGAGTGAAGCTGTATGTCATGGCTATGTAGTAGAGCCAAGCAGTAACAACAAAAGGCTATAGATTTAAAGATTAGCTGTTTTATTCAGTTATGTCGCATGTCGCAATAATGCGACTTTGGCGCCTAGAGTGTGTGATGAAGCCGTATCGTCACTGACAGCCGCCTTATAGACTCCGCATGTCCACACACATACATGCCCGCGCAGTTGTACTCGCGAGGACCAGCGCACTCACGCAAAAGTCCGACAGTCACATTACATTAGTCAAACACAAACATAAACTCCTGGTCTGGTTACCTTCGGTTGTGTTAAGGGTGCACACCTAACATTTCAGTTGGGTTTACTGTGTGTGTGCTGGGATGACTCACCATCTCCCCTCTGTTAGCGCCATCGCTGGGTTTAAGCAACGCCCAGTCAGCTGTTAAATACGTCAGGTCTGTTTGCATCTGGAAGTGACGTCACCGTCATGTGACTGACTAAATGTGCGCCAAAGAGCTATTCTCTTTAAAATATTCGATATTGGTTTGTTTTTGGGTGCTCTGATGTATGAGCAGGGAGAAATAAAAATAAAAATGTATAATTTATGTGTTTTTTCTATATTCAATGTGAGTATTTGGAAGTAATGATATTCTGATAATACTGGTTTATATGAGGAAATCAGAGGTAATTGAGCCTGAGGGGAGGGGCTTAAGCTATTAAAGGAGGCCTGTTGGGATGAGGGCGGCCATTTTGTTGCATTGTGGGCAATTAGAGGGAGGCTCTGTCCCAGAGGACTGAGGTTGTACCAACAGACAAACACCTTCTCATTCTGTGTGATGTGTTTGCCTTTGATGAAATGAAATGAAACGAAAAATACATTATTCATCCCAGAAGGGAAATTAGTATTGTAAAAGCTCACTTTTTTCTTTCTTCTTTTTTTTTAAATAAAAAAGTCAGTCAGTCTTGTTCTTCAGGGTGATGCTGCTGCAGGAATGAATTTCTGTATCTCTCCGTCCTACAGTGAACCTGACGCAGCCTCCCACTGAACACACTCTGTTGATTCTTCACTGTGTTGTGGAGAGGATGGGAAGTGTCCTCCATCATCTTCATCAGCTTGTGCAGCATTCTTTTCTGAAGAATCAGCTCCAGCAGCTCCAGAGTTCTCCCCAGCACAGAACCAGCTTTCTTGATCAGCTTGTTTAGTTTCTTCAAGTCTCTGGTTCTGATGCTGCTGCCCCAGCAGATGCTGCAAAGCTGATGTCACTTTCCACAACAGACATGTAGAAGATCTGCAACATGTTGGTGCAGACGTTGAATGATCTCAGCTTCCTTAAGAAGTAGAGTCTGCTCTGACCTTTCTTGTAGATGTAGTCAGTGTTGCATTTCCAGTCGAGTCTGTTGTCCAGCTGAACTCCAGGTATTTGTAGTTCTCCACCACCTCCACCTCCTCTTCCAGGATGTAGACAGGACTATGCTGCTTATTCTTGCTCCTCCTGAAGTCAACAATCATCTCTTTAGTCTTGCTGGTATCTAAGATGAGCTGATTGTTACCATTTCACAAACTGACTGACCAGTTCCCTGTACTCGGCTTCTTGTCCATCACTGATACACCCCACAACTGCAGAGTCATCAGAGTATTTCTGCAGATGACAGGATCAGAGTTGTACTGGAAGTCTGAGGTGTACAGTGTAAAGAGGAATGGTGAGAGTACAGTTCCTTGTGGTGCTCCAGTGCTGCTGATCACCATCTCAGACACACAACCTTTCAGTCTCACAAACTGTGGTCTGTTTGTGAGGTAGTCGTAAATCCAGGTGGTTGTGGAGGATCCACCTGGAAGTTATGGAGCTTCTCACATAGCAAAGCAGCTGAATAGTATTAAATGCACTTGAAAAATCAAAGAACATGACCCTCAAAGTGCTGCCTGACTGGTCCAGATGAGAGTGGGCTCTCTGAAGCAGGATGATGATGGCGTCTTCAACCCCAAGCCCATTACCATATGCGAACTGTAATGGGTCCTGAAAGGTGTTGACTTGCTTGTTGAGGTGAGCCAGTAAGAGTCTCTCCAGGACTTTCATGATGTGAGATGTCAGAGCAACTGGTTCTGGTCCTGGTCTGTAGTCATCTGGTTCTGGTTCTGGTCTGTAGTCATTTGGTTCAGCTGGTTGTGGTTTTTTAGGGACTGGAACAAGACAGGATGTTTTCCACAGCACAGGAACTCTGTTCTGTCTCAGGCTGGTGTTAAAAAGGTGCTGGAGAACCGGACATAGTGGTTCTGAGCAGGTCTGGAGAACTCTGGGACTGACACCATCTATACCTGCAGCCTTGTTCTGGTCAGTTTCTCCAGTTGTTTCTGGACCTGGTCACAGGAGACAGTCAGGCTGGAGGTGGAGACAGAGGAAGTCTCAGGATGTCCTGATGTGGAGACAGAGGAGGTCTCAGGATGTCCTGATGTGGAGGGAGAGGAGGTCTCAGGATGTCCTGATGAGGAGACAGAGGAGGTCTCATGATGTCCTGATGTGGAGACAGAGGAGGTCTCAGGATGTCCTGATGTGGAGGGAGAGGAGGCTGTGTTCAGGTCCATGACTGAGGTGCAGGGTGACAGAGTGGGGGTGGGACAGGAAAGCTGTGGGCTTATGGAGGGTGTGTGGAGTGTTGGGTTGTCGGGAGGGGGGAACTGAACCTATTGAAGAACATGTTCAGTTCGTTAGCTCTGTCCAGACCTCCATCAGTCTGGTCCCCCTTTAACTTGAAGCCAGTGATCTTCTTCATTCCCGACCACACATCCCTCACGTTGTTCTGCTGGAGCTGCTCTCCAACTTCTTCCTGTCGTCCTCCTTCACTTCTTAGTCTGTGTTTTCAGTTGTTTTTGTGTGGTCTTCAGTAACTCCCTGTCTCCATCCCTGAAAGCTTTCTTTTTGATGTTCAGCAGCTTTTTCAGGTCACTGGTGATCCAGGGTTTGTTATTGGGAAAGCACCTCACTGTTCTTGTTGGAACGATGTTGTCCACACAGAAGTTTATGTAATCTGTCACACACTCAGTCATGGTGTTGATGTCATCTCCATGAGGTTCACAGAGGACATTCCAGTCTGTGGCCTCAAAGCACCCTCTCAGAGCATCTTCAGCCTCAGTAGACCAGGTTTTAATCGTCCTCCTAATGACTGGTTGCTGCTGAACGATGAGCTTGTAGGTGGAGGTGAGAAGAACCAGATTATGATCTGATCTTCCTAAAGGAGGCAGGGCAGAGGAGCAGTATGCATTCATAGTGTTTGCATAAAATAAGTCCAACATCTTATTTTCTCTGGTGGAGCAGCTGACAAACTGCTGGAAAGTTGGCAACGTAGCAGAGAGGGAGACGTTGTTGAAGTCTCCAGAGATCGCCATGAATGAGTTTGGATGCTGTGTTTGTAGTTTAGCCACGACGGAGCTGATGACATCACAGGCTGTCTCTGGTGCGGTACCTGGTATTATATAAACCGCTACCAGAATAACACAGGCAAACTCTCTGGGTAAATAATATGGACGGAAACTCACAGCTAACAGTTCCATGTCTCTTGTGCAGATCTTCTCCTTGACAGTGACGTGTCCTGGATGGCACCAACGCTGATTGACCAGCACTGCAATTCCGCCTCCCTTTAGCTTCCCGCTGAGCTGTTTATTTCGGTCTGCACGGACCGTCTTGAAGCCGTGTACAGACGCATTACAGTCCGGGATGTGTTCATGCAGCCATGTCTCAGTGAAACACATGATATTGCATTCTCTGTACTCTTTCTGAGACCTTGTTAGCACTTCAAGCTGGTCCATCTTGTTAGCTAGCGATCTTACATTACCCATCACAACAGTTGGAAGAAACGGTTTAAATCTCCACCGTTTCTCTCTCTGCCTTACCCCTGCCCTGCATCCTCTTGTCTTTCTCCTGAACTCCACTGGGATTTGACGTGTTATTTCGCTGAAAATCTTGATTTGGGAGAGTTTTAACAGTTGATCCCGGTGGTAAACAATTTTTCCGTTGCTATGGATACACATCATAACAAGTAGTGAAAAAAGCCAAATATATAAGGAAAAATCTCCTGAATTGCACACCCTTCAAACCAGCATAAAAATCCTCCAAGAAAAACCTAATCTGACAAATAATGTCGATAAAAAAGACAACTATATTTGAAAAAAACACAAAAGTTAAGGGAGAGCTATTACAAACTGCAGCTACCTAGCAGCGCATTCCAGAATTTTTTTTTTTTTTTTTGTGATTTGTGAATATGTACAATATGTCCTGCCATGACAATTTCTGCACGTCTGCACTGCTGAACACGAGGTGGAAGTAACGGGCACAATAAACCACCGACACCCGTAACCTCTGCCTGGATTACTGTCGAACCAGGAGCCCACGTCACAGAGGGTTAAATCCAGCAGCAGCTGATCCTCATGCGCTCCTACCGCAAACAACAAAGAGGGAAAGGTGCAGAGACAAACTTTCTGTCACACTGGTAGCTACCATCCTGCAGGTTTTCCTGTTTCCCTGCTGCAGCACTCCTGGTTTAGATGAAAAGATTCTCCAACTGCTTGTTGTTTACTTCTTCACCAGCCAGTTAAAGGAGCTGTAGAAGATGTTTCAGCATTTCAGAAAGCAGAGACTCTTAGTGAGTTTTTGAATAAAGCACACGCGCAAGACCAACCTGCTAGCTTCACAGCTCCCTCCTCCGATCACAGAACAACGTTGAGGAGCCGCTCCGGTTTTCATCAGACAGCAGCTACAGATTCTCCATCATGTCACAAATGCAGTAAAACAGATGTTGTTGTCTGAACGTCGCTAACTGCTAGCAGAATAATGTTAGCTACCTGCTGGAAACATCAGATGAGTGCTCGCAGCTTCCGGGTCGCAGCATTTCTCTCACCAATCAATCACTCTCATTGATTAGTCTGGTCTATTACCCGTTCTTGATACGTTAGTTAAAGTGACTGACAAGCCAGTGGACAAATGAAAAGTTCAGGAATGCAGAGATGATTGGAGGATGTTTTTCAGCCCCGTTATTTTCACAGCTGATGTGGAATAATATGTATAGATTCAAAGCTTTTCATTAATCATAGCATATGGGGCGGATACGTGCTGCTTGTCTCCACCACATGCAAGGCCCTGATGGTTCATACCCGAAACTCTGGCATTGAGCAGAAACAGTATTAGAGACCACCGCAGTGAAGAGAGATCAGCTCGTTCTACACATCAGGCAGTTGTTAGAGCATGTGGAGGGAAGAAAGAATATTATTCAGCATTTGAACTCATGCAATTCACCTTTAATGAGCCCGTGATTTAAGTCAGGTGTGTTGCAGCAGGGAAACAGTGAAACCTGCAGGATGGTAGCCCTCGAGGACCAGAGTCGGTGACCCCTGTGATAGAGCTTTATAGCTGAAAGCAATAAGCTCCGTGTAAACACAGTTAGGGCCCGATTTACGAAAGGTTTGCGCTTGTTAAAACAGGCGCTATCTTCATTACGCACGCAATAATCCGCCAGAGCTGATTTACAAAGCAGGGCAAAAGGAGGTTTGCGCCTGTCAAGGGGCAAAATACCGCCGCTGTCCATTTTGCGCATCTGCTGCAGATGAATATGCAAACTGGGCGTTTCTGCCAGAAGGCGCAAAATATTGGGAGGAGACGATGCAAAACCTCAGTTTAACACGCGCAATGTGATCTATCAACCGTTCAACGGAAAGCGGGCGCAAAAAATTGCGTGTAATTTAGCACGTCTGAAAAGCAGGTATAACTGGCAGCTTTATGCACTGATGGCTGAAAGATGCTGCAGGACTGCAGATGTCGGGTCAGAACCGGTTCTGCTGCAGGACTGCAGACATTGGGTCAGAATCATTTCTCATGATGTGTTCAGGCGACACGTCAAGTTTTCATTATTTAATTAAATAACAATCAACATCACTGTTTAACACAGATTATTCTAGACATGAACCAGAAGTCCTCATACATGTCCTTATCTATGTCCTTATCCATGTCCTTATCCATGTCCTTATCTATGTCCTCATCCATGTCCTCATACATGTCCTTATCCATGTCCTTAAACTGGCCTCTTCTTACGATCCACAGGGAAACCTGCTGCATTGTTTTTATTTATAGTTATTATATGAAGAGTTCATTTGCATAAACAGACAAACATCACTGTGGAAAAACAGAGTTAACTGCTTTTGTTGCTGTCGGGTACAAACCTCCTATCTCCATTTTACATCATTAAAACCCTCCACTTCATGTGAGCTTGATTTGCTGAAATTATTCAAAAAGTAAATGAAGAGTTTATGTGCAAAAGCAGTTAACTCCGTTTTTTCTAAATGGCGTTTGTCTATTTTTGCAAATGAACTCTTCATATTTATCTTGTATTCTGTTTTTTATTTGCCTCATTATATCTCTGAAACTAACATCTCTCTATACGGATGAATTTCATTTTGCGTTTACCACATGCTCTTCTGAACTTTCCGTGGCGCAGGGAGAGCGCACGCTAAATCCTCATTTAAATCCTGCTGTTTGCGCCTGTTACAGATTGCGCGTGTAATCTTTGTAGATCACCCGCAAACGCTAAAATGACAGCGCACGCTATTTTTTTTGCGAGGCAAAGACATCAGCCTCGCAATTTGGATTCTTTGTAAATCAGGCCCTTAGTGTTTAACTCAGGTGTTACTTTCCTGTCTTTGTTTGAGTCATCATCTATGGGAAGTTGTTAGAACATATGCACAGGATTTACATTTTCTTTTTATCTCTCTGGGTTTGTTTAAAGGTTTGTATCTAATGAACTGTCTCCCCAACACTGGAAAACAAATGGAAGATAAAAGAAGAAAACTGTTTGGTGTTGGAGTGGAATACAGTTGATGAGCCGAGACACATCCATGCCTTTCAAGTGGGGAAGCTGCACAAATGAAGGCAAGACTTGACAACAATGGATCCTACGTGTCAGAGTACGAGGAGAGCTGCAAAAGCTGACATGAGATGGGTGTGTCGACACGCATCGTTTTGCAGTTCTTCAGAGACAAGCTGCCGTTGTGTACCCTGAAAAAAGTAGCTGGATTGGAGAAGATTCAGAACACACAAGATGCCAGCACAAATAAACCTTCAGCACATTACAGCCAGGCTGATCAGGCTTACACTTCATAGTCTGTAAAGCTTGGTTTGGGACTGGCTGCGGATTTGACTGCATCTCTGGTCCAGACCTCTGAGGTCCATGGTCTTCAGAGATTGGAAATATGTTGAATGCATTACACCTCGCTTTACACCTGTTATAAGGCAGAGACCCGTTTAAGCTGAGTGGTAGAGGTGAGCTTTCAGACAGTCTTTCATTCATTTTCTGCTTTCAGGATTTGTCGGGCAGATCTAAAAGAAATCCAGACTCCAGTCGTGTTTCCTTACAGTTCAGTTATTCATTCAAAGAAATGACACCAACCACAGTCAGCAGCAGAGTATGCTGTTTGGTTTATACTGTTCACTAGTACTTCCATATCTCTCCTATTGTACAGAGATTTGGGGTTAAAAATGATACAAAATTAAGTTATATTAATTAATCATCTATTGATTGATGTGCTTCATTTTAAGCAGACATCAGAGTAAACGTACATCTTCTTTTTAGGAAAGAATGCAAAAGAAAGAGGAAAAATGGGAGACTATCTGGTTGAAAAAGGAGCAGGATGAAGTAACCGCTTACAGTCATCCTGAAATTTATTCATTTTCTCTCATTTAAGAAAATGCTTAAAGGGACTTGAGGCAAGATTAAGAAACAAAACTCGCGACTGCTGCGACTGTGGATTCAGGTAACTGCAGCCACGAGCCAAGCCGTCACGGAGCACAAACTGAAGCTATAATGTTGTTTACTCACCTTTTTCTCCGTAGTTACACTTTTTAGTGTCTTTCAGTTGATCTGGATCGTTTGCTGACGGCAGAAGAATCCATAACTATCGCTTACAGTGTTTGAATTTACCGCGACCGGCTTCGTCCTATATCAAAACTGCGGATGCAGGTCATTTGACGTCACGTCTGCAGGGCAGCGCGGGAAATTCGGACACCGAATTGCAGCTTTATGCAGCACACAGCCTGTTCAAGGCAACGGAGAGAAACGTGGTGGAAACGTTATTTTTGGTATTTAAGCTTCATCACCCATTAGTATGAAAAAAAGGGACATTCATGTTTGGTTTTTTCAAATTCCTGCCTCAAGTCCCTTTAATTCACAATAGATATTCATGTAACAACAAACTTATATATAAAAAAAATAATAAATTATAGTTTTGTAAAAAAAAAAAAAAATACTGCTTTAGAATTGTGGTTGAAAAGAATAATAATGAAAAACCAAATAAAACTGTCTCAGACAAACTAGAGTACCTTTCCCATGACCAGTGGCCTGTCAACAGGTGCAAACGTTTGATTGGACGCTACAGAAATCACCTGATTGCATTGATTGTCTTAAATAGAGCTGCAGCTAGAGATTATTTTAATAGTCGATTCATCTACCCTTGTAATCGATGAATTAATCGATTAATAGGATAAGCTCTTTCTATGTTTGTAAAGATGTGACTGAGATGCAATGGAGTAATAATGAGTCCAAATTGGCACCAAAGACTGTGTTTGACACGCAATGAGTAGGTGCATTACTGCCCCCCACTGGTAGAGAGTGTCCAGAAATAGTTTATACAGACCGGGATTAATGCGTGAAGCAGGACTTTAAAAGTTAAAGGTGTCATAACCTGCTGTTTTACATCCACAATCCTTCTTAAATTATCTTCAAATGAATTTTTAATTTTAGTTGGGTGGGAGGAAAATGTAATGAGCTCATTTTAACCTCTTTTTATCCCCAACTATTTTTATCATGAGAATACGTACGAGAGTTAGACCTGTCTGTAAGCGCGTTCACGAGGCAAACGTCAAAGCCAAAACAAAGTTTTAGCAGGACAGAGCAGGTGAAGGAAATGATGTCCCAGCACAAAAACGTGATAAAAACGTAACGGTGCGGTTGATGGAGAGGATCCGGAGTAAAAGGGCTGGACTCTGATGGATATAAGGAGCGGACGTCTGACGTGAAGCTAACCAAACACTGTTAGCTTCTGTAGCTACATTAGCAGCTTGTCCGCTCGTCTACCACCGTTTACTGGTCTCTGACACAAAAGACAATAAGTTACACAGCAGCAACACTTACCGACTGCACATCCTCACTGATAAATATGATCCACTGCTCCCTGGTAAAGCTGTCCCTCCTGTTACACTGAAAACTGCTGAATTTCTGCCGAGGCAACTTAGCATGGCAATCTCCCCCCTGCTCCTCCTCCTCCTCCTCCTCCTCCTTGTCGCCGGCGTCCTTTCTGACAAAGCTGGTCTACTCCGTGGCAGGTAATCAGCTGCCTTCAGGTGGTGCTAAAGAGGCTAGCTTAGCAGCTCGCTTGCAGCCTCTCTAGTTCACGTCATAACAGCTGATCATAACAACTCCACGGCAGGTAATCTGCTGCTTTTAGGTGGCGCTAAAGAGGCTAGCTTAGCAGCTAGCAGCCTGTCTCGTTCACGTCATTGGGAGAAAGAAATCCAAACGGCGTACTGTGGAGAGCGCATGCTTGTGGCCAATTCTGGTGAGAAAAAAGCGCCCGCACTCAAGTACGAAGTTACTTTCACCCTCCGAAGGTTCCGGCACGTTATAACTGAGGTCCTGTTCCAGTACACGTTTTCACATGAAAAAGTGGGATTTCCGGGTGATGACACCTTTAAACGAAGCATCAATTACTAAAATAATAATTGATTATTTTTGCTAATTGATTAATTCGAAAAATTTGATTAATTGCTTCAGCCCTAGGCTCAAAGTGCTGCTCAACGACATTTTAGTTAAGAGCCTCATCATGCTTATTTACTTGTTTTATTTTTTGTTTGAACTTTTGTTCATATTCAAAATCAATGTCATGATTTTTGTTAAAGGAGTGATGACATAACAGTTAAAAACTAGTTAATGTTGTTGGCATTACTGCATATGTAAATACTCCAAAGAAAAAAACGGCATTTTTTACAGCGGAGTATTGTCACTTCCTCACTTCCTCAGTCATACAGTTGGGTCCGGTGATGATATGGAGCTTTACCCGGAGACCACGTTGACTTAATTTTGATTGGCTACACCTTATTTGGCTATGACCTTATTTGGAGAATCTAGGTCAAGCTGCGGTCGGAATTTGCTAAAGGCTAACTGCTAGCAACATGGGCACTTCACAGTGTGAGCTACGTTTATCAGACAAGACAGCATTTAGAAAATAAATAAACTTACAGGTAATGACAAGGTTGTGGCCCCCTCCCTCAGTGTTACTGCAGAAGTTTGCTTTTAAATCCATTTGTTTTAAAACCCAGACCTGACTGCACAGAAGTTACTACTAGCTCCATACACGAAGCTGAATCAGACAGGGAGGGGGGGGGGCAGCGGACGGTGCATAAACCGTTAGAGAGAGAGAGGGGGGCACTGTTTACTTGATAGTGTGCTCTTATTGGAGCAATTAAATTACGTAGAATGATGGAACTACGTAGAATGATGGAACTACGTAGAATGATGGAACTACGTAGAATGATAGAACTACGTAGAATGATGGAACTACGTAGAATGATAGAACTACGTAGAATGATGGAACTACGTAGAATGATAGAACTACGTAGAATGATAGAACTACGTAGAATGATAGAACTACGTAGAATGATGGAACTACGTAGAATGATAGCCTGCTGTCTGATTCAACTGTTTCTGAGCAGAGAGACAAAGCTGACAGACCATAAACAGGAACTTTGATTCTCACTCTGGACATTCACATGAACTCATCAGAGCACAATAGATCATATTATACACCCAAAACCCCAGAAAAGTGAAATTTGATGTCATGGCACCTTTAAATGGATTTTTCTCAATTTAAGCTGTTCATTTTTCCCCCGTCTTTAATGGGAGGCTATGAATAAATTTGAGGACGATATACACTGTCTGGCCAAAGAAAAAGTTGCCACCAAAAAAAAAGTCTTCCTGTCTGATATCTGGTTGGACCTTCAGCTGTGATTACGGCAGCATTCACTGTGGCAATTTTTTCCAGAAACTTCTGCAATGTGAGCAGATTTATTTCCATCCAGTGTTGCATTAATATTGCAATACTGACCAGGGGCGAGTATTGGGCCCTAAATTGTTTAAAGGCAGGTTAGGGGATCCTGGAAAGGTGGTTTGAACAAGCTAAATTTGAAAAAATATACACCCCCCGATACCACGCCTCCAGAGCACAAGAACACATCTGCGATAGTTGTCAGTGAACATAACTGAGAACAGCCAGGTGGCTAGCTTGTTAGCTTCCCAGTTAACAGCAGAGGAAGGAACCATGTTTCCTTTAAGTGATAATTCTTTCACCTCCAACTTCTTCTACGGCGTAAAACATCCTCACTGCCAACACCAACACCTCCATGACTTCATCCACATCCGTTTTTCTTTTTAAGAGCAAAGAGCTGCATAGATAAGAGCAGGGAGCAGCTGTTTGTATCAGTTTATCAGCACTGTGAGAGGAAGAAGGATGCAACTAACGGCAGTCAAGTTTGATGGACATAAAAATCATTCAATCAATCAGCACGGGCCGTTCGCAGCCGTTCTCCAGTCCTGTACGTTCCACATGTGATTTTTTTTATTTTTGTGTCAGGACATTAAATTAATTGTCTGCAATCGGGGTGTGAAGAAGACTTTAAGCAATATAGTAAAAGATGCCCCTGGAAAATATCATCCACCCCATCTTTAACTTGTACATTAATGATGATCCTTTGCTGTTTCTCAATTAGTTAAATGTACCGCTGTGTGAAAAAGTGTTTGCCCCCTTCCTAATTTCTTACTTTTTTGCATGTTTGTCACACTTAAATGTTTCAGATTATCTAACAAATTTTAATGTGAGACAAAGATAACACAAGTAAACAGAAAATGCAGTTTTTGAATTAAGATTCCAAACCTCCATGGCCCTGTGTGAAAATGTGATTGCCCCCCTGTTAAAACATAAAGTAACTGTGGTTTATCATCTTTGGAAAGCTGAGTTCAGTTTCTATCCACATCCAGGCCTGATTACTGCCACACCTGTTCTCCATCAGAAATCCCTTAAATAGGACCTGCCTGACAAAGTGAAGTAGACCAAAAGATCCTCCAAAGCTAGACATCATGCTGCCATCCAAAGAAATTCAGGAACAAATGAGAAACAAAGTCACTGAGATCTTACTTTTAATTATCCTTTCATCTAAATCCTTCACGTCGTTAGGTTTGGGGGAGTGGGTAGCAGAGTGGTTGACGTCGTGGGCTGGGGCGCGGCAGACCCACCTAAGTACCCACCTGAGTACTCAGGTGAACCACTGTGGACCCTTGAGCAAGGTCCTTAACCCCACCAACTGCTCCCCGGGCGCTTTAAGTAGCAGCCCACTGCTCTCAGGTTCAACCTGAGATGGTTAAATGCAAAGAAAGAATTATTGGCACACTAATTTGGATTAAGAAAGTATATCTTTTTTTGTACAGTTTTGTTAGCCAAGGTAGGCCCTACATTACCCCCAAAAAATTAATAACTGCATTTTCTATTGACATAGGTTCATTGATAATTTGGTTATTATAAATAAAACAATTAGGATATTCATTCTTTGTTGATCCTTGCCTAATAATACTATTTAAAACTTCCCATGTACCCTGAATATTACATCTTTTCTGTTCCAATAGTTTGTAATAATATGATTTTTTGTTTAGCCTCATTATTTGTGTTAACATGTTTTTATAAATTTTATACCTTCACTTTTTTTAGTCCTATGTTTTAGAAATAATCTATAAAGATGTTTCTTTTCACAGGTCTTTACTATCCCCTTGTGATCCATGGTTTTTCCTGTCCGGTTTTGTCTTTTATTTTATATTCTTGAACTGGGCAGTGTTTGTTATATAATTGAATAATAGTGTCTAAAAGGGTGTCTTAGGCCTCATTTGAGTCTAAAGTTGCATAAACCTTTTCCCATGTCTGTACATACACGTCATCCTTAAGCTGTGGCTCCAGGTGTTTGCTGTCTAACCCGTTTTGAACAATGCTTTTAGTTGTGCTGTAACTAATCTGATTAAAAATACTTAAGATGGGAAAATGATTGTTGGTATTTAAAAAAATGTTACCTGTGGCATCATTGGGGTTAAAAAAAAAAAGTGAATGTATATGTGTGTGTGGTTATACACATGAACATGTACAAAACTGTTTGAGGTTATTATTTTTTTTTCTCTTGTGCTTTTTTCGAGGAAGCAGCTTTCTTCTTTTTTTTCTGTGTTTATGTGAATCTATTGTTTCCCTTACAATTTGGGGTTAAGGTTCAATAAGTCTAACTTATCCACACTCCTTTTCAAGCATCAGTGAGATTCTTGTGTTATCTTTGTCTCACATTTAAATTTGTTTGATGATCTGAAACATTTAAGTGTGACTAACGTGCAAAAAGTAAGAAATTAGGAAGGGGGCAAAAACTTTTTCACACAGCTTTAAGTAACTTGTTGCAGCAAGAAGATAATCACCCATGCAGTCATTTTCCAGGAGGCTCCGACCTGTCTGCTTAGTTAAATCCAGTTGGAGTCTTTGTTTTGGGCAAGGCAGTGTATTTGATACCTGTTTTCTGAAGAGGAGTGCAATATATACGTTTTTTTAAAGATGCAGTTCATCGTGATACAGAGAGGGATGGCTGGCAGGGAGTGTCAGAGTTTTTTTTCTTTTTTAAAAAAAAGAGAAAACTGGAAATACTTCTCTTACTAGTTTTGCTGCTGTGCTTCATGATGTAAAGCTTACATTTTTTTTTAAAGGAGGCTTTTAAGTGCTGACTAAAAACCTATCTGACAGTCAGTGTTTTCCTTAAGTACAGCATGTTTAAATCTGTCCACCCTCCACACTTTGTGTCCATCCTGAGATGAGTCCTCGCTGCACTTTACTGCACTGATCAATATAACTTTGCAAACGCACTAATTGAAATGTCTATCTCTGAAGGATGTGTTTCTTAATTAATCATTTGATGCTGGTGTCACTGGGCCCTCTGGGCATGCTTTGTCTTTGACAAAGGAGGTGGATGAAGAATGGTCTTTCTGCACATGCAATATCAAAGCAGGCTGTCTTCTGCATGATAGTACAGAGCCAAGGCTTTTAAATTATTCAAAATCAGCAGGAGAAGGTTATTCTAAAACTTCGTGCTGCGTGAGCTGTGTGAGATCAGTTTAAAAAGTAACACAAAGCCAACCAAGAGAAAGAATTAAATTTCTTTGATTTACTGCTCTATGAAGATATTTTGACAGCAGACCTGTTCGGCGTAATGATATAATAATCCTGTTAATGCATTTTTCTTCTGGCAAAACGTCTTCAAATGAGAGAAACATTGTGGTGACAATCAATGAACTCAGTTTTCACACCCATAAAACCCTGAAGAATTACTGGATGTATTTTGGCAAAAATGCCATCCATGATAAAGGAATACAAAATAATACATTGCTTATACAAACGAGATTACTGGAAACAGTTTGTGCTTGTGGCCTCTTTGGGCAGCTCTCTGCCTGAACACATTGGGCATAGAGAGGACAGGACATGATTCTAGAAACCATGCCATTTCACTCATCCAAAGTTCAAATGAAAGGACACTGTACGAATGTTAAAACTCAGCTGTAATTCCTCCTGTAGATCCATTACAGCGCGTACATGCAGCCAATAACCCTTTCATAACCGGAATATTAGTAATAACCCGGTTGCACACGGCCATGTAAAACATCAGCAAAAACCCGAATATGCTCATATTCAGATGTTTAAAAACCCCAATATTACCCCTGGGTTACTCCTTTTTTAGCCTGAATATTTGGTCCTTTTAACGCGTATCAGAATATTTCCATTGAAAGGAACATTGAATTGTGTTATGCACATGTTCTATTTTTATTTTTTTTTTTGTTATACTGGTATGATCCCCGAGGGTAAATTAGGGCTCTGCATTTCACCATCTCTGTACTGTGAGTATCAGAGAGCAGTAGGCTGCTACAAGGGCCCGGGAGCAGTTGCTGGGGTTAAGGACCTTGCTCAGTCCACAGTGGTTCACCCAGGAGTCACCCGGTGAACCACTTACATTCGATTCAATTCGTTTTATTGATACAGCCCTTTTCAATAGCCAAAAGGTAAACAAAGGGCTTCACAAATAAAAGACAATAAAACAGCAACTACAGACAAACAGATTTGCAAGGACTTGTGTTTTAGTAATTAATAAATATGCAATATGCTTTGCTTTTTTTTCTTTTTTGTTTTGTGCTAGTAGCTACTTTACCAGCGATCAAATGGTACTCTCACAGCTTGCTATTTAGATATCACCATGCAACACGCATCCTAAGGAACTGGTGTGCAAACATTTAATTTCGATGCTCCATCACTCATCTGGGAAAGTTTGGTAAAGGCGTGACATCACAAAATTGTCCCACCAGCTGGAGCCAGTGAACTTCATCATTACAAACTGTACCCTCCAGTCCTATTATGGATGGATTAGATTTATATCGCCTTTTCAAGGCACTCAAGGTGCTCACAGTGGTCCATTATTCTTTCACTCCTCATTCATACGTGGTGATGGTCAGCTATGTATGTAGCCTCATCATCGTGGTGATGGTCAGCTTTATGTAGCCTCATCATACGTGGTGATGGTCAGCTTGTATGTAGCCTCATTCATACGTGGTGATGGTCAGCTATGTATGTAGCCAGAACTGCCCTGGGGGAGACTGATGGAAGCGTGGCAGCCATTTCATGCCTACGGCCCCTCCAATCACCACTGAACATTCACACACATTCATACACCAGGGAGGCCCTCACTGAGGCAAGGAGGGTAATGAAATGAAATGAAAAATACTTTATTTATACAAGAAGGGAAATTCAATATTGTAATAGGCTCGTACTCTTTTTTTAAAAAACAATATACAGAACATATATGAAATAACAATAAAACAATAATAATCAGTCAGTCAGTTGAGTGTTGCATTTTAAGACGATGGAAAAAATAAGACCATTACTGCACCAAAACTAATCAAACAATGGCATCAAAATGGAAATAGATGAATACTGGCTAAGAAAGAAATATCATTCCACATATGATTGCAAGGCGATCTGAACTTGTAGCTCGACTATTCTCACAATATTTCTATGCCAAACTCATCTCTCGGACGGAACAGAGAGGACGCTGGCGTTGGCTGTTCGCCGCTTCTCTGCAAAATCCGTCCTTCTCTGCAAAATCCATCCTACTGTACCGTATTCTGGGAACTCAGTTACTACAGTAAGTGACAGATCATTTTGTAGTACACACCAAGCTTGTGTAGTACCCTGCACTTACCTGTCACTACGCTGGACACTGCTGCCTAAGTGAATCGTCCTTTTCTCTGGGCTTCAAATCCTCCAATCCTGCTGCTACCTCTTCGTTTCTATCAAACTGGATTATTCCTATGGAGATGTCTGGTGCCTCATGCCCTCCCTGGATTATCTCTGCATGTCGGCTTGTCAGCCCGCTGGCAACTTGTTTGGGTTGGCTATGCTAACAGAGTTAGCCGGAGCTACTCTTCTACTACAGAGTACCATCAGCACCATCAGTCTTCATAAATCTTCCAGTGCCTCCGCCTTCCAGCGGAGGTCTGTGAATGGAACACCACCTTTGTTGAAGCTGTGGATCATCCTTCTAGGTATGGCTTTTCTCCACCGCTGCTCACCTGGATCCTGGCTAACTGTTAGCACCGGCACGCCATCACGCCACATGTTGCCCATCGACACCATGACACAACCGCTCCGGATTCTCAACATTAACAGAGCTCCATTGGATCTTCCACGTCGACCCCATTACATCCACCGAGGATCCGGGCGCCGCTTTGTCATGTCCAAATGCGGTGACCACAGCTCCATCGCATCCCTCTGGTCGGCATCGCGTCCTGTCGCGCAACAGGTACGTCATCATCTGCGTCATCTGAGCGCCGCTATGCCTAACTCGGATATGGCTGAGCGTGAACGGCGAACTGGAAGACCTGGAGTGGATCACAGTGTTCTCCGTACTCTACATAAACTGGACTCCAATTCCCACATCACACTGGAACAGCTTAATGTGCAGTCACTGTCAAATAAATCCGGACTCATCCACGATCACATTCTGGAAAAAGAAATAGACATTCTCTGCCTCACAGAGACATGGCAACAGCCAGATGTCTACAGCTCCCTGAATGAGGCCTGCCCACAAGGGTACTCATACCTGGACAAAGCCCGCACAACTGGGCGGGGTGGGGGCCTTGCTGTTTTATATCGCAGCAACTTTGCAGTGTCCCTCCTGTCTGTACCCGGTGCTTCCTCTTTCGAAAGCCTTGTTTTCAAATGCAATAATCCTTTCTTTGCTACAGTAGCTGTCATATATCGTCCCCCCAAACCACAACCAACTTTCATTTCTGACATTCATCAGTTCCTAATCTCTCTCTGCACTGCATACTCAAATATTCTTGTTATTGGCGATCTCAATATACATATGGACTCACACACCTCCCGACTGGCTGCCGAATTCAAACAGGTTTTGGACTGTCTAAATCTCCGACAGCTCACAGATGGCCCCACCCACAGCAGAGGGCATACACTGGACCTTGTCATAACTGACTCCCTTCCACTCACCAGCCTCAACATATACGATGTTGGTGTATCAGATCACCTGGCAGTTACATTCGGACTCCCCATAACCTTTCTCCCCAAACCAAAACGCCATATCACTTTCAGAAACATCAAAAACATTGATTCCTCATCCTTCAGCTCACATCTTCAGCATCTTTCTCCCTCTCCACTCTCATCAGCCGGTGACTTAATGGACTTTTACAACACAAGCCTCAACTCCATCCTGGATACTCATGCTCCTGTAATAACCCGGACTGTCACATTCACACGTTCCGCTCCTTGGTTTACCAAGGAGCTAAGGCAAATGAAGAGGTCTGGCCGTGTCCTGGAGCGGGCATATAAAACATCTGGCCTGACGGTGCATAAATTGGCCTACCGGGAACATCGCAGAAATTATGCAACAGCCCTCTCCAAGGCCAGGTCCGATCACTACTCCTCGCTCGTCAACAATAACCCAGGTAATTCCAGAAAACTCTTTTCCACAATCAGCCATATTCTCAAACCACAGGTCTCCTCCTTCTACAACCACACAGATATAAACTGCAACCGGTTTCTGGATTTCTTCATATCAAAAATAGACAGCATCCGCTCTTCACTCTCACCTTCAAACACCACCACTATTGATACCCCTCTGACATCTCCCACACAACACCTATCACACTTCTCTCTGCCAACGCAGCAGGAGGTCGAGAACATCATCCGCAAATCTAAACCATCCACCTGCTCTTTAGATCCCCTCCCATCCCCTCTGCTCAAAACTCACCATCAATCCATTAGTCATCTCATAACCAAAATAGTAGCCAGCTCCCTGGAAATGGGTACCGTCCCATCTACCCTCAAAACTGCCCTCATTAAACCCCTCCTCCAAAAAACCCACCTTGGACCCTGAACCTCTGTCAAACTACAGACCCATTTCAAACCTCCCATTCATCTCCAAACTCCTAGAAAAAGTTGTTTCCACCCAGCTCCACAACCACCTCAAATGCAATAATCTGTATGAAAAATTCCAATCTGGTTTTCGTCCCTCCCACAGCACAGAAACAGCTCTCATCAGAGTCACCAGCGACCTGCTGATGGCCTCTGATTCCGGTTCTACGTCCCTCCTCATCCTTCTCGACCTCTCTGCTGCGTTTGACACAGTAGATCACCACATCCTCCTCCACCGCCTCCAGCATTTCATTGGTCTCTCTGGCACTGCCCTCCACTGGTTTCACTCCTACCTCACTGACAGGACCGAGTACGTGGCCCTGGGGGAGGGCAAAATCCAGACCTCACACTGTCACCTGTGGGGTCCCCCAGGGCTCCGTGCTTGGCCCTACCCTATTCACCATCTACATGCTCCCCCTTAGTTGTGTCGTCAGCAGGCATGGCATCAACTTCCATTGCTATGCTGACGACACACAACTTTACATTAAAATGACTCCCCCCAGCTCCCCCCGCCACCTCTGTCACCCGCCTCAGCTCCTGCCTGGAGGATATAAAGGCATGGATGAGTCAAAACTTCCTGCAGCTTAATGCCTCAAAAACAGAGGCCATCCAAACTGGTACTCCTCATCAACTTCATTCCTCTCCTCTCACCTCTGTTTCATTCTGTGGTCATACCATTCCCCTGTCTCCCTCTGTTACAAGCCTTGGGGTCAAGCTTGACCCCCACCTCTCCTTTGACAATCATGTCACCTCCATCTGCAAAACTTCCTTCTTTCACCTCCGTAATATTTCCAAACTCCGCCCCTCCCTATCCCTCCCTGCTGCAGAGAAGCTCGTCCATGCCTTCGTCTCCTCCAGGCTGGATTACTGCAACGCTCTCCTCATCGGGATCTCTGGCAGGAGCCTTCAGAAGCTCCAGTATGTACAGAACAGCGCTGCCAGGGTCCTGATGAGGGTGAGGAAACACCAGCACATCACTCCCATCCTTCACACTTTGCACTGGCTCCCCATTCACGCCCGTATAGAGTACAAGATTCTTCTGCACACCCATCACTGTGTGCACGGTGCGGCCCCCACCTATCTCGCTGAACTACTCACACCACACACCTCTTCCCGGACCCGGTCAGGCCAACAGCACCGTCTGGCCCCACCCAGGACACGGCTAAAAACAATGGGCGACAGGGCCTTTGAAGCCGCAGCTCCCCGTCTGTGGAATGCCCTCCCAGACCATCTTAGGGCCCCACAGACGGTGGACTGTTTTAAGAAAGGATTGAAAACTTTCCTTTTTAGAAATGCTTTCAATTGCTGATTTTTAGATTTAATTCTTATAATGGGCTACGTATGCCTTCAAATGTATTGATTTTAATGATTGTCTTTTACTCTGTTTTAATGTTATGGTCTTTTAACTTTTGAACTGTAGCACTTTGAGATTTGAATTCAAATGTAAAGTGCGTTACAAATAAAATTCATTATTATTATTATTATTATCTCTCCTGTTGGTGGCTGCAAGATGGCGCCAGTGTGTGTGGCTGCTCATCTGTCGCCTATTTGTTTGTCTGTGATTTTGCTTAATTTACTGGTCATCGTTCAGTCTTTTGATGCACTGCTGACTCATGACCGTCAGACTTTGCTGGATCTGCGCTTTTCGGCTGTAAGTATGGTATTACCTGGGCCGGATGGTCGAGAGAGGTACCACCGCTCCCACCGGTGCTGTCGGGGATCCTGGACTCCCTGCCCGATTGGTCACTTCTGTCCTGTGAAGGCAAGCTTCGCCTCCAGAGTGGCACACGCCATGGAGGGAAACGTCGCCGCCGTCGTGGTATGCCGAGCGGTTGGCAAGTTAAAATCAAGAAGCTGCTGGGGGCTCCTACTGCAATTCCGTGGTCTGGACGAGGATATGAAGTTTATTGTGCTTTGCTCTCTCCTCAACACTATGTGGATTACTGCAGCATCCGGGCAGTATTGTACTGTATTTTCAACAGTAAAATACTGTGAAATGTGTATACAGTACACTATTGTAAACTGCATTGGATTGTGGGAAAATTCTCAGTCACTACTGTAATCGCCCTGCATTGTAAATCAAAATACAGTAGTTCCAGCGCTTGCAAAGAACTGACCAATGGCAAAAGAGATTTTTTTCATGTTTGTGTTCTCACCATGGTTCTATGGTTCTCACTCGCATTGTAAACATTCAACTGAAAGTCCACAAAGAAAACTGATCTATCTCTGGAAAATATACCATTATTGTACAGAGAATTTATAATAATAAAACCAAACATTCTATGCTAATATACACAAGAAAACTGCATTAAATAGAGAGGAAAAAAACAATGTGTAAACGCTGACTTCCGGTGTCGCCATAGCAACATAGCAACAGAGTGCCGAGCTAAGCCAGCTACAGTCACTTCTGATTGGTTCACTCCGGTTCACTTACAGGCATCCAGCTGCCAGTAAGTTACTGTAAAATCTACAGCAACCCCTTAACAGTGTATCGTGGATCCGGTCTCCTCTACGACCATCAGGTTTGGTCTGGTGAATGCAAGGTCTCTAACTAATAAGACCTCAGGGATTTTTTCACCTCAAATAACTTGGATATGTTTGCTGCTACGGAAACGTGGTTGAGTGTTGGTGAGACTGGTGCCTTTGCTGAGCTTTTGCCTCCAGACTGCTCCTTCTTTAACTCCCCCCAGATCTCTGGTAGTCTGGAGGTGGTACAGCGTTTATGTACAGGAACTCATTTGCTTGCAAGCAACTTTCCCTGCAATCTTTTCGCAGCTTTGAACTTCTTGCTTTTGAATTGTGCTCCATGTGTCCCACCTTATCTATGATCGTCTATTGGCCTTCGAAATATAACAAAGATTTCTTATCTGATTTTAGTGATTTGTTATCTGAGGTTATCCCCAAGTATGATGGAGTCCTTATTTTGGGAAATTTTAATATTTATGTTTGTTGCCCAGATAAACCAATGGTTAATGATTTTTTCAGCCTGATCGATTCTTTTAGCCTGGTACAGTGTGTGTCTGGACCTACTCGTGTCCAGGGCCATACGCTGGACCTGGTCTTAGCCCATGGTATAACTATCTCCAACCTAGGAATTGTTGATGCCGTCTTCTCTGACCATCTGCCAGTGTTGTTTGATATCGCCTGGTGTAACAATGTGTTGGACGCTCCTGCTTCCATTTACCTGGCATGCATGTTAAATCCTTCCACTGCTGACCAGTTCTCCTCCCTTTTTTCAAGTTTTACCATTCCTGTCTCCCAGGATGTTGACACACTCAGTTCCTGGCTTAATTCTACATGTCGAGAAATTCTGAATGTCGTGGCCCCCTTAAAGTCTAGAACACCGAAAGCTAGAACTGAACCATGGTTAAACGACACTGCTCCTGCAATTAGACGTCAGTGTAGACGGGCAGAGAGGAGGTGGAAGAAGGATAGTCTCCAGGTTTCCCTCCAGATTTTGAGAAACTGTTGGAACTTGTATCAGAAAACTGTTAATGATAACAGAAGGAGATATCTGTCCAGTATTATTCTGACAAATCAACATAAGCCCCATGTTCTGTTTAAGACCATTGACGCGGTTTTAAATGTCTCACAGTCATCAGTTGCTATGTCTTCTTGCCATACATGTGAGAATTTTCTAAACTTCTTTACTGGGAAAGTAGCTGCTATTAGGGCTCAAATAGCTGCCCCTCTTTCATCAGATGTGGAGCGCCCGCTAGTGTTGTCCATGCAGGTGGATCCATGGGATAACAAATGATTAAATGAATAAAAATGATTAGCACAGGAGGCTGCACCAGTATGAGGTGCTGGTACACAGCCAGCAGCAGCACAAGTTCATGACAATAGCAGCATCCAAGAAGTAGCGGGGCTGCATGATTATGATGGACAGGAGCGGTGGCGGGCAGAGAGATGAGATGGACAGTCAGGTGTGATAAGTTTTCTTTTTCCTGCTCCTTTGATGGTAACTACATAAACGACGAATGAAATGAATAAATGAAGAAGAGCTGGTGAAAGTTCCACTAACAGGTGCAGGGTGAGTAAGATGAGACAGGAAGAAATTTGCTTGGGCTGATAAATGTTATCCAGGTTTCCTTTTTTATGCCCAGTTTGCCCCGCGACTACCCAACTGTAAAAATTAAATGACATAATGATTAGTGTACTTTAGTAAAATGTGGTATTATTATTTGTGTAGTAAGATAAATGAGCCTACTGCATGAATAAAGATTTTGAATAATAATAACACATTTTATTTGACAGCGCCTTTCAAGACACCCAAGGACACAACAATAAAAACAAGAAAACACAGAAAACACAATAGGAAAAGTTGAAATTAACAAAAACAGGTTAAAAACAGTAGGAACACAAGGAAATTATTTTATAGATTAAACACAGTTTTAAGCAGATGGGTTTTGAGTCTGGATTTGGAAAGGATGAAGCTGCAATATTTCTGATGTGGAGGGCTTTATTGATGGCTTTATTTTTGGGTAATAAAGG
Organism: Atherinomorus stipes; assembly: GCA_023101725.1. NCBI lineage: Eukaryota > Metazoa > Chordata > Actinopteri > Atheriniformes > Atherinidae > Atherinomorus > Atherinomorus stipes. The sequence goes on along the minus strand of JALJCO010014240.1, from coordinate 176,610 downwards.
CACATTAACACAGCATGGAATAAATAATGTGCTATTATAATCAACTGAATACAAAAAACATTTTTATATTCATTTAATTATTGTTTATTCAGGTTGAGTTTAGATACATATGTAGTTGAGGATGTCATTTACTCCAGCTCAGCCTTAAACTACTTTAAGTGCCCCAAATCAGAAAGTCACAACCTAGAGGTTTTTTTCTTATCTCCACCCGGAAGAAGAGAAAATACCTGAAGAAGAGAATTTAAACACAAAGATGGCTCAGACAGAAAATCAGAAAAAAAAAAAAAACTTTATTGTCATTGTACCGGCGTCCCAGTGCAATGAAATTATTTTCCAGTACAACCCTGACAATGGCTGACAAACTGAAGAAAACCAAACACTGTATGGTAGTGGTGGGCAGATTGATACAAATATCGATAATATTGATGCCAACATTGGTATTGACATTGACCGATACCACTGCAGTTATATTGAGACTTCAGTGTAAGTGGAGAATCTCAGAGAGGTAAGGAGGGGCCAAACCATTTCAAGATTTAAAAACAAATAAAGATTTTTTAAAATTAACTATGAAATGCAGCGGCAGCAGTGGAGGGAAGCAGGATGGGACCAAACACCATCACTTCAGTTTTTTTTTTCTCATTGAGATGTAAAACGTTAAGAGCCAACCAGGCTTTAATGTCATCAAGACATGCCAGTAGTGGTGCAAGGGAGAAGGTACTCTTTATAGGCACATAAATCTGACTATCGTCAGCATAGAAATGAAAAGAGATGCTGTGCCTTCTCAGAATGGATCCCAGAGTCAATAAATACAAAGTAAAAAGCAGGGGACCTAATACAGAGCCCTGTGGAACCCCAAAAGACAGAGGAGCAGAGCTGGATTCATAATTCCCAAGGCTCACACTCACACTTCTGTCTGAAAGGTAAGACTTTAACCAGTCCAGTGCACTACCACGAAAGCCCACGAAGTGGTTTAACTGGGACACAAGAGTGCTGTGGTCCACAGTGTCAAAGGCTGCTGTTAAGGCCCAATCCCAATTCTCTTTTTTACCCCTACCCCTTACCCCTTCCCCTTGGCCCTTGCACTTAAAACGAAGCTACAAGGGGTAGGGGTGAAAGTCAACCCCTTCAAATTGGGACACCCCTTCAAGAATCACATACGTCATCAGTGATTCCGCCGGCTTGTGTGTAAGCAGATGTGTGCTGAGCTGTTGGCGCAAATCTGGAGAAATCAAGCCGTCTACAGCTGTGGATTAACGTTAACAAGCAAATTTGATTTTTGCACGACATCCCTGCCTGTGTTTTATCCCATGAAGACCAGCAGCGATGCTGCCGAATTTCTTATTGATCATCTAGATTATCAGGGCTGCAGAGCACCGCTGGTTTTCAGCCTGGTAGCGTTTATATAACTGAAGCGTCAATGTAGTACTCGCGATTTTTTTTCATGTGCATTTTGCCAAAAAAATGACCGTTAAACATTTAAACAGCATTAAACTAGACTATATAATGGTTTTCACACTTTTTAAACTTTATTTATGGATAAATATTTACATTTGTGGATGTTTTTGGACTCAGTAGCAGCCATCGTCCCAGTGATTTTCATACCCCTTCGTTTGAAGTGTGCTCTCAAAAAATCTTCGTTTGAAGGGGTATATAGCCCTACCCCTCCGTCCTACAGGTATTGGGACACCCCTACCCCTACACATGAATGCGCAAAACGGAGGGGAAGGGCTAAGGGGTAGGGCCAAGGGGTGAAATGGGATTCACCCTTAGTCTAAAAGAACAAGAATGACACGGTCACCAAAGTCTGTTGCCAAGAGGATGTCATTAAACATTCTTAACAGAGCTGATTTGATGCTGTGCAGAGATTTAAAACCAGACTGAAACACTTCCAGGACACCATGTTCATCTAAACACCTGAGTTGAGCGTAAACAACTTTTTCTAAGATTTTAGAAATAAAAGGCAGCTAGAGATGGGCCTGGAGTTAGTCATCACACTGCCATCAAGGCCAAGTTTTTTAAGTAGGGGCTGGATCACAGCATGTTTGAAACCCAAAGGAACAACTCCAGAGGAGAGACTGCTGTTAATAATGGCCAGAATCCACTGCCCTATAGCAGGAAAAACTGAAAACTGTTATCAAGAAACTGGGGGGCACGACATCATGAGGAGAACCTAATGGCTTACTGCCAAATCAGATCTTCTCATAATGACAATGACACTGGCTCAAACTCCTCAGGAGCTGCAGGACAAGGGACTTGGGTAGAGGAATCAGACCCAGGAGCAGAGATGAGAGACCTTGCAGTAGCAACTTTATCAATAAAAAAGTGCAGGAAGCTACTGCAAGTCTCAGAAGATGCCTCCAAACTGACTGATTTATGAACATATTTATACACAGGAAAAAATTGCACTGTCATCTCATGCGCAAAATAATAAAAATAAGAGTTTGGTTGGAGTAAATTTGCTAATCTAATTTTTAATATCGGCAGGTAAAATTCAGTAAAACAGAATTCAGAACATATTTACAATAGATCCTTTTCATTTTTTCAATGATCCTTTTTCATGATCCTCAGAATAAATGAACAGAAATCTGACAGGAGTATAATTGCTAATCTAATTTGTATATCAACAGGTAATTTTTCTTTTGTTTTTGTTTTTATAGATTTATAAGTTGTCATAACCTGGCTGACCCCTCTCAACATTATCTTTATTTGCAAAGTGGAGGAAAGATAGGATGATCTCATCTTAAATCTGTTCCATGTCATCACTTTGCCAAAGCCAGGTGTGCAAACTGGTCAAAATCCTGCCCAGTAGTCCTCAATCTCAGGTTCTCAACAAGCCTCATGCACAAATGCAGTAAGATAAATGCTTTTATCTCAGGGATGGTGACATCATACCAGCCATGAAATCTGGAGTTTTGCTGGAGTTGGTGTGTGTCAAGGTACTGGTGAGCATATCTGTTTCATTTGTGATGAGGTTCCAGAAATTCTCATCCGGAAACAGAGACAGGAAGTCACATGGACAAGCATCTGTGAGATCCTCATGTCAATGATATCCCACAAACTCATCACAGCCTTTGATCCCTTTATTGGACGTTTTCTCACCTCTCAAACATTCCCAGCCGTCCTCAATTACTCCCTGATTTTGATTATCCCATCTTCTGCCCACAAGCCCTTTTGTCCTTCTTTCATCACTGCGGTGGAGAAAACTCTCCCCGTGATCAGTGTGCTTTCTGACAGTTTGTGCAGCGCAAGCATGCGCTGCATCATCAGCCACTTGTCTCTGACGAACAAGAGATCCTGATCAACAAAGATCAGTGCAGCACCTCATCTGCACTGTGAAGGCCTCTGGGCATTTAGTTTTTTATGCTAAAAGTCGCTATCTGTCTCTCACTTCCCAACACGCTGCTGCTTCCGTCTTTTCTCTCTGTCACTCTGCTGTCCCGCGCTCTGCAGCTTTGCACGCAGACAGCAGGTATCGGGTTTCAAACAGTCTTTTTTCTGATTTTTTTCATAGAAACACATTCAAAAATGACGTCAGGACTGAAGCTGTATGTTGTGGCGATGTAGTAAAACCAAGCAGTAACAGTAAGGCTATAGATTTAAAGATACAGTCTGTTATATTCAGTAATGTCACCTGTCGCAATAATGCGAGTTTGGCACCTAGAGGGTTAAGAACATTGTCAACCGTTTTAAATAATACACTAGGATCATGTCGATTTGCATCAATAAGATTAGTCAGACATTTTCTTTTAGCTTCTTTTACAGTTTCCTGGTAAGAACGCCAGCAGCCCTTAAAGGGACATTCTGTAAGTTCTCCTGTGTTTTATTCACAAAAACTGATTATTTGGTTCAAAAGTGTTTTTTCATTAATCAGTAATCACTCCCATCAACAAACTGAAGTGCTCCTCTAAGTTCTAAATTCACCGTTCGTATCATTCATTTATACATCGAGCGGGGCGGCTCGGTGGGGGCTGCCATGTCGTATCGCCATGTTTTTGCGTTCAGGAGAAGTGTGACAGCAGGAAAACACAGAAACTCACCGGACACACCGGAGTTTTCAGCTCAGTTCGAGGTAATGCCTTTGAAAAGTCACCGCGCTGCAGTTGGGAGAAACCAGCATCTCACTGATGCTGCGTTCACGTGCAGTCGGGCAGACGGCCGTTGGTAACAAACCAGATGTCATTTTAATCAATGAAGCCGAGTGAAAGACGGTAAAACATGGGTCAGGGAAAACAATACGACATCGCCATGACAACAAATCAGATGTGGACTGATGTCACTGTAACTGACGGACCACGTCTTCACATAGAAGCTGGTGATAACTTTACATGCAGCGGATGTCGTCCGTCTGCCCGGTTTCACGCGAACGCAGCATGAAAAGTACGAGGGAGCTGCTCGCGATTACACAGTGTCCCTTAAATGATCTTGAAGGAAATCTGCAGCTTGTCCTTTAAGAATCAAGAATTCTTTATTGTCATTATGCAAACACAATGAAATTTTGTTCAGCAGCTCTGGCTTAAGACAAAAAAACACAATAAACTGAAAAACACAAAACCGCACAAAGGAAAAAAAAAACAAAAACAAAAAAAACCCACAACTTAAATATTTCTCGATAAATATAAAACTAGAATAAAAAGGTTAAAAACATTGCAGGTTAAAAACTGTACATAGTTAGACTCATGAGCAGCATGGACAGAAATATTGCACAGTTTAATATTTTAAGTGCAGTAGAAGGGATTATCCATATGGGGGACAATATCTAGACTTTGACTGGATGAAGCATTGATGAGTACTGGGATGGAGTGATGGATTTTACAGCTTTAGGAAAGAAGCTGTGTAGTAGTCTATTAGTGTGGGTTTTTATGGTCCTGAGCCTCTTTCCAGAGGGAAGAGGTACAAACAGTTCATGTCCTGGGTGGGTGGGGTATCAGCATGTGCTAATAACGAACTGCATTTTGTGAACAACTTTTGCTACTGTCGACAGGCTAACAAACCCTCCTGTGATCAAACCTCTGCTAAAAAATGATAATCTAGACAAGACAGATGAGCAGCTACAGGCTGATTTCCAATCTCCCATTTTTAAGTAAGATCATCGAAAAAGCAATTTTTCATCAGCTGAATGACTTTTTTTTTTTTAGAGAGAAACAACTGTTCTGATGTCTTCCAGTCAGGTTTTAGACAGCACCACAGCACCAAGACTGCTCTGACCAAAGTCATGAATAAATAAAGCTGTGCGAAAAAAGTTTTTGCCCCCTTCCTAATTTCTTACTTTTTTGCATGTTAGTCACACTTAAATGTTTCAGATCATCAAACAAATTTAAATGTGAGACAAAGATAACACAAGTAAACAGAAAATGCAGTTCTTGAATGAAGATTTTTATTAGTGAGGAGGGGAAAAAAATCCAAACCTCCATGGTCCTGCGTGAAAAAGTGATCTTCCCCTAAACCTAATAACTGGTTGTTCCACCTTAGCAGCAACAACTGCATCAAGCGTTTGTGATAACTGGCAGTGAGTCTTCTACAGCGCTGTGGAGGAATTTTGTTCCACTCATCTTTGCAGAATTGTTGTAATTCAGCCACATTGGAGGCTTTTCCAGCATGAACCGCCTTTTTAAGGTCATGCCACAGCATCTCAATGGGATTCAGGTGGGGGCTTTGACTAGGCCACTCCAAAGTCTTCATGTTGTTGTTCTTAAGCCATTCAGAGGTGGACTTGCTGGTGTGTTCTGGATCATTGTTCTGCTGCAGAACCCAAGTGCGCTTCAGCTTGAGGTCACCAACAGATGGCCGGACATTCTCCTTCAGGATTTTTTGGTAGAAGCAGAATTCATGGTTCCATTTACCACAGCAAGTCTTCCAGGTCCTGAAGCAGCAAAACAGCCCCAGACCATCACACTACCACCACCATGTTTTACTGTTGCTATGATGTTCCTTTTCTGAAATGCCGTGTTACTTTTACGCCAGATGTAATGGGACCTCCACCTTCCAGAAAGTTCCACTTTTGTCTCGTCAGTCCACAGAGTATTTTCCCAAAAGTCTTGGGGATCATCAAGATGCTTTCTGGCTAAACTGAGACGAGCCTTTATGTTCTTTTTGCTCAGCAGTGGTTTTGGTCTTGGAACTCTGCCATGCAGCCATTTTTGCCCCCCAGTCTCTTTCTGATGGGGGAGTCATGAACACTGACCTTCATTGAGGCAAGTGAGGCCTGCAGTTCTTGGATGTTGTTCTGGGGTCTTTTGTGACCTCTTGGATGAGTCGTCGCTGTGCTCTTGGGGTCATTTTGGTTGGTCGGTCACTCCTGGGAAGGTTCACCACTGTTCCATGTTTTCATGGGGGGGGGGAGGAATCACTTTTTCTCACAGGACCATGGAGGTTTGGATCCCCCCCCCCCCCCCCCCTCACTAATAAAAAATCTTCATTCAAAAACTTCATTTTCTGTTTACTTGTGTTATCTTTGACTCACATTAAAATTTGTTTGATGATCTGAAACATTTAAGTGTGACAAACATGCAAAGTAAGAAATTAGGAAGGGGACAAAAACTTTTTCACACAGCTGTATGTCTAAATACTGACACTGGAAAAATGTCAATGTTGGTTTTACTGGATCTCAGTGCTGCATTTGATACAGTGGACCACATTATATTACTCCAACGACTGGAGAAGTGGGTGGGTCTCCCTGGTTCTTTATGTTCTCTGGCTCTATTCTAGGCCCCCTTCTCATCTACATGAGATGAGAATCTGGAACAACTAGTCCATCATTATCTTCAGTTGGCTTGACTACTGTAACAGCGTCTTTACTGGTCTACCTAAAAAATCAGTTAAACAGCTGGAGCTCATTCAGAACTCTACTGCCCAAGTTCTCACTAAGACCAGAAAAGTGGACCACATCAGTCCAGTTCTGAGGTCTTTACACTGGCTGCCGGTCCATCAGAGAATAGACTTTAAAGTTCTGCTGCTGGTCTATAAAGCTCTGAATGGTTTAGGCCCAAAATACATCAGTGACCTCTGACCCAGTATGAACCTACTAGGCCCCTCAGGTCATCTGGATCCGGTCTTTTATCAAATCCCAGAGTCAGAACGGAAGCATATATAATGTGAAGAGTATTGGTCCGAGCACAGAACCATGGGGAACTCCATGAGTTCTGTAGCAGAATATTGTGATCAATGGTGTCGAAGGCAGCACTGAGATCTAACAGGGAAAGTACAGACAGGATTCCTCTATCTAAAGCCATGAGAAGATCATTAGTAACCTTCACCAGTGCCGTCTCTGTGCTATGATGAGCTCTAAAACCAGACTGAAACTTTTCAGTCTTTCAACTTTTCACTTATCGGTCTATTATTAGCTGATTTGGGGGAGTGGGTTGCCTGGTGGTAATGTCGCGGGCTTTGGCGCAGAGGACCCGGGTTCGAGTCCCCATCATGCCACTCAGGTGAAACACTGTGGACCCCTGAACTAGGTCCTTTACCCCCACCAACTGCTCCCCGTTAATGGACATGACACATTTGTTGCTCTAAACCAATGAAAACACTGTGATTGAAGCATGTCACCATTGGTGGTTGCTCATTGGATCTTGATTATCTAGTCTAAACCAATTCATGACTTTGAGCATGTTCTGAAAAAGTGACAGACCTCAGACAAGACAAGCAGGGCTAAGCAATTGGTGAGAGGGAAGAGTAAGTGCCCAGTTTCAATCAAAAATATCAGTTTATGCTCATGCAAGTCAGACAAATTTGCTTTTAGAATAATCTTTACTGTTACAGGTGATAGTGTTTCAAGTTATTTTGATGAAAACTCTTTTTACCAATTAGCAGGATTTTTTTTCAAAGTTTGATGTCCATTGCAATGGACATCAGGACTTTGGCGATACTAGCCAACACCAACATGTTTAGTGTCAGTATGCAAAGAAATAATATACCTGCAAGCTTTTCAAAGGTAAAGTTTGCTATCACAGTATATTTATTCATATCTATAAATTGTTAAATGTGTATATATTTTTTGTACATAATGTTGTTGTAGAGCATAAAGTTGAAGACTTTTTAGAAGGTCTTATAAATGGAGAGTTGTCTAAACTTGACTCCTAGAATTCAGAAATTGAGTTAGATGAGACAAGTGATATAGATGGTGAGTTCAAAAATTATGTTTTTTTTGTCACAGTGTAAGGTTTTCATCAATTTTATGTCTTATATGTAAGATTTACATTGCATGTAATGCATAAGAAAATGAAAAGAATAATGAGATATAAATGATAACAGCAAATAATAAATACAAAAATAGAAAATAAAACATAGTAAGAGAATGCACAAAATTAGTTAAAAATGTGATTGGTTTGTTATTGGATTCAGAGAGGTACATTGGAGAAGTGTGCATGCCAGAAGAACTTGCAGTAGCAGCTGGCTATCTCATACGTCTATCAAGTTCATGTTTAGATTGGTTTGATTTTCCTGGTAACTAGCTCATTGCTGTTCTCAACCAATGCAGGGATACATCTGTAAAGTTCATTTACATGTTCAAAACTGTAGATGATCTCACAAATATCAATAAGTCAATATTTTATAGTCTTTATCACAAGGGTCTCCAAGTCTGGTCCTCGAGAGCTACTATCCTGTAATTAGAGCATACTCTGTCCAACACACCTGACTCAAATAGCTAATTCCCCAATGCACATAATTCAGCTCTGCAGAGGTCTGGTAACAAGCCATTTGTTTGATTCAGGTGTGTTGGAGAAGGGATGCAACCAAAACGTGCAGGATAGCTCTCGAGGACTGGAGTTGGAGACCCCTGTTTTATCATGATAAAAACAACATAATTTTGTTTGGAGCTTACACTACAAAGCAGAAGAGTTAAAAATGGTGCAATAAATGCAAAAATGGTGCAAGACCCTTCCCTAAATCCACTTATGTAGTAGTATGTATGCAGACATCCAGTAGTTTAGGTCACACCTGATTAATTACAAGGTCATAACATTTTATGCCCATTTAGTCGTGGCGTCCACTGCAATGGACATGAAAAAATACAAATAAAAACATGAGTTGGCAAAAAAAAAACTAAAATTCAATTTGTTTCTATGTTAGAGAGGAGCTAAAATCAGTTGGACAACATTTTTTTTGCCCAGCAGAAAAAATGCAGGTCTAAAGGGGTTAAGTAGCAGCCCACTGCTCTCTGATACTTACAGTACAGAGAGGGGTGAAATGTAGAGCCCTAATTTCCCCTTGGGGATCTTAACAGTATATATATATAAATATATATAAAAAAAACTTTCCTGGATGAAGAGTAGGTTTTTTAGGTAGAGGTTTTATTACTGCAGTCTTAAAGGACTGAGGTACATATCCTGTCAATAGAGATAAATTGATCACATCTAATATGTATGTGTTATAGGAAAAACTTCCTTAAGCAGCTTGGTTGGGATGGGATCAAGAATACAAGTAGAAGGTTTGGATGTCACAATTAGTTTGGTTAACTCAGAAATCTGTACAGGACAGAAATGATCCAGACATAGATCAGCATCTACAGATACCTCTAAACGCTAATCTGTATTGTGGCCCCAAAAACTGAAAATATCTCTTTATGAGGACAGGAGGCACACAAATCAAAGTTTCACTTCTTGATCAGCTCAGACCAACTAAGTCTGGAGGTTTTGAACTCTAGCATAATCACCTATCCATTTTGGATTAAACCTATTTTCATATTTCTTCTCCCATTTCTTGATGGTCTCCCAGATTGGACAATCAAGCCTTATAAAAATCACTGAAGAAACATGTCTTCTTCAGCATGTCTAGTCTGAACTGTCTCAACTGGCTTCATTAAATGAGCTATGGTTCTACTGAGCCCATCACAAATGACTGAATTACATTAAAGAATTCAATAGAAGCAGCTTAGTGAATGTCTAGTCTTACAAAATAGATCTTAATGAAGGAATATATGCTGGAGAAAATGCATATATAAACAGCCTGTGGCAAAAAATGTGAATTTAAAGGAAATCCTACCCTGATGTTCAGCTCATCAGAACTGATCAGGATGTAAAGAGGATGGGGTTGAGTGCAGTGTGCTCCAGGCCATGCTTTATTCACATTGCTGTGACCTTGGGATTTGTAAAGCCATTACATTGTGATTAGATTTGATGTTTTTCTGCTGACTCAGACGAGATGTGTGTGCTAGTAACCCCTCTCAAAGGAGAAACCTCATAAACTCAATTCAGCTTTTCACTGTGTCAATATCACCAGAATCATGAACAGCAATAAAAAGAAGCCTAATGTATTTGGAGGGGGGTATCATATATCATATTTTTCTATATTTCAGCGTGCCAGTTCGGTGTTGGGTCTCACAGGCCTCTGCATACACAAACAAACACAATTGGAACATATTCTTCATTTCTGTCTCTGGCATCTTGAGTTGAAACAAGACGTGGGACAACGCTTCACATCTTCTGTACAGACTGATGATTGGAGTGGACGATGAAGTGGAAACTTCAATCAAGTATGAATTTAAGGTCAAGCTAGCACCTAAGCTGACTGAAATACTGTCAAAATGTCAGGGTGAAGGACTTTTTTTAGTGCCGTCTGAACATGGCTAGACAAGTAAAACACTGCAATCTTATCAGATAGATTCAGCCAAAAGAGTAGTATTTCATCAGTGCTCAAGGTTTTCAGACAGTTCAATATGTATTAAAGTAGACTATATTTCCATATGAATCTTTAATCCAACATTCAAGGGCTTTTAAGGTGAGTCATAACTTTTCTTCTGTAAGAAAAAGTGAATAAATAATGAAACTTGCAGTTGCAGATTTACTTTGTCTCCTTGGTTCATCTCGTCATTGTCACATGTCATTGCTTCAACACTGTATTGGAAATGTCCAACAAGTTCCCTTCCTGTGGACCCATCACCTGTGGGAGGGGTCGTGGAGGTCAGGTACAATGTGAGCTGGGCAGCATCTAAAGGCAGGGTAGACTAGGACAGGGCGATATGGCAAAAAATATTTATTATGAAATAGATTTGAAAATTTATGATATAACTGATGATATGATTTATACAAGACAAAATACGTGAAAACAGCACCTTTTTTGTGCAAATGGAAATTTACAATTTTGTTTCACTTTAAAAAGGGGCAGTTTGATGTACACTAAAGCAATAACTTTATACTGTAAAATCAGCAGTACAGATGTGCAAACTCCCTGCTCAGTTAAGTCAAGTCAAGTCAACTTTATTTGTATAGCGCTTTAAACACAGCAGCTACTGATAACAAAGCGCTGAACAGAAGTAAAACAGAAATTGAATCTCACAGTGAGAACATTAAAACAAATATTAGACATAAAAACAAATCAACACAATGAACAGTAAAAACAGTATAAATATCAGAAAAAATAAGACTAAACAACAGACAAAATTAGAAAAAAAAAAATTAGTTTAACCAAAAAGCATTGCCAGTAGAAATGGGCTGACATATCCTGAGCATGACCATGGCCACTTTATTAGGTAGAACTGTCCAGCTGCTCATTCACACAAATTTCTAATCAGCCAATCACATGGCAGCAACTCAATGCATTTAGGCATGTAGACATGGTCAAGATGATCTGCTGCAGTTCAAACTGAGCATCAGAATGGGGAAGAAAGGTGATTTAAGTGGCTTTGAATGTGATATGGTTGTTGGTGCCCGATGGGCTGGTTTGAATATTTCAGAAACTGCTGATCTACTGGGATTTTCCTGCACAACCATCTCCATGGTTTACAGAGAATGGTCCCAAAAAGAGAAAATATCTGGTGCAGCAGTTCTGTGCGCACAAATGCCTTGTTGATGCCAGAGGTCAGCGGAGAATGGCCAGACTGGTTCCAGCTGATAGAAAGGCAACAGGAACTCAAATAAGCACTTGTTCCAACCGAAGTCTGCAGAAGAGCATCTCTGAATGCACAACACATCCAACCTGGAAGCAGATGGGCTACAGCAGCAGAAGACCACACCGGGTGCCGCTCCTGTCAGCTAAGAACAGGAAACTGAGGCTACAATTCACACAGACTCACCAACATTGGACAATAGAAGATGGAGAAATGTTGCCTTTTCTGATGAGTCTCCATTTCTGGTACAAAATTTGGACGCTAGGCTCAGAATTTGGTGTCAACAACATGAAAGCATGGATCCATCCTGCCTTGTATCAACGGTTCAGCTTGGTGGCGGTGGTGTAATGGTGTGGGAGAGATTTTTTTGGCCCAATTTGGGCCCCTTAGTATGGGATAAATCTCGTGCCACCACAGAGCGAATATGAATTCTTTATACTTGAATTTGAATCATTTAATTTGAACCTGAACATGCCAGTTTGAATAATTGCTTTAAAAATTGAATCTGAATTACCTCATTTGATATGGAATCTTCAGTTCTCAAATTCAAATTCAGTCCTGAAATTCAAATTCAGTTTTCAATTTCAAATTCAGTTCCTAATCTGTGTATGGTTCGTTTTTTGGTTTTTCCGTTTCAAAATAAAATCGCAAAAATAAAATATCTATGTCGTTTTTTTGCTTTTTCTGTTTTTAAACCCTAAATGAAAAAACATAAAACCAAAATAATTGAAAATCCACAGTGTTTGATTTTTACTACAGTCATAAATAAACACACTTGTTTGTTTAGTACAGCCTATTATAAAAAGGCTATCATATCACATAATGTCATGGGTTTTATTGTGAAAACTGACACTTAAGGCTTTGAAATGTGGCGCAGCTATGAACTCCTAAATCTTTGAATGAAGAAACCGTGCATGCAGTAGATCAGAGAAAAATATCTGTACTTCATGGCTACTGCTACACGAAGAAAGTGGACAATGGTCAAACATCACACCCTTATAACGGATAGCATGTCTCCGTGTTGGCTATTCAATGTAACTGGTGGGAAGTGGAGTCAAAAGCAGACGTGACTCTCATGGTTTTTTTTTTTTTTTTTTTTTTTGTTATACTGGTATGATCCCCGAGGGGAAATTGGGGCTCTGCATTTCACCCATCTCTGTACTGAGTATCAGAGAGCAGAGGGCTGCTACTTAAAGCGCCCGGGGAGCATTTGGAGGGTTAAGGATCTTGCTCAGGGATCCACAGTGTTTAACCTAGGAGTCGTGTCGGGGACTCGAACCCGGGTCCTCCGCGCCAAAGCCCACGACTCTACCACTAGGCCACCCACTAACAGTTTAACAGTTTATTTAAAAGAAGCAGTTTAAATTATCCACAGGCAGCAAACCAAACATGGCGTCATCCTTTTGCTGGTGCTCAGCTGTCTACCCGAAAAATAAAATTACTATTTAAAAAATATGAACATGGCCACGCAAAATAATCTGGTCAGTAAAAGCAAATTAATCTTCCCGCAGAACCGAATGCTTAGTTTTCATTAGACACTTTTCTCCTCCATAGTTGGCCTACCTGGGAAGAGATCAAAGCGCAGCATGTGACGGGGTCGGACTGGATAAATAACTTTTTGCTCGTTTATTATTCACTTTAACTGTACTAACTTTAACTGGGCTGTTGTTGCCGTGACTGTTGCAACAACAGCCCAATGATATGATCCTTGTGTAGTCGTAGCCGACTGAGAATCCAACCACAACAGAGACGCTGGTGGAAAGGGGCACCAGGAGGAAAGCTCGGCGCTCCACGGCACGTCACACTCAGTGATATTCCTCGTTTATAATGAATTCAGTTTTTAATGTTTCGTGATCACTGATGTGACAGGGCTGTATGCTGCACAATAGCAGCACATGAGCATGAAGTGCAGTTATTAACACTGATTGGCTGCGTAAACATTTATGAAATGTGTATCACATGCTGGGCAGTGTTACTCACTGTTTTTCTGCAGTTACCTGCTTGTTGCACCTGTCACCCATTTGGCTGGTTTGCAAAATTGTACGAAACAAATTATCTTTATTTTAAAAGTCGAGTTGGATTTTATTTCGTGCTCGGAGAGCAAGGGAAAGGTGTGCAACCGCATGGCACTGCTCAAAGACTACGTTCACACCGCAGGTCTTCATGCTCTGATTTTTTTCTCAGATTCATTTTTTTGTGTGTGCGGATGTTCACATTACATTTCTAAATGTGGCCTGTCTACCAACTGCAATATGAACAGCTGACGCTTCTGATGTGACACGCATGCTCAGTTTAACACAAATGACATCACGCATGTAATGGTGTTCATGGAAACCAATGCAAACAAACATGGAGGTCATCGGCATTGTGGCTCATGTTGAAAGCAATTTCTGGCGGCAGTCAGCAAAAGAATGAGCGGGTTTGTAAAGACGGAGGAAGAAGAGAAATATACTTGTGATGACGTCTCTGTGTGGAACAACGGTTGCAACATCTGTAGCTACAGAAGAGTGTGTGGATGCAACATCTGTAGCTACAGAAGAGTGTGTGGATGCAACATCTGTAGCTACAGAAGAGTGTGTGGATGCAACATCTGTAGCAACAGAAGAGTGTGTGGATGCCACATCTGTAGCTACAGAAGAGTGTGTGGATGCAACATCTGTAGCTACAGAAGAGTGTGTGGATGCAACATCTGTAGCTACAGAAGAGTGTGTGGATGCAACATCTGTAGCTACAGAGGAATGTGTGGATGCAACATCTGTAGCTACAGAAGAGTGTGTGGATGCAACATCTGTAGCTACAGAAGAGTGTGTGGATGCAACATCTGTAGCAACAGAAGAGTGTGTGGATGCAACATCTGTAGCTACAGAAGAGTGTGTGGATGCAACATCTGTAGCTACAGAGGAGTGTGTGGATGCAACATCTGTAGCTACAGAGGAATGTGTGGATGCAACATCTGTAGCTACAGAAGAGTGTGTGGATGCAACATCTGTAGCTACAGAAGAGTGTGTGGATGCAACATCTGTAGCAACAGAAGAGTGTGTGGATGCAACATCTGTAGCTACAGAAGAGTGTGTGGATGCAACATCTGTAGCTACAGAGGAGTGTGTGGATGCAACATCTGTAGCTACAGAGGAATGTGTGGATGCCACATCTGTAGCTACAGAAGAGTGTGTGGATGCAACATCTGTAGCTACAGAAGAGTGTGTGGATGCAACATCTGTAGCTACAGAAGAGTGTGTGGATGCAACATCTGTAGCTACAGAGGAATGTGTGGATGCAACATCTGTAGCTACAGAAGAGTGTGTGGATGCATCATCTGTAGCTACAGAGGAATGTGTGGATGCAACATCTGTAGCTACAGAAGAGTGTGTGGATGCAACATCTGTAGCTACAGAAGAGTGTGTGGATGCATCATCTGTAGCTACAGAAGAGTGTGTGGATGCAACATCTGTAGCTACAGAAGAGTGTGTGGATGCATCATCTGTAGCTACAGAGGAATGTGTGGATGCAACATCTGTAGCTACAGAAGAGTGTGTGGATGCAACATCTGTAGCTACAGAAGAGTGTGTGGATGCAACATCTGTAGCTACAGAAGAGTGTGTGGATGCATCATCTGTAGCTACAGAAGAGTGTGTGGATGCATCATCTGTAGCTACAGAGGAATGTGTGGATGCAACATCTGTAGCTACAGAAGAGTGTGTGGATGAGTGTCGGAGCAGGATGGAGGACGAAGATGTTTCAGATCAGATGTTCTGAGGAAATCTCATGTCTCCACAGATGTGACGTCACCAAACAGTTCAGCCGCGGTAGAAATAACTCACAGATCGCAGCGATCAGCTGATATCATTGGGGGGCGGGGGGCCTATGCTGCACATTTATCACCGCTATTCTCTCTACCTGCTGCAGGCAGCGTCCCTTTACCGAATGCATTTCACACGCTTTTCTCTTCTGGCCTCGTCCACAGCGGTGCGCCTCCTCCGCGCGTGCACACCCTCTCTCTTACGTTCACACACTGAGCTGATGGACCACATAAAGGCTTCCCACAACACTTTCATCAGTTTCCAGGTTGATGTTCAATCAGAGCCAGAAAAATATGATTTAACTCTTCAGTCCATTGTTTACATCCATGGTCTATCTCCTCTGGTGCAGAAATAAGGACGTGCCCCCCCCCCCTCGGTCTCAGAGGTCAGATGGATGCGACATGCCCGTACAGACCGCGGTTGCTTCGACACAGATCAGATATGTATCCGATTCAATACCACATGTAGCCAGAGGCTACACGGTCAGAGGCAGATCAGATTTGCGTCACATTTGAGCGAAAAGATCGGATTCAGGTCACATTTACCTGCGTGTAGCCAGAAGGACAGAAAAGATCACCATAATCTTCCAATTTAGAATAAGATAACATAAACTTTATTGTCCCACAACGGGTAATCTGTCTTGGGCTTTTAGAATCACATTATCAAAGCGAACGAACCAAAATAAAATACATTTTAATTAAATAGTCATTAATTAGCCTATTTTTCAAATGCCAAGGAGCCACATCAGCGACTCCTGGCCTATATCATATTAATTCTTGTTTTTAGAAGACAACTAAGCCATAAGTGTAAGCACTGGTAGCCAGATGTTACTGTAACCCAATGGTTCTCAAACTTTTTTTGCAGGGCCCCCCTTTCATTGGAAATAAGAATGTCAAGCCCCCCCATCCCACCACCACTACCACATGTACCCAAATATTTAGCATGAATTACATGAAGAAATGCACTGCATTTGAGGTGGGGGGCGCACCCGCCCCCCAGTTTGAGAACCACTGCTGTAACCTAAAGAAGCGCGCGCGCGCGCACGCACGCACGCACGGACCCACCCGCACACACGCACATGGTAATTCTCTCCAATATGCAACTTGCAGTGATTAAAAGTAGGCTATAGTCGAAAAAAACACTTTATTAAAAGTAATCAAATAAATATAACTAATAAAATAGAAGTAGAAAAATATTAAAGGGTCTAAAATGTCTGTGTCTGTAGCCCCCTCCCTTTGGTGCCTGCACACCTCAGGCCATCGGCTTCCTCTGGACACCACGGCCGCTTTTCTGACTCTGGGCAGCCGCTCTCACGGCGGCCGTCCTCCAGCTCATGACAGCCACACTTCTCCGCTCACCACCATCACCTGATCCCTCTGAGCCCCCCCCTGAGCCCTCTGAGCCCCCTGAGCCCGGGCATCCGGCACCCAACTGCTGCGCCTTCTTCTCCAACGTTTTGCCCCATCTGTCTTCTCTCGTCTCTCTGCTGTCCGCACATCTGCTTAAAAACAGCTGTTATCAGTTTGATCAGGGGAGGTGCCTTCCCTCCAAGTGCTGCCAATTAGTTCATTAAAAGTTTTTATCAATTAAAATGAAAGATTAAAAAAAAAACATTTCATCATTTATTTTTGGAATTTTCCTTTTTCTAATTTCGTTTAAAAAAAAAAAAACAACAAACCACTTGCTTTATTTTTGCACATTTTGTTTTGAAACGGAAAAACCAAAGAACGAACCATACACAGATTTGGTTCCTAAATTGAAATTCAGTTTTTAATTTCAAATTCAGTTCTCAAATTTAAACTTTTGTGCCACACATCCGGGACCTGGCGACAGGCAGATGTAGTTGATCGCAGATGCCGTTAACCTCAGTCTTACCAAGGGCTACCAGCAGGGGGAGGGAGAGGGGGAAAGCAACAGGGGGAGAGAGAGACACACACACGGAGAAGAGAGACAGAGCAGCGAGACGAGGGCAGCATTGCTGCCGCCTATGGGAGCTGACAAGCCGCAGGGCGCCATCTCCGACCCGTCACCAGCTCCGTCACTCACCTGTTTATGAGTGACATAAATGTGCAGAACTCAGCGGATTCTTAATCAATTTTCCTCTATTGCAAAACGTAGACAATAGAACTTAGACCCCCCCCCCCTCCCCAAACAAACAAACTGTGCCCCCTCAAATCTGCCGAAGACAGCACGAGATGCAAAGGTCTTTTTTTCCCCGCATCATTCTGTGTATAAACGTCACATCGTCCATGCTGACGAGTGAGACTCTTACCTGATGGCAGGTGCCTGCACAGGCAGTGTGATGGATGACGTGTATACAAGCGCCCAACCATTCTGTGAGGGCGGACTGTGCACGAGAGGAGAAAGAAAATATATTTAGGTTATAGGGTAGGTCTACATTATAGGCTTGTATGTGCAATCAGAGCACGAGAGCTAAAGATTTCATTTCAGCTCATTTTCACATCAAATTTTGGGGAGGTCGCTCTTAAACAGACATAACGTCCCTCCCCGTGCTGCAAGTTTTAAAGCTTTGTGAATGCGCCCTCACGCTTCTTCTACTCCTGCTGCTTTCAGAAGCTCATGTGGACCTTCTGCATCTGTTCTATCCAAACTCAGACTGTAGACGACAGCGTGATGTAGCTGAGAATAAAAGATACTGTAGGCTATTATTGTTGATAGTTTCTGTTTACCCCTGATTGCCACCTTATTGTGGTGATGGTCAGCTCTGTTTGGTTGTGACATATGTGTGTATGTGTGCGCGCACGTGTTAATTTATACTAAGACTACCATTACTGTCATCTCTACACTGATCATACTTCTACACTTAATAACAGTAACAATGCAAATATACATAAATACATATCCTCATTTGTCTACTGTAAGATTCACAAATAAAAGTTAATATGATACCTAATTACCTACTTAATCTGCACATTAATGACAGAAAAAAAATGCATTAAATATTCAAAATGTTTAATTAAATCTGTAACAATATACATCAGAATTACTTCATTAATCCCTTGTGGGAAATTCTTTTTTTTGTATTACTCCCATTTACAGACGTAGAGAGTGTAAGACTAGTTAAAATTTTAAAAATGAAGTGAAAAATTAAAATAAACTCAAATAAAAAAGTAAAATTGCAACCCTTCCTATATTAACATTATACAAGAAATAACATTTAAGAATACCAATATATAATAATAAAAATGAGACAAAATCCCACGATGTACAACAGTGCTCCTCAATACTTATTATTATTGCACATAAGAAGATCCCAAATGAAGTAAATAATGAAATGCTATCAGAGTGATGAACTGTACAGTTTGATGGCCACTGGCAGGAATGACTTCCTGTGGCGCTCCATGGTGTAGCGTGGGAAAATGAGTTTCTACACACACATATCTATAATATATACACATTGTATTACACACACACACACACACACACGCGTGTGTTCATATCAGGTGTGTTTGTAATCAGATACAAATATCACATCTAACTCCAATCTTAAGTTCTTCATTTAGGAGTTTCTTCTCCCTCAGATCCTCCAAAAGACACTTTGAAGTCTTCATCTTTTCCCAGCTGGCCTTGGTATTTTTTTCTGTCTTTCTCACTCCATCCTTTACACTCTTCCCATGAACTGGTGGATTATGGCCTTCAGAGAAGTCAGACAACCAGGCGATGCACAGCTATGATCCTGGTAGAAAGAAGGACAAACATTGTCTTATTTTACACAAATCACTTGCAGATGATTCACGTCTGATTTACATTATAATACATCACATCACATGACATCACACCTCCAGTTATCATGTGTGCATCAGGACTGTAGCTACTCAGCAACATGAAGTCTGTACACTCACGTGTAAAATCAGGATTGTGTTGATATGAATGAAAGTAGATGAGATTTTATTAAACATGAGAAACATTTTGCTGTAGTTAGAGATGATGCAGTTATTCTGTCTGTGTGACGTCTTCTGTTTAAATATTCTGGTCCAACAGGGTAGTACCAGTCACACCGGGATTATTTCTACCACAGCATCACAATATCAGCTGTAATCTACACCAGTGTTATTTAATGTGTGATTTATAAAGTTTCATGAATGTTTACATGACATAACTTTAACAGCGAGCACTAGACGTGCGTGTGCTGACTAGCTGAGCGTGATTTCACTGGACAGATTATTACAGGCTGGCGACTATCGGTCTCTGCCAGTCACATTACATTTGTTGCCATTTTAGGTGGAAAAAAGTCAGTGGTCCCATTTATCAAACAAGCGTGGAAATGAGCGCACACCTGATCATAAAAATTATCATCTTATGATGATATCCACTGGGACAAAAAATCGGCCCGGGCATTTTGAACCGAGACTGACCCACCAGATATTGATGGAACGACGATGACACCTCTGAATGAAAACAAGTGCTTGTACACTCTTGTTTGTCTAATGTAACCTACTTGTCTAATAAACTTAAACCTAAACCTCCTCCCACCATTTAAAGACATGTACATTAGGTAAGCAGGTCTCCCTTAAAAAAGAGGCAGCGTGTCTCACTGGGACTTACCTGTATAAATAAAGGTTAAATAAAAAGATAAATAAAAACCATCCTCCCAGTCCTGTTATTATATACAGTAGCCTATTAGGTGTTCTGTAAAGTATGAACAAGGTGACAAAAAGCTACAATATCATCAGCAGGATGTTATAATGGTCAAAATATTGTTTCATAAAAACAAACATGAACCAGGTGAAAAAGGTAACCAATGCATTTATTTTACTTTTTTTTTCAAGTGCAAGTGCAGCCCCCACCATACTCATGCCATAGGCCCCTGTTACAATCTTACTCCAAACAGGCTTGAAAAACTGGATGTAGCCAGATACCAGCAACCTTAAAATCAGTGCTCCTGAACTGAACGGCTGTTCATGAACTGGGTAACCTCCCCATCACAGCATGTGATGATAGTTAAATAATCTAAATATTCCAGCTGCACACTGTGAAGTCACATTACAGTTCCAATCTTTATCACCGAATAATATTCCATAAATGACTGAAATATGGCGAATAAACAAACCCTCAGGACAGACCAGTTATTTTATTTTTCTCCAGATGCAACCGTTTCATTTAGTGGACTTGCTCTAAAACAGGGATCCCCAATTCCGGTCCTCCAGGGCCGGTGTCCTGCAGGTATTAGGAGCTCCTTGCTGCAACAAACCTGAAAAGTGGGTAATTAGCAAACTTGTGCAGAGCTTCATGTCAAGCTCTGCAGTCACAAGGTGTGTTGCAGCCGGGCAGCTCATAATACCTGCAGGACACCGGCCCCCGAGGACAGGAATTGGGGATCCCTGCTCTGAAATATTCTTTCAAGTTCAGCTCTCAGATAACACGGTGACGTTAATAAAACCTAAGAATGATGGATTCTTTTTACAACTGAGAATTACCGTTAACGACAGTATTCAGCTCTGTGCGTGCGATGTAGGCGACACATCGGCGTAGCAGGAGAAATATTACAGCTGATTTCCACATTCACCTCCCTGGTAGATTTATAACGCTGATATCTGTGTCTGACACAGCTGACGACGATGCGCGTGCTCCCTGCGCGCAGTGCGATGCACAGCCTACTTATAACTACTGACTTTCAAAGAGTTAGCAAGCACAACAAAAATGAGCTAGACTACACCCAAACTTGATTTATATCAAACACAGGTAGAGTAGTCCATCACTTCTTAACCCCCACCAGGGTCCACCACGGGTCTCCCCTCATCCACCTACCGGCGATCTCCGCCTTCGTCACCTGCGGCTGAAAGTTCCTTTACAGCCTCCAGCAAACTTCTGTGTTATTTTAATCCATTTGGCAGCATCTGTATGAAGAGCTAGCCCGGTATTCCCTGATGGCCAGTCCAGCACTGGATCTTAGCCTGACCCGTACAGGGACAGAAGAAGCGATTACTAACATTAGCTAAGCTAAGAAATAGTCACTGACTGAGCCCCCCAACACTTTATTGACAAGTTAAAGAACAGAAAAACTAGTTTATGAACATTATGCACAGCCAGAAGGGCAGATGCGCTGGTAACTGCAGCTCGCACTGGAGATACGGAGGAGAGAGGAGGCGATCCGTCGTCTCTAATCTATACATTAAAGTTGTAAAGCGTTCAGTTGGTAGACTGTTTCTGAGCTTAACTAATGAAAGTTATCGTTTCTTATGTTCCTGTCCGGGTCAGGCTCAGATCCGACCGGCCTCCACCTCTCAGAGCTGCTGCTGCTTCAGGGTAGAAACAGCTGGATGACGGTGCATTTCTGACGTAAATTCTGTTGTTTGGTCACTCTTATTTTTCTCTTAATATTCCTATAATAATATTATTTTATTATCATATATGCTCTCATTTCCCCCCCGTTTCCACCCCTGCCTTTTTTCCTTTTTTATTGGTTTTAACCTATTTCCTACTGATTTATCAACATTTTTTACTTATCCAGCAAAAACCAACCCCCACCATAAATAAAATTAACACTAATTTTCATTCCTACTTTTTTTAATTAATCCCCCTTTGGCCTCTTTTTTTTTTCCCCCCTATCACAAAAAAAAAACGCTGCACAGCTCTAATATCGTTCATCCACAGTCACTGCTACACTGTAAAGAATTTCACTGTAAAATAACAGTAAATTACTGGCAGCAGGGACGCCAGTAATTTACTGTTATTTTACAGTGCACCTACTGTAAAAATTTTTAACAGTATAGTACTGTATTTTGAATTACAGTATATTACTGTAGGATAACATTGGGTGGTGTGGTAATTTTACAGCACATTTACTGTATTTTGGAGTACAGTACATGTCAGTAGAATAATTGTGTTATGGTATATTTTACAGTACACAGCAGTTTATTCTCAATGCTTAATACATCTGCTAATTTGCATTAATTTCCTATAAATCCCCACAAATTAACTTATAACATCATACAGGGCTTTTGAAATTCTGGACTGAACAGCAAGTCAGTCTGGACCATTTTCCATTTATTCCTCCTTTTATCGTGACAGCAGGTAACATCCTCAAGTCCTAATATGCAAGTAATGACTTTTCTTGTATTTTTCTTAAATTGTGTACCTTATTGTGCTTTTGCTTTGCTTTGTGCTAGCTGAAGAAAAGAATCAAGAGTCAAGAACTGACAGTTTATGGAGCTCTCCCACTAACACCATTTTCCAAAATAATCATAAGATTTAATGTTGATTAAATGTTATTGCCAGTCATTCCTGAACTCTGACCTTGAATAAAAAAGTAAAGACAAAAGTAAGGTAACGAAGATGCTACTTCTGCACATAGCAATTGAGCTGGCAACTCCAGAGCTAATGCTAACAGTGAAGAATCATGACATTGACATGGTAATCAGATGTAAATATTTATTTTTGGGACCCATCAAATTTATAAAACAATAATTCATATGCTATAAAAAAAATTGGGGATAAACTTAACACTTATTCTTCACCCCACTAGACGTTCTGTGGGTGTATTACTTTTTTACAAAAATATTGTTTTGATGAAAAAGTTGTAGCTATCACCTTTAAAATAGCTTCAAGAACAGTATAACGTTTAATAGGGGATTATCACGCTTACCGGAAGTTCCAAGATTTTGGACACTTCCTCTTCCGGGCCATGTTAACGACAGCCGTTCCTGCTCTGTTATACTGTTTAAATCGGATAAACTCCAAACATACTCAAGTTTTCATTCTAGACTGAAATGATACTAAGGAAGATGTGAATCAAAGCGATCGATTCGCCGCGGTGAAGGGCCGAACTTTATAATAAAACACACGTTTGTTTGTAGCCGGTGGGGCACAACACCGGCACTTCACAGCATGCTAGCATTAGCCAGCTAGCGTTTACTGACGTGCTTAACATTGTGTGTCTTAAAACACACAAACATCTGAAAATCGGGTCTATACCTCCCCGTTTCCAGTGGAACAACTGGGGACTGCCAAGAAAGGAGACGCTTTCAGATGCTTGTGTGTTTTCAGCCGCACAAAGTTAGGCACGTTATCGAGCTGGCTAATGCTAACCTGCTAACACGACTGCGCAGTCTGCCGGCCACAAACAAACGTGTGTCGTTTTATTATAAAGTTCGGTCTTTCACCGCGGCGAATCGGTCGTTTTGATCCACTTTTTCCTTAGCATCACTTCAGTCTGGAATGAAAACTTGGCATTAGCGTTTATCCGATTAACAAAGTTTAACAGAGTAGTAGTCGGCGGACTATTGTTAGCAGGTTAGCATTAGCCAGCTTGATGACGTGCCTAACTTTGTGCGGCTGAAAACACACAAGCATCTGAAAACGTCTCCTTTCTTGGCAGTCCCCAGTTGTTTCACTGGAAACGGGAGGGTACAGACCCGATTTTCAGATGTTTGTGTGTTTTAAGACGCACAATGTTAAGCACGTCAGTAAACGCTAGCTGGCTAATGCTAGCATGCTGTGAAGTGCCGGTGTTGTGCCCCATCGGCTACAAACAAACGTGTGTTTTATTATAAAGTTCGGCCCTTCACCGCGGCAAATCGATCGCTTTGATCCAGCTTTTGATCCAGTATCACTTCAGTCTAGAATGAAAACTTAAGTATGTTTGGAGTTTATACGATTTAAACAGTATAACAGAGCAGAAACGGCTGATGTTAACATGGCCCGGAAGAGGAAGTGTCAAAATCCGGGAACTTCCGGTAAGCGTGATAATCCCCTATTAAAATAGCATCAAGAGCAGTGTAACAGAACAGTCTAGCTTGTCAGCAAGTCTTTTGTACATGTAGATGTGAACAATGTGAACAGTGAAATTAGAGAAAGAGAAGTAAAGGGGGAAGACAGTGTACAGTGGGAGTACTTGACTGCAGCATTGGTGGTATCCTCAATCACTGATGACTGGTGCCTGCCAAACAAACAGATGTACAAAAATTTAGTAACACAACGTCACCTAAAATATAAAAAAGTGAAACAGACTAATGGAGGGATGCAAAAAAATAAAAGACATAAGGGGAAAGAAAAGGGCCAGAGCAATAAACTGTTGCAGGGAGAGGTAAAATAAAAATAGTTAAGAAGAGAGAACAGCAAGAGACAGAAAAAAAGAGCGATTAGTTGTTATAGTTTAGGGAGGGAGGTTACCTCTTACGAGGGCTAAGTCAGTAGGCTGGTGGCATGTTGTTAGAAAGTTAAAAATACCGGGCTATTATGAAAAATACAGTTTAAATTAACAGATTTGCCTACAGTATGTGATTATCTAATTAACATGAAGTTAAAAGCTTATTTGTTTTTAATTTATAAACTGAATGAGAAAGACTGGTATTACTACTATGGAATATAATAAAATGTGTTAAACATAAATTTAATGTTGCGTCTGAGAAGAACACATCTCACCTTTACATCTGATGAAATAATGGCACGTCCAGGTCCTCTCTCCCTTTTGATGATCCGCCCATTCCTTCCCATTTTTGGTTGTACAGACAGCTCTATAATTGCACAAATAATCACAAGTTAGTCTTCACACTGTTATTGGTGATTAACTAACACATGTTCATTTAAATAAATGCCAGTTTAAGTGATTTCTTTTGCTGAATGGAGTAAAACATAAGTGAAAGCCCTTGCATTTCGGCCAAGAAGCCTATTCATAACATGGTTTTAGTGACAATTTTCCTGGGAATTTTTTAGAGACTGCGCACAGGTAGTGCATTTTAACTTTACCCATAGATATATAAATGTAGAACAGTTCTATCTCACTCAGCATTTGGTCTGCAAAACAAAGCAGATAGAGCAAACGCAACAGACTTCAATTTTCTGTGTGAAGGTGAAGCAGTCTGGCCTACTGTTTGTTTTTTTTGTTTGTTTGTCCTGCAAGCACTATATCACAGAGGCAACACTGTTTAAATCATCAGGTCAAGTGAGATCAGAAATTACTGTTTATCATCACAGGTGGCATCGCAGAAAATGAAATGCAGATTGAAATAGTTACCTTTACTGTCTATTTTTTAGCTAGCTTCTATTGAGTCTAAGGATGCCCAAACATTACCTGATCTCCAGAACTACTCCAAACCTGATGTACTGGTGATAAACTTGCCTGTATTTGAAAGGACTTTTAAATGAAGTTAGATGAGAAAGTGATAAGTTACACCTTACAAAGGTCAGAAGCAATGCCAGCTTGCTAACATTAGCTAACTGAGTTCAGAGCTTGCTTTGCCAAGTTTAGCAGCCTGACCAGCTGAAACAGACCTAATGCTCTTTTTTTTATATATTGTCAGTTTAATAATCTTCACACTGTAAGTTTATGGAGATAAAAATCATTTTACCTCTTTGGATGAAGTCCACACGTACTGCTCTGAATGATGAAGAAGCTGTGATGTTCAAAGTCAGGTCCAGGAATATCCCATCACATCTCATCACTCAAAAATGACTTGAGTAATGTTAAAAGTATGATCAACAAGAAGTAAAATCATCAAAACAGAAACATAAGCCTACAATTATCAGTGAGATGCTGATGGATAGTGACAAGACTTGTGAAGGAATGTGGGTCCAATTCCACCGCGTGACAGAAAATACTGTATTATACTGTTAAATTACAGTTTGTTAGCATTAACTGTTAATTTATATATTTAAATACAGTTTGTTTACAATAACTGTTAATTTACATGCAGGGATGACTATTTAACAGTATTTTACAATTATTTTGAAAAACAGTAAGATACTGTTGTAAATTCACCGTAAATTTACAGAAATTCGTTACAGTGTAGGGGTTCTAGTCTTCATGCCCACGCCTCACTCCTCGGTCTCTCTTCTCTGTTTTGGCCGCTTTGGCGCTTCTGTGTGTGTCTCTCCCTCCCCCGTTGCTTTCCCCCTCTCCCTTTACCGCTGGTAGCCCTTGGTAAGACTGAGGTTAACGGCATCTGCGATCAATTACATCTGCCTGTCGCCAGGTCCCGGATGTGTGGCACAAAAGTTTGAATTGGAGAACTGAATTTGAAATTGAAAATTGAATTTGAATTTAAAAACTGAATTTGAAATTAAAAAATGAGACTGAATTTGAAATTAAAAACTGAGTTTGAATTTAGGAACTGAATTTGAAATTAAAAACTGAATTTAAATTTAAGAACTGAATTTGAAATTGAAATCTGAATTTGAATTTCAGGACTGAATTTGAATTTGAGAACTGAAGATTCAATATCAAATGAGGTAATTCAGATTCAATTTTTAAAGCAATTATTCAAACTGGCATGTTCAGGTTCAAATTGAATGATTCAAATTCAAATATAAAGAATTCATATTCGCTCTGTGGTGGCACAAGATTTATCCCATACCTTAGTACCAATGTGGTGGTTTAAACACCACAGCCTACCTGGGTATTGTTGCTGACCATGTCCATCCCTTGATGAGCACAGTGTTGTATCCTCTGATGGCTACTTCCAGTGTCGTGGATAAAATCAACCATGGAGGAAGAACAAGAATTACTTAGTGAAACTAGTGGTAGAAGGTAAACACCTCAGGCTTATTAACAATACAGAGTAACAGAATCTATCCTAAGGAGTGGTAGAAGACCCGTCCTTGCTTCTGACAACAACCTTTATAGCATCTAATTGCTCCTCCTAGCAGGGGCTTTTATTTAGATCAGACCATCTATGGTGTTTGATAAGCACAGACACATCATGGCCTATATCAAATTAAAAGTCAGGCTATCATAACATTATCTTAAGCCCTCTTTACTTCAGCAAAACAACACCTGCTCTCTGCCCATTACTTTTTAATGACCTCTTGGTGAACCACAGTTGTACAGCTTATATTGTAGACTTTTAGGGTTAAGAAATCCACTACACCAGCAGGATAACGTGTCATGACATAAAGTGGAAATCATCTCGGGCTGTTTTTTTTAACACAACAATGAGTTCATTGTATTCAAATGACATCCACAGTCACCAGATCTCAATCCAACAGAGCAGCTTTGAGATGTGGTGGAACGGGAGGTTCACATCATGGATGTCCAGCTGACAAATCTGTCACAACTGCGTGATGCTGTCATGTCAATATGTAGCAAAATCTCTGAGGAATGTTTCTAGTACCTTGTTGAATCTATGCCACGAAGGATTAAGGCAGTTCTGAAGGCAAAAGGGGTCCAACCCGGTACTAGCAAGATGTACCTCATCCTGCATTTATTCAGTGTTTCCTTGTTCTAATGCACCTGATTCAAAATAATGAGTCATTGAGCAGAACTTTCTCATCATGAGGCTCAGTGATTGGCCAGACATTCAAGGAGGGCAGGGTTGACGCAGAGAAGCTTGAGGCGGAAAGCTGTGGCTTCTGCATTTCCGCTGATGTGAAGTTCAACAGATAGCTTTAATGAACAGCTGATCAAGGCTATGAGAAAGTACGAAAATAGATGCAACACATGTCATTTAAATACACGGACACCATCATGTGCACAACCTCACCTACCAACCACGGACAAAGTTTATCACAGTCATCTCCTGCATTAATAACCACCCCGTTGCGGATGAAATATCTCATGGAGGATGAAATGACAGGACCAAAACAAACTTTTTTCTTGTTCTTGAGAACAAGAAGAAAGTTCTGTCTTCTCACTGGAACTGGAACTGGAACAATTACTAAGTTGGACTCACCTCCACACACAGCTGGGGCTCTGGAAACAGCATCCTCAAGAGACACTTTTCTCAGAAAATATATTTCTAGTAGAGCTGTTGACATAAAATTTTCACCAGATGTCGGCAACAACCCAAGTAATGCACACATACAAAGATCCTAACATTTTTGTCAATAAATGAAGTTATATGTAATGACACAGGGAATAAGTATTGAATACGCTAACTGAAATTTATTTACTACCGAGTGTAAAACCTTTGTTGTTGATTCCAGACGCCTCCTGTATCGAGAAACCAGTGGAATACGTTGCTCAAGTGTGATTTTGGTCTATTCTTCCACACAAACTGCCGTCAAATCTTGAAGGTTCTGGCCCTCTTCTGTCAACTCAGATCTTCAGTTCTTTCAGGTCGGGTGATTGACAGATCCGTTCTAGCAACTTTATCATCTTCTTCTTAAAGCAGGTGAGTGTTTCTTGGCTGTGTGTTGGGATGGTCGTCTTGCTAAAAGATCCAGCCTCTTTTCATCTTCAGCAGCTGCAGATGGCAGCAGATTCTGGTCCAGAATGTTTCTCTACTTTTCTCCATTCATTTTTCCTTCAGTGATATGAAGTCTGCCAGTACCACATGCTGAAACCCCCCCCACCATGATGATCCCAGCTCCAGACTTCACTGTTGCTATGGTGTTTTTGGTGCCATTTCTCCTCCAAACATGTTGTGTCTTATGACATCTGAAGAGTTCAGTTCTGGGCTCATCTGACCAGACTGTGTTTTCCAGAATGTCATGGGTTTGTCCAGATGTTGTGCTGTAAACTTCAAATCAACATCATGGGCTCAGATGCTGAGCCTCTATTGCTGAGGCTGCTAGTCAGAGCTGTGGCCGTAAGGTTGTCCGTGCCTGTAATCCCCAAACTCGCTTGTGTACACCAGCGGTGAGGGATGCCGTCAGGCTGAAGGAGTCCTCCTGGGTCTTTCTGGCCTGTGGGACTCCTGAGGCAACTCTGGCAGTCGCTGAGGCAAAAACTCGGACATGGGAGGAGTTCGGTGAGGCCATGGAGAACGACTTCTGGACGGCTTCGAGGAGATTCTGGTCCACCATCCGGCAGCTCAGGAGGAGGAAGCAGTGGACCATCAACACTGTACGGTGGGGATTGTGGGCTGCTGACCTCGACTCGGGACGTCATGGGTCGGTGGAAAGAATACTTCAAAGACCTCATCAATCCCACCAATGCATCCTCCGAGGAGGAAGCAGAGTTTGGGGACTCAGGGGTGGACTCTTCTGTCATTGGGGCTGAGGTTGCTGAGGTAGTCAAAAAGCTCCTCGGTGGCCGGGCCCCTGGGGTAGATGAGATTTGCCCAGAGTTCCTTAAGGCTCTGGATGCTGGGGGGGTGTCTTGGCTGACATGCCTCTGCAGCATCGCATGGACATCAGAGGCAGTACCTCTGGACTGGCAGACTGGGGTGGTGGTCCCCCTTTTCATAAAGGGGGATGGGAGGGTGTGCCCCGACTTCAGGAGGATCACACTTCTCAGCCTCTCTGGTATGTCTATTCAGGGGTCCTGGAGAGGAGGGTCTGTCGGATAGTCGAACCTCGGATTGAGGAGGAGCAGTGTGGTTTTCGTCCTGGTCGTGGAATAGTGGACAAGCTCTACACCCTCTTCAGGATCCTGGAGGGGTCATGGGAGTTTGCCCAGCCAGACTACATGTGTACACTGGCTGGGCATTTGATCGTGTCCCCCTGGGGATTTCTGTGGGGGGTGCTCTGGGAGTAAGGAGTGCCGTACCCCCTTGTTCGAGCGGTCCATTCCCTGTATGATCAGTGCCAGAGCTTGGTCCGCATTTCCAGCTGTAGGTCGAATCCATTTCCGGTGAGGGTTGGACTCTGCCAAGGCTGCCCTTTGTCACCGATCCTGTTCATAACCTTTATGGACAAGATTTCTAGGTGCAGCCGAGGTGTTGAGGGGATCCGGTTTGGTGACCTCAGGATCAGGTCTCTGCTGCTCACAGAAAATCTGGTTCTGCTGGTGTGATTGGGCCATGATCCCCAACTCTCACTGGAGCGATTTGCAGCCGAGTGTGAAGCGGCTGGGATGAAAATAAGCACCTCCAAATCCGAGATGGGTAACCAAACCAGTGTCGTTACGTTTGTGTTCTTATTGTATGTCTTTGTAATACATCCCACCTTTCAACACAAAGAGTTGTTCTGATTGGGTGTCATTGCAGTCAGGTATATTCCCCTTTTTTTAATTTGTTGACAAAAATGTCAACTTTCATTATAGTTTTGATTCCTGTGTGTTGGTTTTCATTGGGTTTTTGTCGAGAAAAATATGACAAAGACTATAACAAAATTTTTGTCAATGAAATTAACATTGGTGTGGGCATACTCACTGCATCCAGGCTTGGTGCCTGTGCATTGGGGTTTAGCCTGGTGGATAAAACGATTGCCTCCCTCCGCCAAAACCTTGTCAATATTGCTCCATACTGCTTGTCCACTGTAATCCAAGTGTCCTGAGTGGGTAGCATCCATAATTTACTTGAAAAGATGTAATTTAGTATATTTTTAGAGCCTAAACAGTACTACATCATATCTCCTGTGAGCACGCGATGTGCGTTCACGAAACTACGGAAGCCGCAGCAGACGAGATCGCGCTTTCTCTTTTTCTTTCTTTCTTTCTTTCTTTGCTTTAAATCAACATCAACCCTTCTTGTATTTGTCCCGGTATGTCTGCAGCTCTGGCGCTCTTAGCACAATGTAAACAGCGAATTTCTTCTTCTATGCTTGTATTATTGGCAGAGTAGGCTCTGAACCCCGAGGCTTCCGTAGTTTTGTGAACACACATATGCGCGCTTCGCGAAAGTAAGATGTACTACTGTTTAGGCTCTAAAAATATTCTAAATGACGTTGTTTCGAGTAAATTCTGGATGCTACCCACTCAGGACACTTGGATTAGATTGGACGAGCAGTATGGAGGAATATTGACAAGTTTTTGTGGACTTTTATGGACTTTTTCGGCTCGGGCCCTGGCGAACTCCATTATATGAAAGTTGGGGGAAAACGAGAAGCCTTCCTGATCGCCGGCTGCATTTGAGATATTAAAAAAGTGCTCCAGAGTCTTGCTCACCATGAGGGCAAGTGGAAAATAAAGTTACATCACTCTGTGGGTGTACTATTCCTTTAAGAGTACCCATGCTTGGATAAAGTGTAGCATAGTGCTCCTTCCAGAGACTCCCTTGTTCTTCTGGGGGGACTTCAGTGCTCATGAGGACAATGACAGTCAGACCTGGAGAGTCATGACTGTTTTTGACTTGATGTTTAGTTGTTGGACTTCCGTGCTCATCATGGATTGTCCAACAAACACCATGTTCAGGCATGAGTGTCCACATGTCCACCTGGCATCAGGACACTTTCGGCCGCAGTTCCATGATCGACTTTGTTGTCAAGTCATCCGACTTGTGGCCACTTATCCTGGACAGCCGGGTAAAAGGGAGGGGCGGAGCTGTCCACTGATCACCACCTGATGGTGAGTGGGGGAGGATGGTGGGGGAGGATAACAGACAGACCTGGAAGGCCCAAACGTGTGGTGAGCGTCTGCTCAAATGTGTGCTGGGAACGTTTGGCGGAGTCCCCTGTCAGAGAGAGCCTTAACTACCACCTCGGGGAGAGTTTAAATGATGCCCCTAGTGAGGCCAGGAGTCAGAGTGGGCTGTGTTCCATGCCTCTATTGTCAAAGCAGCTAGTCGGAGCTGTGGCCATAAAGTTGTCTGTACCTGTCTTGGCAGTAATCCCCGGACTCCTTGGTGGACACCTGCAGGGAGGGAAGCCATCAAGCTGAAGAATCTTGGTTGGAACCAGTATTTATCTGACTTTGTGTCAGAGATGGACAATCTAGGTGGCAGAAAGTAAAAATCCTGCCATGTTTTTGGTTCTACCTGTATATCTATAGCAGGTGGTTTTAATAAGGAGCTCATCTACAGAAAGTATTCAGACCCCTTTAAACTTTCACTCTGTTTCATTGCAGCCATTTGCCAAAATCAAAAAAGTTCATTTTATTTCTCATCAACGTACACACAGCACCCCATCTTGACAGAAAAAAACAGAAATGTAGAATTTTTTGCAAATTTATTAAAAATAAAAACTGAAGTATCACATGATCATAAGTATACAGAGCTTTTGTAGTGACACTCATATTAAACTCAAAAGCTGTCCATTCCTTCTGATCCTCCTTGGGATTCCAGCTGTGTTTAATTAAACTGATTGGACTTGATTAGGAAAGGCAGACACCTTCTGCAGCACTGGTTCCTAAGAGCACGGTGGCCTCCATAGTCCTTAAATGGAAGAAGTTTGGGATGACCAGAACTCTGCCTGGACCCGGCCGTCCAGCCAAACTTAGCGATCACAGGACAAGAGTTTTGTTTAGAGAGGTAAAGAAGAAGTCAAAGATCACTGAGGCTGAGCTCCAGAGATGCAGTAGGGAGATGGAGAAAGTTCCACAAAGTCAGTATCACTGCAGCCTCCACCAGTCGGGGCTTTATGGCAGAGTGGCCCGATGGAAGCCTCTCCTCAGTGCAGACATATGAAAGCCCGCATAGAGTTTGCCAAAAACACATGAAGGACTCCCAGACTGTGAGAAATAAGATTCTCTGGTCTGATGAGACCAAGATTGAACTTTTTGGAGTTCATTCTAAGCGGTATGTGTGGAGAAAAACAGGCACTGCTCATCACCTGCCCAATACCATCCCAACAGTGAAACATGGTGGTGGCAGCATCATGCTATGGGGGTGTTTTTCAGCTGCAGGGACAGGACGACTGGTTGCAGTTGAAGGAAAGATGAATGCGGCCAAGTACAGAGATCCTGGAAGAAAACTTCTTCCAGAGTCCTCAGAACCTCAGACTGGGTTTAAAGTTCACCTTCCATTAAGACCCTCAGGACACAGATAAAATAACAAAGAACAACTCTGGACCATTCTGGACCGGCCCAGCCAGAGCCCTGACTTAAAGAGCATCTATGGAGAGACCTGAAAGGCTGTCCACCACCTTTCACCATCCAACCTGACAGAGCTGGAGAGGATCTGCAAGGAAGAAAGCAGAAGATCCCAAATCCAGGTGTGGAACACTTGTTGCATCATTCCCAAGAAGACTCATGGCTGCACAAGCTCAGAAGTACTTCTACTCAGTACTGAGCAAAGTACTGAATACTTATGACCATGTCATATTTCAGTTTTTCTTTTTTTTAATAAATATGCAAAAAATTCTACATTTCAGATTTTTTTTTTTTTTGTCTAGATAGGGTGCTGAGTGACATTAATGAGAAATAAAATGAACTTTTTTGATCTTGGCAAATGGCTGCACTGAGACATAGAGTGAAAAGTTTAAAGGAGTGTGAATACGTTCTGTTGCCACTGTACCTGCTAAGGAGCTGTGCTTATCAAATCCAGCCAGTTCATTAAAATGTTTGAACAATGGCAGAATAGGAATTTTAATTTCTGAAAAAAAAAGAGTGAGCTTTTTGCAATGTTGAATTTCCCTTCTGGGATAAATAAAGTATTATTTGTTCGTTGGTTCGTTGGTTTGTGCTTTACAGCAGTTACCCCTGCTGTAAAGCACTTTGTGTGTCCAATGGGTACTGTAAAGGGCTATATAAATAAACTTGATTTGATTTGATTTGATATTTATTTATGGACCAGGGATGTCCACCTCTGCCTCCTGTTGCCTTTCTATCATCCCCAACCAGTCTGTCCATTCACCTCTGACAGAGTTTAGACCATTCTCTGGAAACCCTAGAGATGGTTGGTGGGAAAATCCAAGTAATACTCAGACCAACAACCATGCCATGTTCACAGTCACTTAAATCCCCTTTCTTTTTCTTTCAATCCTCAGTTTAAACTTCAGCAAGTTGTCTTCACCATGTCTACATGACTACATGAGTTGCTGCCATGTGATTGGCTGACTAGATATTTGTGTGAACAACAAACTGAACTGGTGGACTTGATACAGTTGACAGCAAATGTAAACATTTTTTGTAATCTTCTTTTTCACACACTCTACATAACCTGTATCTTACATGCTATACAAACATCAATTTATGCTGCTAAAATGGTGTAAAAAGTAGAATGCTCATATTTATTGCGTACTAATCAGTTTATTAGGATGCTATGGCTGGTTTGTGCTTAGTGGGTTTGTTTTCAGTTGAGATGTATTGGTGACTGATCTGCAGTATTTTCTGAAAGACAGCACTTCAAACAAGTGATTAGCTGGTTGGAATAAGTTTTCTGAAGGTAGTTGGAGAAGAGGATGTTGTTCAGAGTTGGTTGGAGTTCGTGGTTTATGCTTTGCTGTGCTGTCTATAATTCTCTGCAGGGGCTTTTTATCTGCTGTAGACCTGCTATCCTACTTTAATTGTTTGGCAAGGCCTGGCACCATTGTTTAATGAAAACAATTTGTGTTTCTATGTCCCTTCACTGGCAGAGATTAAAACCCTTAGCTCTTGCTTGTTTTGTGGTCCCAGTGGGTCGGGGGATAAATTCACATGGGTAGCTTTCATGGCTTGGCCTCTTGTCATTAATTATGGTTCTAACAAATGGTTTTCTCAGCACAACACCTACTCATAATTGGTTGGATAGCCAAAGCTATTACTGCACATTATAATGGGCTTTTCATTATTTGTAGGCTAAAGTGGCATCATGCTAATTTGGAGGGTTGTTTAAGGTATTGTGTTACCATTGTTATAATTAGCAGTGCTATGTTTAGAATTCAAAACTAAAGTAAGTTTCCTCCGGTCTTCCTGATTTGATAAACACGTTTTTGTGGAATTGTGTCTTTTTTCAGGTCCTTTTCCTCTTCCCTTATTTAGGGTGTTCCGCAAGTGTCTGTAGACCTTTATTCTTTCTTTTATATCTGCTTTAAATTGTTTTAAGCTCTTTTAGTTACATCTCTTGTCATTGCTATGATGATGATATTCAGTTGTATTTTTCTTTTAAGTGATCTGAAATATATTGGAGTAAAGTTGGTGACATGAAAAATATTCTAAAGATAGAACCCCACCCCCACACACATTTTTTCTAATTATAAAAGTATTACGAAGGTTAGATGAAGGGATAAGTGATATACATGTAGACATACCCAACACTAGCTGAAAACTGACATTGCCTAATCTAACAGGAAATACATAATGAGATGCAAGCTGTGCAGGGGTTGAAAACATCAGGCACCACAGCTTGTTGATCTCGATCGAAGATAATGGCTCCCCACTAACTCTCCAGTTTTTAATAATGTGTTGGACAGTTCTTAACCTAGTGTTCATAGTTTCTGCAT
Source organism: Atherinomorus stipes (assembly GCA_023101725.1). NCBI lineage: Eukaryota > Metazoa > Chordata > Actinopteri > Atheriniformes > Atherinidae > Atherinomorus > Atherinomorus stipes. Next base: position 141,069 of record JALJCO010014240.1, on the reverse strand, counting down.
TCTCCTCGGATGTTTCCTCTGCTTGATGCATGCCAGTGATTTGACCCTTCTTTAACAGACTATTTGTGAGATATTTACACAGGACTATTTTAGGTGTTGGTAAGAAGGTTGTGATGTTCACTATGGGGGGTTGATCAGAACACACAGGACATAAGGTTAACTTTCTTTTCTGGTCACTTTTAAACACAACAGCGCAGAAATGCAACCACAAGCTTGTAGGTGGGGAGTTCAAGAACTAGTTTAGGTGAATGAGTGTGTCTGGTCTATAAACAAAGAAATGCAAAGCTATGAGGAGCATTCTTTCCAGCAAATGAACACATTCAAGGTTTGAATTATTACCAATAAATTCCTTACACTTACAACAAATGAATATTTATGTTATCTGCCTATTTGCTCTACATGTTTCATCCACTCGTTTCCAATCCAAATCCAAATCTAATCAAATCTGATCAGTTTAAGTTTATTCCAAAATATTCAAGGCTAACGTTTAATTGAGATATGACAGGTCAGCTTAACAGCATGAACAAGGCTGGGTCCTGAGATGGGCAATTTTTATCCTCCACAAGAAGATCAGGCTCCAGTGGACCTTTCTGGCGATGGAGGAGGTGTGCAGAGACCAGCCGAGGTTGTTTACCACGTGCATCCCCAGGAATTTGTTGCTCTGCAGTGCCCTTGATGAAGCCCAAGCTGTGTCAGCTGTTCATTCTAGCTCTTTAGTTTATTTGACATTCAGGATCAGATTGTTTTTAACCACACCATTTCACAAAGGACTTCATCTCCTCTGTAATCCTCCACGTCACCTCGAATAAGCCTCGACCATTGTTGTCATCATACTTGATGCTGTGGTTTGTGCTGAGTAGCCAGATCAGCCAAATATCAGTGATACAACTGCATCTAAAGATGTGGTAACTGGTTACTGGTGATCCCATGGGGAGGTGCTGAGATGCTGAAGTTGTGAAAAGATGTATTGTGTCACTTCCTGTGTGCTCCTGTGTGCCTCGTTCATCTGAGCTCCATAGGGCTAGCTCTTTCTGCTGCCCTTTTGGCTGCTTATTGTGTCTTATACTATCCACCGTTTTGTCATTTCACAACAGTTTAACACACTTATCTGCTACATCTGTTTGCTCTCTGTATTAGCATGGCTACTAGCGCTCCCCCTCCCTCTGCCACTCTTTTTTCTTGCTCGGTGTGCTTCATGTTTAGCTACACCTCTGCCTCCTTTAGTGATAATGGTATGTGTAACAAATGTAGCTTGTTTGTAGCTTTGGAGGTGAACTAGAAGCTTGGTTCCGCTCCATGAAAAAGACTCCTGTAGCCTGCTAGATAGGCTAATCCTAGGCAGGTTCACCCTAGCCGTCTCACTGTGTTTTTTTTTTGTTTGTTTTTTTTGTTATACTGGTAAGATCCCCGAAGGGAAATAAGGGCTCTGCATTTTACCCATCTCTGTACTGTGAGTATCAGAGAGCAGTAGGCTGTTACTTAAAGCGCCCAGGGAGCAGTTGGTGGGGTTAAGGACCTTGCTCAAGGGTCCACAGTGGTTCGCCTAGGGCTAGTGTCGGGGACTCGAACCCGGGTCCTCCGCGCCAAAGCCCATGACGCTACCACTAGGCTACCCACTCCCCAAACTTGTCCATATTTATAACTGATATACCCCACTCAAAGACATACCCTTTAAAGAACAAACCCTGGTGATTGGTTGCTCCATAGATGGGTTTCCTGTTTGCAAATATTGGCAGTTGCGTGCGCAACCAGGGGGCAAAAAGCCTGTGTTTTGTATTGCAGTCTACGGCCAAACACGCACTCATATCGTTCATAAAAATATAAAGTAACCCAACAAAACAGAGATCGTTGTATTTTAAATTATATTGAATAAATCTGTATTTTGATGACGAAAAAAAATACAGATGCTGCGTTGCTGTGTTATATTTCTATTACCATTACACTAACTTGGCAAGGGAGTCATCATGCGGAAACGGCATTTTTCTTGTTAAAACTTGGATATTATTCAAGTTGGACCTCATTTGAAATTTGCCTGAAAAACCTGAGTAAGAAAGCGGCTTAAACTTTCGTTTAGACTATTTGTTAAAACCAAAATAGGCCACAACAGTCTTCGGTCTGCAGCAGGTTCAGCTCCGGTGTCGTCTTCACCTCCTCCATACAGGAGCAACTTTCACTAGTTTGGGATTAAACCAGGCAAAGACAACATCATCACTATGTTTGGAAAGGAGCTGATTCCAGCTGTTAGGGACTCACCCGCATTGCTTTAAGTCTCCCTGCTTGTGTCACGTTGTGTTTTATTGTGTGAGAGATCGTGGTGGACAGTAGACAGACTAGCTAACTGCGAACAAGCTAACGGTAGAAACTCAAACGCAATCTGATTTACAACCTCGTACTTCGTATTAAATCTCCGGGATGCGTTGTTATGCCGCGTGAATGTTTATAAATGGCTCCACAATCAGTTCATTCTTCTTTTTATTTTCCTGTCTGAGCAGAGGACGGCTGTCACACACGGCTACAGTGTTGGGATGAAGTTTATCGCAGCGGTGATGCATAAGTACCAGTCTCCCAACTAGAACACGGGAATAATTTCTGCCATCGCAGTGGTTTAATCCGACATGGTGACCACTGTGAAAGACTAAATACATCATGTATTCTGAACCTGCACAAGTTATCTGAGAGGGTTTTATGAAGATCCTATTTTCACTATTTTCAATTGTTTACATGCATTAATGTTTGATTTTTGCAACCGAACAAATACCAGGACAAAAAAATTATATTTCCCCTACACTTTCAAGTCATATCTTGAATATTAAATTAATTAATTATCTGCATTAAAAGTCAAGTCTTGTACGTAAAACACAGGTCTCCTCATAGTTCAGTAATGCCTTTCCTGGGTTTTCTTGCCCCCTGGTTGCGCACGCATCTTATCTGTGACGTTGCTCAGAAACCCATCTATAGTCAGAAACGTGGCTCTAGAGACACCAGTGACCGCGGTTAAATGCATCCCAGAAGCCAGAGCGGGCGACATTCAGTCTTATTTGAAACTGCTGGCTAAGGATATTACCGTAGCATTGTAATTCACGTTGGCGGTAACGACACCCGGTTACGCCAATCGGAGGTCACAAAAGTTAATGTTGCTTCGGTATGTGCTTTTGCTAAAACCATGTCAGACTCCGTAATTTTCTCTGGCCCCCTGCCAAATCTGACCAGTGATGACATGTTTAGCTGCATGTCATCATTTAATCGCTGATTGTCTAGGTGGTGTCCAGAAAACAACATAGGCTTTGTAGATAACAGGGAAACTTTCTGGGGCAAACCTGGTCTTACTAGGAGAGACGGCATCCATCCCACTTTGGACGGAGCAGCTCTCATTTCAGGAATCTGGACGATTTTGTCAGTCAGTCAAACCATTGACAATCCAGGGTTGAGACCAGGGGGCAGAGTTGTAGTCTTACACACCTCTCTGCAGTGATGATGATGATTAGACTAGGAGGCAGAGTTGTAGCCTTACACACCTTTCTGCAGTTTCCCACCTGCCGCCCTCCCAAAACCCCATACTGACTGTGTCCCCTGAGCCCTCAGAATAAGATACAAAAACACCTCTAAGGTAAATCACAAAAATCTCATAAAATTAAAACAACATAGCAAAACGGAAAAATAAAACCATTAAATGTGGATTATTAAATATCAGATCCCTTTCTTCAAAATCTCTGTTAGTTAATGATCTGATTGGCGATCATCATATTGATTTATTTTGTCTCACAGAAACCTGCTGCAGCAGGATGATCATGTTACTATTAATGAATCTACTCCACCCGATTACTTAAATTTTCATGTTCCTAGAACTGCAGGCCAAGGAGGTGTAGCTGCTATCTTCCAATCGGGGCTATTGATTAATCCCAGACCTGAGATTAGTCACAATATCTTTGAACACTTAACTCTAAGCCTTTCTCACCAAACTGGAAATCAGAGAAACCACTTTTGTTAGCTGTGGTGTATCGTCCACCTGGACCTTACTCGGAGTTTCTGACTGAATTTTGAGAATTCTTATCAGATTTAGTGCTGAATACAGATAAAGTTGTTGTTTTGGGTAACTTTAATGTTCATGTCAATGATGACAATGACAGCTTAATATTGTCTTAAATTCTATGTTAGACTCAATCAGTTTTTCACAAAATGTTTACAGACCCACTCATTCTCATAATCATACTCTGGATCTCGTCCCGACATATGGTGTTGGCAGTGAGGAGCAATTCATTTTATCCACGACATTACCAAGTTGAAAAAAATCTATTTCATCACTATTTCCTACAATGCCAGATGTCAATATGTTAGAGAGCATCTATCCAAACTTTACTCCAGCTCAGGTTCATCAGCTTGTTGATATAAAAGTAGTTTCAACCTGTACAGTACTAGACAATGTTGCTCCGTTTAAAAAAGAAAATCTGTCAGAAGCAGGCTCCCTGGTTTAATTCCCAGCTTCAAGCTTTAAAACAGACATCTAGATGTTATGAGAGGAAATGGCGCACATCTGGCTTAGAAGAGTCTCACTTAGTCTGGAAAGAAAGTCTAATAGTTTATAAAAAATCCTTATGTAAGACTAGAACAGCTTGCTATTCATCACTGATAGAGGAGAACAGGAATAATCCCAGGTTCCTTTTCAGCACTGTAACCAGGCTGACTAACTCCATGTTCACACCGGAGGCGTCCATTCGTGTGCACACCTACATTTTACCGCGCGAATGCTGGATGTTCACTCGCTTGATTCCGGCGTTTTTTTACGCATGAATGGAGCGAATAATACACGTGAATAAAGTGTATCATACACGCAAATAAAACCCTTAATTCGCGCATGGTTTGTCACTTGTCAGTCACTGCAGTCAGGTAAACATGGCAGAACCCGATTACTTTAGTACTTTGAGAGAGCTGTGGCGTTTTACCTGCTTTGGAAGTCGGAGAACCGAAGACGCCGGCGTGTTTGGACCCACCAGTTTCTCCAGGGGCGCTTGAAGCTCGGTGAATTTCATCAGCTGATCCAGGAGTTATGTCTGGATGACGGCCGCTTCCAGGGGGGATTTCCCAAGCCAAGTTTTAAGGGCTTCTGTCGGGGAGGATCGGTGCTGCATATCCCGCCAGGATACAAACTACAGGCGCTGTATTCGCTGCAGAGCATCTGTCCATCTGCCTTCGGTGAGTTTTTTTTTTCAAGATGGCTCCTCGTGTTCCCGTAAAAATGGTGCTTTTTTGTTCTTTGTGTAGTAAGTCCATGTGCGTTTGTTCGTCAGAGTCATTGTCATGTCCTCGCGTCTACAGTGCACACATATTGTCGAGAGTTTTTGCTCAACATTTGCAGAAACAAGGACTGAACTTCGGTGAACGTGGAACAGCTACGGGCCTACGGTTTACTGCGGAGCCCCTCTCAAGCCTCGACCTCCAAGCCTGCCCCCAGCCCGCAGAGGAAGTGCCACGGCCGGAACCTCAGGAGGCAGAAGAGGGGGAAGCGTGGAGGTATCCGAGCTAGATTAGCTGCTAAACCACATCGACCGGCTATCCCGTCCATCACCCTGGCCAACGTGCGTTCACTGGACAACAAACTGGACCACATCCGTCTACTCCGGACTCATTACAAGTCTGTAATGTGCTGCGCACTTGTGCTCGTGGAAACCTGGCTCAACAACAGCATAACCGATCATGCTATCCAGCTAGGACGGCTAACATGCTTCCGGGCAGACAGAGTGCTCGTCGAGGGGGGGAAGACTCATGGCGCAGGACTGTCTGTGTACATCAGCGATGCCTGGTGTCGCGACGCTGTGGTGGTTTGCGGACACTGTTCACCACTGGGGGAGTTAATGATTATCAAGTGCCGGCCATTCTACCTGCCCAGGGAATACACTGCTATTTTGTTAGCAGTGGTGTACATTCCTCCCAGCTCCGCCAACAACAGGAGTGAGACACTGAACGAGCTTCACCAGCACATCAGTGAGCAGCTAACAGCCCCCCTGATGCCTTCCTCATCCCGGCTGGGGACTTCAACCATGCCGACCCCAAGAGTGTGTTTCCACAACTACATCAATCAATCAATCAATCAAAGATACTTTATTGATCCCCGAGGGGAAATTCATGTTTCAGTACAACCCGTCCAAGACACATAGACAAAAAAAAACAAAAACATAACAAGACAGGATCAGGCAGACCGTGGCCAAGCAGCCCCTCGCAGGGCGCACCTTCGCAGAAAGAAAACGGTGACATGAGGAAAGATGGGTAGGTGGTAAAAAAAGAGGTCTCTAAACTCTCCACGTACACAGGTGGAGAGCATAGAGACAAAAAAAAGACACACCAATACATGGAAGCACAAACTCAGGCAATCACAATATGAAAGACACACTGTGGGAAGAAGGGAGGAAATCCCTCCAGACACCAGACGGGGGCGCTCGTGGCACCCTCCAGGCCCAGTCTGTCCAGAATGGCGGGAAAAGAGAGGTGGGCAACGGAAGCATTGAGTCTTAGGTTTGTGTGTGTAAGGGATCTTGTGTGTCCGTGGATGCGTGTTGTGTGTGTGTCAGGCTGTGAACCCGCCTGAGTTCACACCCAGTCTCTGTCCACAGATGTTATGGTGGCCTTGGGGGTGCTGGCCAGGTGGTCCACTTCCCGTGAGAGATGTGAGGGGAGGGAACAGGGAGGGATGCTGAGAGTCCATTCACATAGCTTTCTCGGGAGTTTGCAGAGACAGCCCGTGTTAACCCAAACACAGGCCTCTCCTCAGGGTCGCCAAAGCAGATAGCAGAAGATGTTTTGAAACAGGTCAGACGTGGTGGTGTCTGCCTTGAGTCCGTAACAGGTCTCCATGGCAGCATCAATCAGCCGAATCAGGGGTCAATTTTCCAGGAGCCGTGCCAGCTGCTCCACAGATGTTCCCACTTCGCGGACGAGATTCGGAACCGCAGCCAGCGTGCCAAGCTGGGCCTGAATGGCATCTAGCTTGCGATGAATCTCATCCAACGCCACCGGCTTGTTATTACCACGACCCCTCCCCACACAAATGTCAGGCAGCGTGCCAGTAGCTGCCAGCAGCCCTCCAACTTTGCGATAAACCAGGAAAATGCCCACACCAATCAGCAGGAACCCGGCTATCATAAATCCAAATAGGTAGAGATCTTCAACGTCCTCGATGGACAGCACCGACAGACACATGATCTTCCATTTGCCCCAGGAGTCGATCACATATCCCGCCGGGTGCGTACCGTCGGGGCAAGGAGCGTCACCCCGTCCCGCTCTCCGGGTGGAAAAAATTTGATCAATTGCATTGAGAGACCAGTTGACCAAATCCATCGTAGTTGTTGTTTCAGATTCAGAAAGTTATGTAGACAGAGGCTCAGAGAGTCGACCGGACAGGAGAAGCAGGGAAAAATAAGGGAGGGAGGGAGCAGAAGAAAAAGCGTCCGCCTCCGTCGAGAGCAGAATGGGAATGGGAATGGACATGTTAACGTTCCCACAAGAGGAAACAACATCTTGGACAATGTTTACACCACCCAGAGGGGGGCCTACAAAGCCCTCTCCCTCCCCCACCTTGGAGCCTCAGACCACTCCACTGTTATGCTAATTCCTGCATACAGACTGCTGGTTAAGGTGACTAAACCAGCCAAGAAGGAGATCCGGGTGTGGCCAGAGGGCTCATCAGAGGCTCTTCAGGACTGTTTCTCTACCACCGACTGGAGCATGTTCAGACATGCAGCCACTGAAAATGATATCATAGACCTCCAAGAGAACACCGAGATCATCACAGCGTACACGAGGAAGTGCATGGATGACGTCATAGTCTCCAGAACCATCTCCATCTGTGCCAATCAGAAACCCTGGTTGACAGGGGAGGTCCACAGGCTCGGAACGCTGCCTTCAGAGCTGGGGACGAGGCGGGCCTGAGGACAGCCAGGGCCAACCTGTCACAGGGGATCAGAGAGGCCAAGAGACAGCACTCCAGGAGGATCGCCGACCGCTTCACGGACAGCAGAGACTCCAGGAACCTGTGGCGGGGCATCCAGACCATCACGGACTACAACCCCCCCGCAGACCTGTGACAACTCCCCCTCCCTGCTGAACCAGCTGAACAACTTCTTTGCTCGCTTTGAGGCAGACAACAGCACGCCAGCAAAGAAGATCCCTTCACACTCTGACGACCAGGTGCTGTCAGTGTCTTCAGACAGCGTGAGGAGAACACTCAGGAAGATCAACACCAGGAAAGCCCCCCGGTCCCGTCGGCAGCATCACCTCCAGCACCATCACGCTGAACACGGGGGCCCCCCAAGGATGCGTGCTAAGCCCCCTCCTCTTTACTCTGCTGACCCACGACTGCACTCCAACATCCAGCTCCAACCTCTTCATGTTCGCAGTATTTAAGTTCGCAGACGACTCATCAACAACAACGATGAGACAAACTACAGGAGTGAGGTGAGCCGCCTGGTCACGTGGTGCAAGAAAAAGCATCTCCATCTGAACGTGAAGAAGACAAGGAAGACTTCAGGAGAGGGTCTGCCCAGCATGCTCCACTGATCATCAACGGTGCTGAGGTGGTGCTGAGGTGGAGCAGGTGAGCAGCACCAAGTTCCTGGTGCTGGTGCATCTCCCAAGACCTGTTCTGGGACACCAACACCACGTCCCTGGCCAAGATAGCCCAACAGCGACTCTACTTCCTGCAGAACCTGAGGAGAGCACGAGCCCCGTCTCCCATCATGCGCTCCTTCTACAGGGGCACCATCGAGAGCATCCTGACCAGCAGCATCACCGTGTGGTACGGAGCCTGCACCGCCACCTGCCGCAAGACCCTGCAGTGCACCGTGAAAGCAGCTGGGAAGATCGTTGGTGTCCCCCCCCCTCGCTATTGGACATTTACCACTCCCACCTCACCTGCAGAGCCACCAGGAACGCAGGTGACCCCATCCACCCCGCCCACAGTGTCTTCAGCCTGCTGCCGTTGGGGAGGAGGTTGCAGAGTCTCCGAGCCCGAATCAGCTGGCTCAGAGACAGCTTTTTCCACCAGTCAGTGAAGACGCTCAACTCCCTCCCTGCCCTGTCTCCACCCCCACCCCCCCCCAACCCCCAACCCCCACTGACTCTTCCTGCTCACAAACTCACCTACCTCAAGACTGCATACCTCACTTCACCGTCTTCATGGCACCAGTTACATACTGCAGAACATTGGTCCAAATGTCACCAATACATATGGCACCATTGCATACATCAGGACTGCTACTCAGTTATCTTGCTATATGCACTATTTGCACTATTTGTACTACTGTTTGCACTGCATACATACATCACGACTGCTACTCAGCTCATGCTGCCATCTTCATCATTTCCACAATTGCCACTGTACTGTCATTAATAATAACTTGCTGTACATGTTACAGTTACATCGTTTACATTGACTATTTGCACTATTGTCCATCAGGACCACTGTGATGTCACATTGCCAAACTTTACCGTACATTTCCATCTGTACATTGTAATCTTTTGTATTTAAACTTAGTTTCGTGTTTAGATTTCTAGTTATCCGAGTTGATTGCAATATTTTATACTTTCACTTTTTTATATATACATATTTATATGTAGCGAGGAAAGAACTGCATATTCCTCCAGGAACTCTGGTTCGTGTCGGCGTTGTGACAATTCACCCCGTCAAACACCGTCTGCAGAGATCTGCAGCTTTTGGTTAATGAGGTTTTGTCTGACCGGGTTTTCAGACCTAAATTTATGGTATTACTACACCGTGTTTGTGTGCAGCACTTAGTGATTTTATCTGTGAAAAGCGCTTTAACCTTCTTTAACATTGAAAAGAGCAGCAAGCTGCAGAGCTCCGGTCCGTTCACATCATCTCTAATTTATTTTTAATGACGGGGCTGGTTTGTTCGCGCGTCAAAAACGCTCAAGTTCAATTTTTTAAACTCAAGCGAATAGGCGAAATACTCTCTATTCGCGCGAGTTGGACGCGCGTTTGGGGCTCATCGCGCTGCAAATTTGCGTCAAACGTGCCGCGCCAAGCAAAGGCGCGTCTACTCGCACCTGTGCATGGACTTAACATGATATTCATTCACGCAAATAATTTTATTCACATCCGGTGTAAACACAGGGTAAGACACATAGTACTGTTGAGCCATGCATTCCCCCGACTCTCAGCTGTTACGACTTCATGAGTATCTTCATAAACAAAGTAGTTTCTATTAGAGAGAAAATCCATGACATCCTTCTACTGATGATGTCTTACCACCAGCAGGTTTAGAAACATCTGTAGATGCTGATCTATGTTTGGATCATTTCTGTCCTGTACAGATTTCTAAATTAACCGAACTAATTGTGGCATCCAAACCTTCTACTTGTATTCTTGATCCCATCCCAACCAAGCTGCTTAAGGAAGTTTTTCCTTTAATTAACACATATATTGGATCTGATCAATTTATCTCTATTGACAGGATATGTACCTCAGTCCTTTAAGACTGCAGTAATAAAACCTCTACTTAAAAAAACTTACTCTTGATCCAGGAGAGTTAGTTAATTACAGAACGATATCCAACCTCCACTTTATGTCTAAAATTCTTGAGAAAACAGTTTCAGCTCAACTACAGGTACTGCCCAATAAATTAGAATATCCTGAAAAAGTTTATGTATTTCTGTAATTCAACTTAAAAGGTATAATTTACATATTGTATAGACAAATAATATGCAAATCAATATATTTCAAGCTTTAATTTGTTTGGATGTTGCTGATTAGAAGTTGGAGCAGATCTCAGTGCTGCCTGCGACACCATTGATCACAACATTCTGCTACAGAACTCATGGAGTTCCCCATGGTTCTGTGCTCGGACCAATACTCTTCACATTAAATATGCTTCCTTTGGGTAATATCATCACACAACATGGAATAAATTTTCATTGCTATGCAGACAACACTCAGATATACTTAGACCTGGACCCTAAACTTTCTGCTTCTAAATTCAGACAAGACTTTATAATTGATCTGGATGCATTAATTTGGCTTCCAGCACTACAGTGAAGAATCTTGGGAGTAATTTTTTACCAGGATTTGTCTTTCGGCTCACATATAAAACAGGTTTCTAGAACTGCCTTCTTCCACCTACGTAATATTGCTAAAATTAAGGACATCCTCTCCCATAACGATGCAGAAAAACTAGTCTTATTATTATAAACTTATTATTGGGCTCCCCAAATATGCCTGAAAAGTCTCCAGCTGATCCAGAATGCTGCAGCGAGGGTTCTGACTAGAACCAGCAGGAGAGATCATATTTCTCCAGTTCTAGCTTCTCTTCATTGGCTTCCTGTTAAATCCAGGATAGAATTTAAAATTCTTCTTCTCACATATAAAGCTCTCCATGACCAAGCTCCATTATATATCAGAGATCTCATAGTTCCACATATTCCATGTAGAGCACTTCGCTCTCAGACTGCAGGTCTGCTGGTGGTTCCAAGGGTCTCTAAGAGTAGAATGGAAGGCAGAGCGTTTGGCTATCAAGCCCCCCTATTATGGATTGATTGATTGATGTTTATTTTAAGTGTCAAGCACCTTGGTTGGTGCCCAGCCCTCATGGGCTTATTAGACACTGTCAAATAACAATACAATAGCCTTGTGGCAAAATACAGAACAAAGCATGACATAAAAGAAAAACCTATAAAAATTTGGGCACATACGAGGCAATACTTCATCAAACGGGATACAAAATACTTTGCCGCAGATACCAGGCCTTTTCCACAAATTTTGCCAGGGCAAAAACATCATTTTCAAACAGCCAGCATAAAATCTCCGCTTCATGTTTCCAAAATAAATCAGGATTTTTTTAACTCATTCAAAAAGACAATTTCTGAAGTCACAATATAAAGGACAATAAAACACAAAATGAAATTCATCTTCCACAACCTCGAGATCACAAAATTCACACAAACGCAGGAGTTCAGGAATGCCTTTAAAACGCCCCACTTCAACTGCCAGAGGCAAGGTGCTCTTTCTTAACTGGGCACAGAGAGATCTCTGCCTTCTCTTTAAATTAAACAAAATATAGAGTTCTGTAGCATAATCATTTTTTAACTGAACATAATTTCTAAGCTTTGGCTTCTTCAATATATCCTGTTTCCATTGAGCTTCATAACTCACAAGTAATCTTTGTCTGACAGAGTTTATATCACATTGCAGATTATTTCTAAGCATTACATGCATGTCAGAAGCTGACAAAGCTACTGAAACCTCTCTAAACCAAGGCTGAAGATTTGCTCTGTCCCAGTTAAAAATTTTCTTTGTTAGCCTTTCCTCTGGCAGACTGACGAGACGGTTCCACAATCGCACCATTTCACATCTTTGTTTTATTATACATGGATCCCACCTTGCATCACCTTTAATTGCCACCTTTGCTGTATATTTATGCACACCAAGAAAACACCTCAAACCACGATTCTGAACAAAATTACAATCAGAAATCTCCTCATAGCCCCAGACTCCTGCAGCATAAAATAAAACTGAATCAACCAAGGATTTATAAAGTTGTGTAAATGTAGAAAAGCTGAGCTCCGTACATGACTTCATTTTACTCAACACAGAACCTAAAGCTCTTACAGCAGACTCTGCTAGAATTTTCCTTCCCTCAGAAAACTTCATATTTTCATCAAAAACAAAACCAAGGTATTTATACTGACTAGAGTACTTTAATGGCACAGAGCCAACTGAAATATATAATTACTCAATGAAGCGCTTTTCCCCCCTAAAATGAACCACTTGGGTTTTTTCACTATTAATAGTAAGACACCATTTACTGCACCATAAACTCATAATATCCAACATATTTTGCCAATTTTCTTCATTTTCAGCAATCAAAGCAGTATCATCTGCATAAACCAGAATACTCAAATTCATGTCCTGTATTGGAACACCAAGATTTGCTTGTTTAATTTCCTGAGCAAGATCATTTATATAAAGTGCAAATAAAGAAGGGGAAAGTAAGTCTCCCTGTTTCACTCCAAAAGGTGTTGAGAACCAGTCTGTTATTAAATGATTGATTTGTACACAAGCAATGGGTTCTCTGTACAGGGCTTTTATCGCATTATAAAAGTTTCCATTGATACCAAGTGAAAGTAATTTAAACAACAAAAGTTCTCAGTTAACACAATCAAATGCCTTTCTAAAATCAACAAAACAAACAAAAGTACTTTTACCCTTCTCCAAACGAGCTCTTACAGAAGATAGCACATAATTATGATCAATACAGGATCTATTTTTCCTAAAACCATTCTGCTCATCTACCAACCATCCACAGGACTCCATAAAAATATTAATTCTATTATTAAGGATTCCTGAATAAATTTTATAAACTGTACTGATCAAACTGATGCCTCTGTAATTTAATGGAACTCTAGGGTCATCCTTCGTAGATTTTGGGATAGGTTTTATAATTGATTTATTCCAAACAGATGGAATAATACCATTTTGAAAGCATGTATGACACAAGCGATGCAAAAGAATACTCAAATTAGGGTTTTTGAGTACCTCATTAGGGAGGTCCTCAATGCCCACCACTTTTTCTTTAATTTTGTTTTGCACTTTCAGAACCTCATCTAATGTAATCTCACTATTCAGTATATCATTTTGATGGAATGTATTATATATTGTGGAACCAGCTACCAATTCAGTTTGGGGAGGCAGACACTCTCTCTACCTAGGTCAGTCTTAAAACCTTCCATTTTGATAAGTCTTATAGTTAGCGATGGTTAGCATCCCTTGGTTAAGCTGCTATAGGTTTAGACTGCTGCGGGATGTTCATGATGCACTGGGCTCTTCCTTTCCCACTCATCTCTGCTTCTCCATGTAGAAACTTGTGACAGTATTGCATCATTAACTGTGTTCTTCTCTCTCAGCAGATCTGGCTGGATAACAGTTGCAGTATCTGTTGGTTTCTCTTTCTGTCTTCTCTACCCCAGCCAGGCGAGGCAGATGGCCGCCCTACCTGAGCCGGGTGCTGACGCAGGCATTTCCTCCCTGTTAAAAGGGTGTTTTCCTTCCCACTGTCGCCCCCACTCCGTGCTTGCTCATGATGGGGGTTTGGACCGGGTCAAGTCCAGATTCCATCCAATCTGTTGCTTTCCTTAGCTAGGCTATTTTCAATGTGACTTGAATTTTTTTGTTTGTTAAGCGCCTTGAGGTGACAATGACATGAATTGATGCAATACAAATAAAGTTGGATTGAATTGAATTATTTTTTCCCTCTAACTGCAAACTAATGTCATTACTTGGAGCCCAATAAAGATCCAGAAAATAACATGATCCAGACCATGAGTGGAACTGAATGCATTTAATCACATTTTTTAAAATGGTTTTATTTGAGTTTTTTCACTAAATCCTGAACAACAATAACATTCTCTCAATGTTCTCGTTGACAGTATTAAAATAAAAACTAAGCAATCATTTAAGTAACTGCCTGACCGGCTTGGCTCTGTCACTCATCCAACCATTACCACATTTTAACTCTCCCTTCTCAGCTATATTTTGTTCAGTAGTTCATAGACAACCCCACACACCCTAAACATGCAGTCAATGGATGTACAGATGTGGAAAAAAATGTTGGTAACCCTCAGTTAATGAAAGAAAAACTTGCAATGGTTACAGAAATCACTTGAATCTGACAAAGGTAATAATAAATAAAAATGATATGAAAATGAACCAGTGAAAGTTAGACATTTCTCTTCAACCATGCTTCAAGAGATTTATTTTAAAAAAGTAAACTCATGAAACAGGCCTGGACAAAATTCATGGTACCATTAACTTAATTTTTTGTTGACAACCTTTTGAGGCGATCACTGTAATCAAATGATTCCTGTAACTGTCAGTGAGACCTCTGCAGCTTTCAGCAGGTATTCTGGTCCACTCCTCATCAGCAAACAGCAGAACTGTCTCAATTCTGAAGGCTACCTTTTCCAGAGCTCAAAGATGCTCTGTAGGATTTAGGTCCAAGTTCATAGAGGACCACTTCAAAACAGTCCAGTGTTTCCTTTCAGCTATTCTTGGCTGTTTTATGCATTCTGGGTCATTATCCTGCTGCAGACCCATGACCTGGGACCGAGGACTTAATGGGAGCTGACCAAGGACACTATTGTTGAAAACAATCCTAAAAAAGCCAGACTGGAATTTACTGAACTACATGTTGACAACAACAAAGCTTCTGGGAGAATGTCCTGTGGACAGAGACAAACATGGAGCTTTTTACCAAGACACATCAGCTCTATGTTGACAGACGAAAAACTGAAGCATATGAAGAAAAGAAGACTGCCCCTACTGTGGAGCATGGAGGAGACTTGTTATGGTCTGGGTGTGGTGTCACAATCTTGCTTGCTGTCCTGTTTCTGAGCTTAGGTGGGGCTGAGCAGATTCCAGGAGATCCAGGGCAGAGTCTGGCCTGCTAATTAACATCACCTGCGTTCAATCAAGACCTCATCAGCTGCCTACTTAAGGACCTGCAGGAGCAGCCAAACTTTGCCAGATTGTCTCACTACTTAGTGGGTGTCAGGCCTAGTGATGGGCAAATGAAGCTTCCTGAAGCAATGAGGCTTCAGAGCCAATTGGTTCGGGAAAAGGTTCAGTACTCGAGCTTCATCTATGCGCCTCTCTAGTGACATCAAGCGTCCAAATGGGTCCATAGCAAAAAATAAAAGTTGCAAAAAAGAAAGAAATCGCGGGCGGGATTCGAACCACATACTCCTGAGTAAAAGGTGTATGTGCTAACCACTGTACTATGGCAACACACCAGCTTACCAGCTGACACTGGGCTGCTTTGCTGCATCTGGACCAGGGGGCCTTGAATTTGTGCAGGTACAATGAAATTTCCAGACTATTAAGGATTCTAGAGGAAAATGTGTCAAAGCTTGGTCACAGTCTGAGGTCATGGGTCTGCAGCAGGATAATGACCCAGAACATATAAACCAGCCAAGAATAGCTGGGAGGAAACACTGGACTGTTCCATGTCTGTATATCTATGACTGAGCAGCTGAGGCTGACAATTCAGTTATCTTCCATAGGATTTGGCTTTTCTTGTTTACTTCAAGTATGCCAAGTATGTATCACTATTTGACCCTTATAAGTCCTGCCCCCCATGGTTACAGTTGCTAAGTCTGGCAAACTTTCAGTTTTTAGCTAATTTCTATGTACATCAACATGGATTGCTCAGTGAACATATTCTGAAGGAAATTGTTAAATTTCTGAAGTAATAGCTGGGAAATATCAGAGGGGGTAGACGGAGAACTGCAGGATGCATCTGAGGAATTCATTTGTTGACGGACTAATGTTAAAGAGGATGTTAAAATCAAAGCCAAGTCTCAGCGTTCATACAGACACTCAAACTCCACATCTTGAATCATGTGCAAAACAAATGTATAAAGGAACAATGTTCTTGCATCACAGAGTAGGTTAATATATATTTTTTTAAATTAACTGTCATGTATGCAGCTAACTGGCAGAGAGGACCATGTTATATTTCTGTTTGGCAACCAACGTGACTTACAAGTGTGTATCTGGTGTATTTTTTTAGCCTCTAGCGACACACGGCTACCTTACTCCATGTTAAAACAGTAGCTTTCTTGTAGCTAACTACTGTGCTAGGTATTTGGCTTCTTACCTCGGAATAAAAGGTTTAACCAGGTCAGTGTTCAGCCTCATGCAGCTATGAGTGAGGTCTTCCACATTGTTTAATCAATCTTTCACGGCATTTAATCAATATTCCATGCTGTTTAGTCCATATTCCACATCTCTCTGCTTGTGTGTTTTTGGTTTTGAGAAGGCAAAAAACACAGTATCACCCAAACGTTCTGGAAATCTATCATCAGGCTTGAAAATCCTGTCTATGGAGGTAAAGTTTGCCAGAAACTCCTTTCCTTAGCTACGGTTGCTAACGTATGATTGGTCAGTGGCAGTTCTAGGGTGGGGCTGGCGAAGGGTCAATTGATCACCCACCACAGTAATTTTTTTTAAAATTTTTTTTTTTATTCATGCCTACCAAATGTAGTTTCAGCAGGTGCAAATTTAGAGCTCTACTAACAAAGCTTTGACCTGAACTGGACCTGCAGAACCTATTTCAGCAACTTGCAGAATCAAAGATGGGAATTGGGGGGGGGACTGAAAGGTAGAATAATACATGACACCTGGAAATTTTCCTTTCCATAATGATGACTCACCTTCTGCAAAAGTTAAACCTCCTAGTTCCCCTGGGGTGCAAATGGTATGAAGTGAACTTCAAGCGTTAAGGAGACACTGAGCACTGGTGAAGACTGAAAAGGGAAAGAGAAAGATCAGCTTGAAGCTGAGGATGTAAAGACATTTTATATTTGTATAAGTGAATGCTGGCCGGATGCTCTGTCATCTGTCGGTCATCAAAGAATTTGCTGACAAAAGGGGGAATGTGAAGCGTCTATATGTCTTAGGAAAAATAGTCGGTTTGTTTTTGTTCCTTGTTTTGATGCCATCTGTCTTGTGCTGTAGGTGAAGTCACAGCCTGAAAAGAGAAACAGTCAAAATTTTATTATTTCCTCATATGTCTGGAATAAGAAAGTCTAGCTTGCCATGAGTTATAGTTTGAGGTGATAAATACAACCACTTCCCCCCTGGCAAATTATCATTTAACACGGTTCCCAACATAAGACAGAGGCTTTAAGCAGGACACCCATAAATCTCTCTAAATGCCCAGATTTCAAAGATTCTATAGCATAGCTACACCCGTGAAATCAATTACACAAGCTGGGTTGGAGAAAACCTTTTTTACCGGTATGTTTGTTATCAGGAGGCTGCCATTGAATTTAATCAAAACACTTGAGTGTGAAACCAATTCAAACAGTGTTATTTATCCTGGCATGACACAGCAGCTTGATTTGTGGCTACATCAACATAACATCAGCTCTGAGCCATGTAAGAGAGGAAGAGGAGCATCAGAGAACAAGTTTTTCTGTGTTGATGCTTGAATGTTACCCACCGTTCTGACTGGTTGAAAATAGCAAGGCAAGTTTATTTGTATAGCACATTTCACGTACAGAACAATTCAAAGTGCTTTACATAAAACATTATGAGCAAAAGGGGAAAAAAAGAAAAAAATTAGAAGCCTGATTCAAAAATTTAAGATTAAAAAGAGAGAAATATAGAGATGTGCGGATTTTAACTTGAATAAAATCTACGTAAATGCAGCTGAGAACAGGTGGGTCTTCAACCTGGATTTAAATAAACTAAGTATTTCAGCTGATCTGAGACTTTCTGGGAGTTTGTTCCAGACATGTGGAACATAGAAGCTGAACACAGCTTCTTCATGTCTGGTTCTGACTCTGGAACTGATAAAAGACCGGATCCAGATGACCTGAGGGGTGTAGCAGGTTCATACTGGGTCAGAGGTCACTGATGTATTTTGGGCCTAAACCATTCAGAGCTTTATAGACCAGCAGCAGAACTTTAAAGTCTATTCTCTGATGGACCGGCAGCCAGCGTAAAGACCTCAGAACTGGACTGATGTGGTCCACTTTTCTGGTCTTAGTGAGAACTCGGGCAGCAGAGTTCTGAATGAGCTGCAGCTGTTTACTGGTCTACCTAAAAAAAACAGTTAAAGACGCTGTTACAGTAATCAAGCCGACTGAAGATGATGATGATGGACTAGTTTTTCCAGATTTTCCTGAGACATCAGATCTTTTATCCTTGAGATGTTCTTCAGGTGATAGTAGGCTGATTTAGTGAATGTTTTAATGTGTTTTTCAAAGTTTAGGTCTGAGTCCATCACTACACCCAGATTTCTGGCCTGATTGGTGGTTTTTAGGTGTATGGACTGAAGTTCTGTGACAACCTGCTGTCATTTCTCTTTGGCTCCAAAAACAATCACCTCAGTTTTGTTTTTGTCCAGCTGAAGAAAGTTGAGGCACATCCAGTCAATTATTTTTCTCAAAACATTTACCAAGAGCCTGTACAGGGCCCCGGTCTCCTGGTGACACTGTAATATATAACTGTGTGTCATCTGCGTAGCTATGGTAACTAATATCGTTGTTCTTTATAACCTGAGCCAGTGGTAGCATGTAGATATTAAAAAGAAGAGGCCCCAGGATAGAGCTCTGGGAAACTCCACAGGTCATTTTTGTCTGCTCAGATGTAAAGTTACCTACTGACACAAAGAACTTCCTGTTCTCCAAGTACGTTTAGAACCAGTTTAGTACAGAACTAGAGAGACCCACCCACTTCTCCAGTTGTTGGAGTAATATAATCTGGTCAACTGTATCAAATGCAGCGCTGAGATCCAGTAAAACCAACACTGACATTTTTCCAGTGTCAGTATTCAGACGTATGTCATTCATGACTTTGGTCAGAGCAGTCTCGGTGCTGTGGTGCTGTCTAAAACCTGACTGGAAGACATCAGAATGGTTGTTTTCTCTTAAAAAGTCATGTAGCTGGTGAAAAGCTGCTTTTTCGATGATCTTACTTAAAAATGGAAGATTGGAGATCGGCCTGTAGCTGCTCATCTGTGTCTTGTCTAGATTCTCCCTTTTTAGCAGAGGTTTGATCACAGCTGTTTTCAGTGACTCTGGGAAAACACCTGACGTTAGAGAGGAGTTCACAATCTGAATTAGATCTGACTCCAAGGTCTTTGAGACCTTTTTTTAAAAAAACAGTGGGCAGGATCCAAACAGCAAGAGGAGGAGTTCAGTTGATGCAAGATGTCCTCCAATGATAGTGAGTGTGAGCTGTATTATAGAATAATAAGAAATAGAGGTAAATGTAAACCCTATGTGACACACACAGCACCCTATAAAACCTTTTCCACTCTTAAATGTTTCACAAAAAAGGAGGATTCAATAACAGATCAGTTGGCACTTACCAGGAGCCTATTGCACGAAACTAGGATAAGAGATTAAGCCAGGAAATGTTGATTATCCTGGATCAAGTTTTCCATGATCTGGTTGCACAAAAGTGGGATAGGGACTAGTGGTATATGTTATGGTGTAAGTTACCATGGAGATTTATTCTGTGGAGCTAGCCTGGTTTAGAGCAGGGTAAGTCCCAGGATTTATTTAATTTACAACAAATGGAAACATATTGATTCCACACTGGAAAAACACAAATTTTAACTCGTATATTTTTCTAAATCTCATCACACTCAAAATAAGACAAAATTACTTAGAGAAACATTTCAGTGAGATAAAAGAGCTTGTTTTGAGGGAATGAATCTTATTTCAAGCACTCTTATCAAGAACATTTTGCTTGTGCCACTGGAAGATATCTTTTGCTTATTCCAAGCAAGATTTATTTAGAATAAATCTCTAAATAAGCTTTCACCATGACGTATACAAGTCCCTATCCCACTTTTGTGCAACCAGATCATGGATAAATTGATCCAGGATAACCAACATATCCCGACTTAATCCCTGATTGTTCGTTCGTGCAATAGGCCCCTGGTCTTGAAATGAAGTAAACACAATGTTAAATAAACATCTTTTTTAGAATGCCCCAGATAGTTCATCCAGAGGTCAGAGAAACTGATTAAAGAAAAAAAGACTCTTAAGAGGAAAGACCTTAGCTAGCATGTTAAAATTATTGACAGTACAATTAGAAAATGACCAAACAAATATGGCTTATTTTAAAGGGTTGCTGGAGAGATTCTCCTGACATCTAAAATCTTATAAAATGAAGTGTTATTTCTTTTTCATATTACTGTGTGCAGATCAAATAGGACAAGGCAGTTTGAAGAGGATATGAATGAGACCTCCCCACTTCCATCCCTCAGGAAAATCTTTAAAAAAAATCTAATTTACAGCATCAGCATCCTTTTTTTATTTTTATCAGATCTGAGACAACTAATCTGATATAATAGTGCTGAGGTAGACCGGCTGTCTGGGGATCTGCTATGCTGAACATTTCACAATCTTCCTATTTGGAAATTAATTGTGTCTTAAATGCAGTGTCGTGTGTCAGAAGAGTGAAGTACTTCACAACAGGCAGGATACACAAATTACATCATGCTGGCTTGTATGATAAAGACTGAAAGATGCTGCAGCTCAGTGAATGTGGCAGGATGGTTTTCACTGTGGTAATGAGTTTTTCCTCCGGAAAAGACGTGATATTTTCAGTGCAGCACTATTTAGGTGTGTTTTATCATCATCTTCAATATTAGAGTAACCTGTTCTGATTGAGATATTCAGAGATTACATTAACTGTAATGGATAAATGTTCATTTGCTATATGAAGAGAGGTACTTCTAGCTTACGTGTAGATTGTTAATTTAAACCATTGCTGAAAATGACTATCACTGCAGAGAGGAAACGTGATATCCTTTGCACACTGTTCTCACAATTCAAAAAGCCCTCAGTCTGCTGATTGTTAGAAGCATTGTTCATGTGAAGTTTCTGTATACCCTAATGCTAATGTACAAATATTATAGTCAGCAGACCTTGTGTATGTGTGGGGAAACCCCAGATTAAACCAGGGACCTTTTAGATCTGAACAAGCTATGAAATGTTAAAGAGTATTTTTCAGCACCTGAGCAGGTACTTGAACCCTGGGCCTTCAAAATAAAAGTCTGATGCTTTGCTTTGTGGGGTTTGCAGGCCGTTTGAAGACCACAGTTGTGAGTTTAAGTTTTTTTAAGTCTTTATTTTTGTAGCATCCTATTTTTCTTTATGGTCAGAACAGGCAGGACAATAATGCTCATTAACCCTGAGAGCGTTCCTGCAAGGAGATGTTGGGAGACTCTTCCAGGCAAAAAAACATGAAGAAGGCATGGACAATGGTGACATATGCCCCTTGTATGTATGAGTGTGAGAAAACTCTTGTACATCTTGTAAACATCTGAATCTAAGAGGCTTTGTTGAAATGAAAATGCTCTAACTGTAGAGAGCATATGTTTTGAGGGGCAAGGAATGGGACAAACAAATATGACCACCTATGAGGTGTCAAAGAAGATTACAGAGCACCTGAGCAGGGACTCGAACCATGGGCCCTCATAATTAAAAGTCTGATGCTCTGCCATCTGAGCTACCCAGGCCCCTGAAAAACCCCAATTGCAAGTCTTTCTTTTCATAGAATCATATTTCTCTTTCTGGTCAGGAAGCTGCAGTGAAGGGGTCAATTTTCATCCAATAACGAACTTGTGATGGGGTTAGACTGTGGTACTATTGTTGTTGGGCTTCCAGTAAGGGAAGAAACAAAAGCAGGAGATGGATGGTATCTACAGTTCGTCCAAATGTCTTTGCTCTGAGCAATAGTTTTCGGTTTGAGCAAAAACTGTAAAGACCTCCTTTGAACTCTGTTCCCACTTTGCAAAAGGCCCTCCACCTCTTTGATTATGAGTAACACTGTTGAAGTCTGTGTGATTTGACAAGCCTAAAGCTACAAACATCACGGTCAACAGCAGACCTTGTCAAAGAAGTCTCAAATAAGATTTTTCAGTGCCTGAGCAGGGACTTCAAGCCTTGGCACTCAGATTAAAAGTCTGATGCTCTGCCATCTGAGATACCCAGCGAGCAAGCAGCAGTAACAAACTTTGGTTTTATGCCAGACTAAAACATTTTTGCTACACCAAATAGGAAGTTCTTTCCAAGATGCCATCCAAGGACTCCAGAAAGGGGGTGGGGGTTCTCTAAACTGCTGTTTGGTGCATAGGCACAGACAACAGTCAGGATCCCTCCCCTGACCTGGAGGCGCAGGCAGGCTACCCTTTTGTCCACCGGGGTAAATCCCAACATACCGGTGCAAAGCTGGGGGGCAAGGAGTATGCCCACACCCACTTGGCACCTCTCACAGGGAGCAACTCCACAGTAGAACAAGGTCCAGCCCTTCTCAAGAATGCTGTTTCCAGAGCCCAAACCGTGTGTCAAGGAAGTCCAACTTTGTCTAGTCAGAACCGCTCAACCTCACACACCAGCTCAGGCTCCTTTCCAACAAGAGAGGTGCCATTCCACCTAGCTTCTGCAGCCGAGGATCAGACCGCCAGGATTGTCCCCAGTAGAGACCTGCACGGGATGAGATTTTCAATCCGGCTCCCTCAGGACTTCCTTCACCTGAACTCACGTGAGATCACTCACTAGCAGATGGACAGACAGACAAGTACAGGGGATCTTTTTGAGGGACCATCCATCTGGCAATAGGGACATTTGTTGGTGGTGGTGTGTGTATGTTTTGGGTGGAGGGTCTGCACTCCCTGGGTGTTTTTCTAGTTGAATAATGCTGATGGATGAAATCATGATAGGAATGTTAATTTGTTTCATTTTATTTGATAGGGACAACACATACTGATGAACATCTGCGATCCCAAATGTAAGCATGTCGGATTGTAGCTAAGAAACTAATTTACATCCGTAGTCCCTAGGCAGGTAAAAAAGATATACAATAAAAAACAGTAACACAATGGAACAATAACAGCAAGACATTAAAATATGTATACAATATAAAATGCTAAAATATAAAAAGAAAAAAAGATATATATATATATGTATATATATATACATGGCTTTCACCGCCAAGACGGTGATAACAATCCTCGTTCACATTAGCATGACAGCGATGAGAGGGATGCAGCACTTCAGCTGATATCTCGCTCGATTAACCACCTGCACTACAGTGAAGTGGTCGGGTTAACACGAGCTGTATCTCGGGGAAATAGCAGTAGGACGATCAGTATGTCCTCCACACATTTTCCACCGCAAATTCCACAGCTGCTCTCTCAGTAGCTGCGTCGTCATGGCTGTGAGATGCCAAGCAGCGGCGGTGTGTTCAGGAAACCACGCCAGCTCGGACACCTGAGATGCGTTCATGAACAGCCCCTCGAGCTTCAACAACCGTTTAGGGATGACTCAGCCCTTTCACAAAGGCCCCCCTTTGGGCCAAACTTCTGTTTATGGTGGGTTTGGCAGCGGAGAGGGCTGAAATTGTGTATCACAATTTTCTAAAAGCTGAACCTCAGCTGCCTGCAGGCCGTCTCATTTGTTTTTACAAAGCGTGGCAGAGCAGCTGCATATTGACAGACTGGTTGGACAGGACCCTCAGACTGGGATATTCTCTCCACTTCTGTGGGCTCCCCCCAGTGTTTAGGGGCATTCAAGAGATGAATCTATCCTATCAACAAGAGAGAGTTTCTTAAGGGGGAAATTCAGAACCTGCTATCAAAACAGGCCATGTCAATTGTCCATCCTCATGACAAGGAATGAGGTTTTCACTCCCCACACTTTTTGGTTCCCAAAAGACGGGGGGCTACAGACCCATCCTGGACCTCCGTGCCCTGAACACACGTATCGGTCACAAGACGTTCCACATGCTAACCGTAAAGAAACTGCTGGAACTCATCCAACCAAGCGACTGGTTCTCAATCATCGACTTGAAGGATGCTTACTTTCATATTGAGGTGGGACCAACACATGGTTAATTCCTGCGTTTTGCTTTCCAGGGAACGGACTACAAATACAACAGGCTTCCGTCCGGTTCTTCCCTGGCCCCTTGCATGTTCAGCAAATGTGTGGACGTGGCGCTACTACCGCTGTGCAGCCAAGGGATGAGGGTCTTCTTTTATCTAGATGACCTCATTGTGATGGCCAGGTCCAGGCAATGGGCCATTTATCACACAGCTCAGTTGATACTTCACCTAACCAAGTTGGGATTTGCCATCAACTGGGAGAAGAGCACCCCCCAACCAAGCCAGCAGGCTGAGTATTTGGGGGTTGTGCTCGATTCTGTCGGTCTGAGAGCCACTCTGTTGGAGTCCAGATGGACAGCCCTACAGCAGGAGGTTCTCAAGCTGCGACAGGGTCCACGTGTCACAGCCTTGACTGTTATGCAGACCCTGGGGCACATGGTGGCAGCTCACCCAGTGGTTCCACTAGGACTGCTGCACATGCGCCGTCTTCCAAGGTGGTTCAACAGCCTAGACCTCAAGAGGCAAAAGTTTTGGCTGTTGACAGTCCCTCCATCGGTGCAGAGCAACCTGCAGTGCTGGGGATCCCCAGGGACACCACTAGGTCGAGTGACCTCATACACGTCGTGTTCACGGATGCCTCCCTAATGGGATAGGGAGGCATCCGCCTGAGCAGAGCGATAGGTGGTGTGTGGCCTCCAGGGGAGGACCGTCACATCAACCTCGAGTTACAGGCGATATTCCTGGCTCTCCAACACTTCAGTCACCTGTTAAGGGGGAGACTGACCCAGGATTAGCAGCACCTGAATCGCGCCTGCCACCTGTGACACTGTCCCCCGGTACTGGGGAATGGGCCATGGTGGAGCAAACATAGTGGTCAGCTGCACGTACCACAGAGCTGACCGCCGGTGGGGAGCCACCAGAATGACCCTCAGCCACTCCTCTCACTCTCTCCAGAAGCTGGGGGATGAGATGGAGGAGGGAGGAGGCATAAAGTAGCCTTCTTGGCCATGGAGCTTGTGCATACACATCCAACCCCAAGGGTGGGTGGTCCTGCGGGCTAAGAGAACCAATGGGAGCAGTGGGTGTTTGATCTCATGACAAACAGATTCACCGTTGCTTTCCCGAAATGCTTCCAGATCTGCTGTTCCACCTCTTGTTGCAGTCTCCACTCGTCCCCCAGGGGGCCGCCCCAGACATGAGGTCGGCCTCCCTGTTCTCTATTCCTGGAACGTGGAGGGCTCTCAGAGATAACAGGTGCTCTGAAGCCCATGACCACAGGTTCTCTGCCACTGTTAACAGGGCTGCGGAATGTACACCTTCAAACTTCATTACTCTAAATGACAATAAAACAGAGATTGTTCTATTTGGTCATTACGATCAGGTGGAAAATCCTACCAAGTCTTTAGGTCCCCTTGCACCCTACAGCTGTTCTTACGGAAAGAATCTGGGCGTGATTATTGATAGCTTTTTTAAATGAAATAAACAGAGTAGCTCTGTCATTAAGAGAAACTTTTTTTCAGCTGAGACTACTGCTAAAGTTAAGCCGTATCTAAGCACCAGAGATCTTGAGAGAGTAACTCATGCCTTTATAGCCTCTTGCTTGGACTATTGTAATTCATTTTATGTTGGCATAGAACAGTCCGCCTTAAACTGTCTCCTGCTGGTTAACAACACTGCTGCTCATCTTCTGTCTGGAGCTAAAAGTGGAAGCACATTAACCCAGTACTTGCTTCCCTTCATTGGCTTTCAGTCTGATACAGAATTCATTTTAAGATTCTTTTATTTGATTTTAAGACTTTAAATTGACGAGCCCCCAATATTTGGCTGATCTCATTGATTTATACCAGGGGTCCCCAAGTCCAGTCCTCGAGAGCTACTATCCTAAACATTTTGGTTGCATCCCTTCTCCAACACACCTGCATCAAATGAATGGCTCGTTACCAGGCCTCTACAGAGCTGAATGACATGTGCATGAGGAAATTAGCAATTTGATTCAGGTGTGTTGGAGAGGGTATGTTCTAAGAAATGCAGGATAGTAGCTCTCGAGGACCGGACTTGGGCACCCCTGATTTATACAAACTCCTGAGAACTCTAAGGTCGGCAAATGGAATGGCGTTGGTGGTTCCCGGATCCAAACTTAAATCTAAGTGTGACCAGGCTTTTCAGTGGCAGCCCAGACATTGTGCAACCTGTTGCCTTTGTATATTCATACTAGTGACAATTTGTCATCATTTAAATCACTTTTAAAAACCTATCTATTTTCAATGGCTTATGGTTCAGTAGGGTTAGGGTTTTCTCCCCTCCTCCCGAGTTTTATATGTCTCTATTTTTACTTGATGTTCAAATATTGTCTTTTTCTTAATTTTATTTTCTAAATTATTGCATTTTATTGTGTCTCCATGTACAGCACTTTGGTGGGCCTTAGGGCTGTTTAAATATGCTCGAGAAATAAACTTGACATATATATATATATATATATATATATATATATATATATATATATATATATAATTCATTATAATATATAATTTCATTTTTAAAAATATTTAATATATTTAGAATATAAATAAGGTGTTTGTTATGATTGCTGGAGGTTTTCTAGAAGAGCTTGAAACAAATATCTGTAAATGTCAGACTAGCTTTTCACCAACATCGTCCTGTTTAAGTCCTCATGCTCCAGCTGCTTCAGGACCAGCTTCTTGCTCATTCTGGTTCCAGAAGCTACTGTTCTTGTCTGTTGTTTTTGCATTCAGCTGTTTTCACCGTGGAAGCCTGAGCTGTCAATCACCTGGACAAACACCCACCTCCAAGAAGATAGGGTGGACTGATGGGTGGAGTTTGCTGCTCCTGAGCTCTCCACTCATTTTATTAGATTGATGTCTGAAGAAGCTGTTTTTAGGAGGGTGGAGAGGAGCTGCTGCGCTCAAACTGTGAGCCAAAATGACCAAAGTAGGACTCTGACGTGGCATTCAGATACCAGAGAATTGTTTCAGATTGGGAATAAAATGCATAACATGTCCCCTTGAAGAATTTAATTGTCTATATGTTGGGTGGGTTGACCTGAGATTGAAACAATGAAAAGCAGGTAAAAGGGATTAAAATAATAAATTAAGTAAATTAATTAATTAATGAATTAATAATTTTTTTAAAAAAAGAAAAGGGAGGGAGCAACATTAACTATCTGTGCTGCATAGGCCATGGGTGGCCATGCTGCAGCCTGAACCTTTTTTTTTTGTTTATTCTCAACCATCTCTACTTCCCTTCATCCAGGGACACAACTTCACAGCCCTATCTGCCTCTCATCCTCTCTGCTTCCTGTTTTCATCTCAGTTTCTGGTCCCCACAGACAACAGAAAGAAAATGAAAGCAGGTGAAGCTGCTCTTTGACTAACTCTCCCTACCTGCATATTTCATTGGATTCATTCTAGTCATTCTAGGCTTGTCTGTCCCTGTTTACTTCTTGTAGCCGTTACCCAAGGGGCACACAAACCTGTGCAAATAGTATATCTCTGCACACACTGCAACACACATGCATGCCATGCCATGTTTGACCCTCACCCCTACATCACTGTTGGCTTTCACCCTCCAACTCTCTTTGACTCTATTTTGATTCAGAGACTTGAATTATTCTGTTTGTACAACACAGCAAATATCACTTTATAAAAAGTAAAAGAATCTTCTGTCTAAAACTTCTCTCCCTGGAGCCTTCAGATACTCAGGAAAAAGTTGACTGCATCACTGAACATCTTTTATAAGCAAGTGGGGTGGAGGTTAGAGACTAGTGTGCATGTTGCAGGCTTGAGGACTTTTTCCAACCTTAATGTTTCCTCTACTGAGATAAATTTGGTGCAACAGAAACAGAGGGGAAATACTCGGCAGTCTCTTCCTTGCTATGCAAGATGTTCAGCAAACATGAGAAAAGGTATCGAGTTACATTTTATAATAATAATAATGATTGATTAGATTTATGTCACGCTTTTTCTTGCAGGGCACTTAAAGCACTCACACTAGGTCCACTATTCTTTCACTCCTCATTCATACGTGGTGATGGTAAGGTACATATGTAGCCACAACTGCCCTGGGGCAGACTAATGAAAGCATGGCTGCCATTTCATGCCTACGGCCCCTCCGACCACCACCGGAACATTCACACACATTCATACACCAGCGAGGCCCTCACTGGAGGCAAGGAGGGTTAAGTGTCTTGTCCAAGGACACAATGACAGATGGTTGGGGGATTGGGATTCAAACAGCCCATCCTTCTATCATTGGTCAACCTGCTCAAACTCATGAACCACGCACCCCATTTTAATAAGGAAACACTCTGGTCCTGGCACAGGCGACTTGAGGACAGGGGCGCCGTATTGGGGGGGGGGGGGGGGGGGGGTAGGAAGATTCCAAGGGCCCATGACTGTGGGGGGCCCTAAAAGATGTGGAAATTATTAAACCTTCATTTCAAATAATATGTTTACATTTCAAATAGAACAAGAAAATACAGTAGTAGAATAAATTACCTTCATGTTCTCCTGGTTTTTCAGCAGTAAACGGCAAAACAAAGCATGAATATATTGACCAATCCACCCCCGTGAAAGTGCAAGAAATGGTTTGGTCCTCAGGAACTGCCTGAGCCATCAATTCCTGCCTGTCAGCAGCAGTTTGCTGGTATCGGGCCTTTATTGCTGCATGCACTTCATTTGCGGAGTGACAGCGAATGAAACGACTGACTAAGAAAATGTGAAAATAAGCAGCAGTGTGAAAAAAATCCATCCGCGGACAAAGAACACAGCGCCCCAAGAAATCAGAGTACGATTTTCAAATGAGAACAGAAAGAAAGGAGAAAGAGAAGCGACGAATGAAGCATGAGCCAGTTTTGAAAGAAAGGTTTGTTGCCTGAGTTGTTTGAATAAACCTGTTGACTGAAATAAGCTAGCTATCTGCAGACTATAACAACTTAGTGGTGGAAGTGGGATCACATGATTGATGATGCCGGGTAGTGCGTCTTAAACACAAAGTGATTTTCCCGCTTTTTTTTCTTTCTCAGAAAAATGAAAGCAGGACTCTGCAGCATCTGGTAATGAGCTT
This sequence comes from Atherinomorus stipes, assembly GCA_023101725.1. Lineage (NCBI taxonomy): Eukaryota > Metazoa > Chordata > Actinopteri > Atheriniformes > Atherinidae > Atherinomorus > Atherinomorus stipes. Next base: position 111,580 of record JALJCO010014240.1, on the reverse strand, counting down.
ATTGTGTGTCTGTAACTAACACAGAAGCAAATAAGCCAGAAAACTCACAGAGCTGAAATTTACATTTACATAACCAGACCAGGCAAAACGTAGTTCTCAGAACATCACTGAGTGTAATTAATTGTTTAGCAAGATACTTATCTTGAATAACTGTCCTTGTCCCTCCGTAATCATATGTAAACAGATGATCCGCCAGCAGCAGCCCTGTCTCTTCACCCCCACCCCCTTTCCATTCCCAGTGAAGAAGGTAAGCAACACTGGGACCAGTTAGCATCATTACAGAGTCTGCTGTGGGAATTTGTCTCATTTTTCCATTCCAAAAATAAGAGTGAAGCACTTTTTATATAAATTGAAACACTTAAAAAAACAAACAAACAAAAAACAATGATCTCTATAAAATAAAAATGCCTTGTAGTTGTAGTTGTTTGTACATGATACTGGACAGTTAAATGAAAACACTGAGTAACAACCAGCAGCCTGTATTAAAATCAAAGTCACAATTTAAATAGTTCAGTTAGATTTTTACATTCAGATTGAATTACAGCCATCAAAAGACATCTATAAATCCTGATCATCCTCAAGACGGTTAATTTATTTGAGCAGCCTGAGCTGCAGCATAAACACCACTTTGCGATCTAGCTGTGAGGTCACACTGAGCTGCTGATAACTGATGTCATTAGATGATATAATTTGTTGGTACATTATATAAATGTAACAACTGTTACAGTCTTGGCTTACATTTCTCAGGTTCGGCCAGAAAGAAGTATAGAAATGGAGGAACAATGAAAAGTTAGGCCTGTCAAAAAATTGATCCTAAATTAATCCTATTGTCAAACAAAAGATTTTTTTTTTTTTATTAATTAGTACTGCTCTATGTTGAAAACACATTAACTTTTGTTTTATAACTTAAAGGCTAAAACCAAGCCAGAAATCTGGGAGACTAAGACCTGAATTTCAGCTTCACATTAATACAGTTAAGTCAGCCTGTGAGGATCAGCAGCATTCTGGACTAAACTGCCACCATCTGAGGGACTTTAGGGAGACATGTAAGGACACGGTTTCAGTAGTTTAGTCTACTAAAGATAAATGCAGAATTCCTGCTGAGACACCTTTTATCCTACACGTGTTCTAGAAGTGATAAACATGATTAATCAGGAGGAATTTTTTGACAGCCATACAAAAAATACATTAAAACTGTAAATAATAATCTATAACAGTTTTAAATCTTGTATCAATTTTTTAAGGGAGGAGGGCCCAACATGAGTGTCTTTCATGGGGCCCTAAATTCCTGGTGGCACCTTGAGGATGACAAGAAAAACAGAGGTGAAAGCCCTTTGCCCTCCACTGCTCGACTACATTATTTTCACTGTCCTATTTTTTGCAGCATCAAAAATACATAAGCCTCCCACTTAATGCCCATCCCCAATCCACCCACAGCTTCCATACTGTACCTACATTTGCAATGCTTCATAGGTTGGACAGCCTCAGCAAACTTTATGCTTCAAGCAAGCAGATGTACTGAGTCTCTTGCCTCTGATTTCACACACATACTCAATATAATTGTAATTACAGTTTTTTTATACCACTTAGCTTCAAAGAGTATTCTCCCTACACTTAACAGAAATGATAATCACAGTTATTACAGTCATGAAAAAAATTATCTCTCGTAGCTTGAATGACTAATCGCATAGGACACAATCACACAATATTACTGTAAATAAAAACTTTCACTTAAAATTCACTTAAATGTATTTGCAAGTCGTGCAGCTAGAAAGGAAAGTCATATATTCCCACAACTGATCAAAAAGTCAGATTACTTGAACTGTTATCAGCCATTATGTGCTTTTGTGAGTGAATTTAACACCCAGATATCTGATAATGCAAAGTGTTTTAACAATGAAGCTTAAAATCTCCCCGGTGTTGCTGGTTTGAGTAGCACAAAGCAAAGAGGTTATGAATAAAAGACAGTCAGCCACAACCCGGAGCTCTGTCTATTATTTAAGTAGGCTTCAAGGAACATGGAAGATAAAAGTATTTGCATGTTTGTGCACATGTGTACCAGAGATTTCTGTCATTTACTGCATGTGCCACTAGAGCACTTTGAAGCAGTTTGGGTCAGAAGATGAAAATGCACAACACGAAAGACCGATTTGAAAGACAGAAAAAAGATTAATTTATTAAAGCAAGACTAAGAGTAACGTAGGAAATGAATCCAGGGATAAAGATGAAAAAAGGCTGTTATAGAACACAAACTCGGCCCAAAAAGTTAGTGAATTAGGGTGGATTTTTCTGTGTCATGGATTTCCTTGGTAATGACTAAAGGCCCTTTCAGATAGAACGCGGCAAGCGCAGGCCGACGGCGGCAAACCCATTCATTGTGTATGTGGTACCGCCGCGGCAGCGCGTTCCGCCATGCCGCGGAGCACCACGTCCTGCAAGATGGGCGCATGCCGCCGCGGTGCTTGTGTGCTATTTAGCAAAGGCACACAAGCTTTTTTCAACAACATGCCAGAAATATATAATCTACTACTTCTTGACAGGAAGACTGCTATTGTTCTCCTGAGTAACATTATTTAAAAAACTGGTGCGCAAGGTGGGCGCGGCGCGCCAGGTGGGCACATGCTGTGGCGGTGCCGCTGCAAAGTGTTTTGCGCTGCACGCTGTGACAACATCCTCGCGCGTCCCTCGCGCGTCCAATAGGAGATAAGACGATTCTGGAGGGAAAAAAATTGGAGGAAGTAGATCTGCAGTCAAACAAAAAATGGAAGACAAATTGATTTACTTGGTGTAACTACTCCCAGAGCTCTGGGACAGTAGACAAAATGCCTACCGTGATCTCACCAGGAAGGGACAGAGATGGAGGGAGATCAGCGACTTGATGAATATGCCTGGTTTGTTCAAAGTGAAGGCTTGAAACATTTTTACTTTTAACCATAAATATCAGCTTAACATGAGCTATTTAGCAAAGGCACACAAGCTTTTTTTAATAACATGCCAGAAATATATAATCTACTACTTCTTGACAGGAAGACTGCTATTGTTCTCCTGAGTTACATTATTTAAAAAACTGGTTAATCCAGGTATGTCTGAAGTTACAATTGTCAGACAAATCTGGATTGATCAATTAATCCAATAATGTGAGATAGGAGCAGCAGATAAGTGGTGCAGCTGTACTGAGTCCAGAGATAGTTAATCAGAATGAGGAAAATATAAGACTTTATTGACACACATTTTCTCAGAAAAAAAGGACCAAAAACAAACTCATAGAAGGAACCTTATGTTCAGATATTGCTGGACACATTTTGAAATAGAGAACTTTTTAAAAACATATCTAACTATTCACAGTGGAAGATCTAAAAAAGAGGTGGAAGAACCTGAGGGACTGTTATATAAAGGAGAGAAAGGCAGCTAGGGAGAAGCGAAGTGGGTCTGCAGGAGGAGAGCAAGTGGCGCGGACTTCGTGGCTTGGCCTTCCTGGCCAAGTGTGGTGGAGAGGGAAACCTCGACCAACCTCCACCCCCCTCCCACCACCAGTTCATCTGTCATCACCCCAGGCTTGCCCCCCCCCCCCCCCCACCTCCCCAAGTCCTCTCCCCTCCATGTCCAATTCAGGCCCTCAAACCACCACTTCCCGGCCAACCACCCCACTGGATCCTGATGAGGACACAGTCACCCTGAATTTGACAGTGGTTCCCCCAGAAGAATATGAGGTGCAGATGCCAGGCACCTCACCCCCACTGTCACCGCCTGCAGGGACCAGCCAGCCTCCCCGTCCTCCTAACCCAAGTAAATCTGCAGGGAGAAAGAAAAAACGTCAGAGAGAGGAGGATGCATTTGAAAAGGCGGTGATGGGGCTTCTCAGCAAGCGGCCGGATGCTGAGGAGCTCTTCTTGTTCAGCTTGGCTCCTCGTCTCCGGAGTCTGTCAGAGGAGAAGAGGAGTTTAGTTAAAATAGAGATTTTGCAGGCACTTCACCGTGCTGAGTTTTCATAGTCACCCCACACACATACATGCAGACGCACACACACACACACCCTCTGTCTTTAGTTCAATAAAATGTTTTTTGAAAGCAAAACAGTAATTGTTGTACCAGATATATCTAGTCTTTGCATTAGCAAAGCACAGGTCAAAATGTGTTTTGTGAATTTAGGCCATACAAACAAGATTTGATTTGATTGTGATTAGTGAAGATAAGGAAAAGTTCTTAAGGAGTAAACAGTTGGCTCTTAAAAGAGCCGTTTTGAGGAGCAGCAGAAAGGGTGTGGGTCAGGTTGGCAGGATTAAATGTTGCTCTGCCAGGGAACTTCACCAGCAGCAGACAGGAAGAAGATGGTGAACTTCTCCCGCACAGAGAGGGCATCCTGGGAGGCACGATTGGAGCCAACTCGTCGCAGATCTTGCAGTGCAGGGGACGGCTGAGCTTCTTCCGATGTTGCCTGGGGTGCTGAGTTCCACCTCTGGAAATTGTGAAGGGCCACAGTGGCCTTCACAACCCAGTCAACATTTCCAGGCTTCACTCCGACCACCCGGTGGTAGACTCTCCACTGAGCAGCGAGGTTACCAAAGGCATTCTCTACCACTCTGCAGGCTCTTGACAGGCGATAGTTAAATACCCTCTCAGGCCTTGAGATGTTTCTCCCAGGGTAGGGCCGGAGCAAATTCCTCCTTTTAATAGAAAAAGAACAATAACAAATATAAGAACAGCACCCACTGGCAAATTAACACAAAGACAATTGTGTAAAATAACTAAACCCATATGTCATTTTTCAATCATAAAATGTAAACATGATGCCGTAATGACTTTCTAAAATATTCAATACTATTAAAATGTTTAGGAATAACATTCAAGATGGTGAGACTACAAGACTCATGTGAAAGCATGTTGTAGTTTAGATAATGTTTAGATAAACAATACTACATAGTCATAAATGATCCATTAAAAGAATTTCACTAACTTGAGAGGAAAAGCCTCATCTGCCACAAAAGTGTGAGGCATGGGGCCCAGGTCTTCAGCACCAGGTAGAGGTGTGTCCTCTGGCAGATCCAGAGTCCCCTCCTGCAGAGCACGCCCAAATGCAGAGGCAGCAAAGATGCCCCCATCACTGCTGCGGCCGAAAGCCCCCACATCCACCACCCGGAAGCGGTAGCTTGCATCCACAAGGGCAAGGAGGACTACGGAGTAGGTGCCCTTGTAATTATAGTACGGTGATCCAGAGTTAGCAGGAGCCTGGATCACAACATGCTTCCCATCCAAGGCCCCCAAGCAGTTGGGAAAGTCCCACCTCTCCCTGAAACCCCTGGCTATTTCCCTCCAGTAAGCCGCCTTCAGGACAGGGAGGAACTCCTCCACAAGGCTCTCCTAAATCTTCTGACAGACCTCTGGGATGATCCCTGCCACTGTTGAGATCCCCACGCGATAACTGGAGGCAATGGTGGTGAATGAGACCCCAGTTGCCAGGTATCTGAAATGTGTAATGACATGGATATGACAGTAAATTTGTGTGTGTGGGTGTGTACAGTATGCAGTTCACACGCACGTGTCCATCAAGAGGCAGTTTATTTATTTATTTTTATAAGACATATGTATAATGACCAAATATGAAAATTCACTTCACCTCAAACAAATGGCCAGGCGTTCAGCTGGAGAGATGGGCTGCCTAAAGTTTGTCCGCATTCTCTTGAGGCTTGGACCAACTCTGGACAACAGGCTGTCGAACTGCTCCTTGGTCAGCCTGAAGTAAACCTCGAAACGGTCCGTATGAAACTGGAGCTCCCGGACGAGCTGGTACTCCTCCAAGTCCTGCCTTGCCATCAGGATTGGATGGACCCACACCCTCTGATTTGGTGCTGATCTCCTCCTCCTCCTCCGCAGGAGAATTAAAGCAAGAGCTTTTTGCTGTGACGATGAGAGAAACATATTTAACTGCTTTCACACCAAAGCGCGACAGGGAGAAAACACTTCTTCTTCTCTTGGGTTTTTTTCTTCTTCTTCTTCTTCTTGGGGTTTCCGGCGGATCGCAACCCAATCAGAGCGCCACCTACTGAACCAAATCCGGGACGAAATTTAGAGGGGGGAAACACTTCCTGGTCTGTCGCTTAGCAACGCGCGCCCACAGTGCGCGCTGCTGCCGGGTCTGCCGCCGACTCTGCGCCCTACCCCGCTGTGAACTCAGCGAAAAACGTGTTCTATCTGAAAGGGCCTTAACTGGCATGGTTGGTAGGCAGTACATCCACCAGAGGGCAGTGCAGAGGTCAGAGTTCACCTCTGATTTCCCATGCAGTTTCAGAGATGAGCAAACATGGTGACATTTGCTGAGATCGTGATAGTGTACATCCTGAGGAAGATACATAAAAAGAGGCACCGCTGCAGGCGGAAATGGTCTGTGCAGCCATTGAATACACAGAGGCTTCTTTGTTCCTTTTAACTCACTGGCTGCCAATCACGTGTTTCCACGTTAATTAGGGTTTTAATCAGGGGAGCTGTTTTAATCTCTGGCGGAGCTTGTCAGAGAGAACCAAGGGCTCGTCATAATTTTTTCAGTAGTTTTCATCTAATCCAGCAGATGGCGGTGTCAGACAAGCTTAAAAAAACCTACCACGGAGTGATGCAATTCTATGATGCTTCCTGTGTTTGTGGTTGCTAACGGCTGTTAGTCCAAGAAGTATGCTGAATTCTATTGTGAGGGGGATAGAACATGGCGACCGGTCGTAATCGAAGCAGTTTAGGAGGTGGATGAAGGAGGAAAGTTTGTGGAAAAAGTGATCGGTGACAGACAGACACGATGGAAATACAGCAGCGAAGTGCGGCAGCTGAAAGTGAAAGTAAGTCAACAGCATGCGGTTGTTTACCACGGGGGAAGGGGGGGGGGGTGCGTGCACACCTAATCTGCGGTAGAGGGAGGAGGGAGAGAGGGAGGGAGGAGTAGGGAAACGTTTCTATTCTATGTTTCTGCCAAATATTATGTTGTGAAACAAAGTTGCTAGTAAATAATTATTTTGCCTCCAAAACTCTTTTCTCAGTGTTGTATTTGTTGTTTAATAGAAGTAAACAGCTGTTCAGATGATGAAGGTGTCACTAAAGTAAAAAAATATTGGCGCCAAAGACACTTTTCCCCTTGAAGCGGACCTCAGCATTCAAAGCTAGTTTTCTTAATTTTTTGGTCTGAAACAGGCATTTTTGCTGCAACAAAGCCATGTTCTACTGCAGATTACTAAAGAATGGAAAAAGCTAGAAACAAATGGTTTTTTCTGATAAAAGAAGAGAGTCTAAGCTTTCCTTTCCATTCAGTGTTTGTATTGGCATAGTACACAATATTCTGTGGATCTCCCAAAATCAGTGAAAATGCTTAAAAATCCTGGTAATATGGAGCTCTGCTCGGAAAAGGTCTGGCAGTCAATGAGTTAATGGTTGCACATCAATTACAGTACTCAACTCTGCCCCATGTCTTGATATGTTACATATACAGTATACAGTTGTGCTTGCAAGTTTACATTTTTACATATTTGCATATGCAGATTTCATATTGATATTTAGAAACGCAATACTAGTCTAGTTTACCAATGAAATCTCGTGAGATTTCATCGTTCTCTTAAAGAATCTTGCAGGATTTCATGAAAACCCGCTAGATTTCATAACAGAACGTTGAAATCTTGCAAGACTTTATTAGTAAAATAGATACCGCATTTTTAGATATCAATATGATATTAGCAGATGAAAATATTGCAATATTTCAGTGAATCGATATTCTTTCCAAGCCCTAGTTTACATACTCTCCCATTTAACATTAAATTCATAATAGTAATTAAAATAACAAGGAACTGAAAAATAGTAAAAATAAAAATTTGCAGTTAGAATTTACTACTATAAAAGATTGGTACTGAATTTTTGTTTAAAATAAGTAAAAACAAGCAAACAAACAAAACAAAACATAAAAAACTCACTTGGGAAAATTGTCCCAGACAAATTAAAGCACCTTGCTCATGAACAGTGGACCAACATATGTCTGATTGAATGTTAAAGAAAACACCTGGGGCTGTATTCCTCAAGATTCTTAGAGTTGCTCCTAGTGGCCAAATTCTAAGAAAATTCTTAGAATTATGATGGTTTCTTGGAATTTCTCCTAAAATTTTAGCGTAGATCCTCATAAAGATAAAAACTCTTCCTAAAGAATCCAGCTCGTAAGAGAGCTCATAAGGTGAGATCTGGTAAGAGGAGGGAGGGGGACTTTTAAGCAGCAGGAGTCAAGATGGTGGATGAAAGAGGCAGGAGAGATATTTTTTCAAACACTGGATGACCATGAATTAAAAGCAGGGTGGATGATGTTTTCCAGCAGCATTTTTTACATTTCAAAGATAAAAGGCCTTGCTAGGAATTTTTTGGGTTAAGTCAGGAGCTCTCTGAGAGGATTCTCAGAAACTTTAAGATACAGGCCCTGATCACAGTGGTTCTCTCAAAGTGTTGCTCAATAAAATTTTTAGCTCAGGAGCCCCATCATGCTTGTTTACTCGTTTTATGTTTTGTCTGTTTATTTGTAATATTTCTGTTGGCCCACAATTCAAAATCAATGTCATGATTTCCATAAAATTTCAATTAATATTACTTTTGTCAATTTCAACTTATTTCACTAAGCGCCACAGTACATGTTCATTTCCATTAGAGCCCTGAAAAATGGATCAAATTATGCATGTCAAGAACACATTAAATGGAAAGAAGGCACCAAATGCATCTTTTGTGTCAAACACTTTATTTATAAAGTGCTTGTCATGCCAAGGGCAGCTGAGCATGCTTTGAGAGAGCCTGCTCATCACTGCTGTGTTGCTCATTGGTGCACATTTGCACACACTGGACTGCCAGGATGCTTTTCTGCTCACAAATACAGAGTTGTTTTCTCACAGTGCTGTAATGCCTGCATATAATGTGTTTTTTACTCACAGATATTATTTTACTTCCTCCCATCACGTTTATATGATCAGTGCACCTCAAACAAATGTGTGAAGCACTTCTCAGTGTATGGTTCAAATACTAATGTCTTCCAGTGTAACATTAAACTAGCACCACCAGGATTTTTACTTTATCTCTCCCTTTACCAGAGATAATTGCCCCACCCACTCCCTGCTGCATGATCCCACCCCTTCTTGATCTTGTGCCCCACTTGTTCATTCTACCCATTCAACCCTCTCACACAGAAGCTTTTGTTCCACATTACTTTTCTCTTGCTGAATTATGCTAAAATTCACATTTTTATTTAATAAACAGTTTTGACTTTGTGGGCAGCAGAAGATGAAAATGAAAAGTGTACGATGTACCTGACCTGTACCTTTGCTTCCAGTACAAATCTGTGATGAAAATTGTATCTTTGTGCTAAATTCTTACTTTGTTTACATTAGATACATTTTCACCCCACTAAACCTGCTGTTTGATTTGATTGTTTTTTTATTTTATTCAATTTATTTCCACAATATCAATTACACATGTGTTTGGATATTATACCATTTCAACATTATATTGTGAAAAACGGACTCTTTTTGAAGCTGAAAAAGGGGTCCATCCCACCACCACATAAGTCTACCGTAGCACTGACACATTTGTACAATGAAGTGTTGTGGGTCCGTAGACAAATAAATTCCTTTACAGTCTATTCTCAGTGCACAGCAGTCACAGTCATAGCACACGACCAAAGAGACACAGATATCTATACTTTAGCATGGACACAGAAACAAATGCAGTATAACAGTAAATGAATACAGTAAATAACTTTAAAGTACCGTACCGTACCGTCTTCTTCCGCTTATCCGGGATCGGGTCGCGGGGGCAGCTGCCTAAGCAGGGAAGCTGGGTAACTTTAAAGTAAAGAACGTAAACCTGAATTTATATCTTTTATTTGAGGTTCAGAAATCCTCTTCTGACATCAGAGACAGGACGCCACATGCACAAGAATCTGTGAGATCCTTGTGTCCACGAAATCGCACAGACTCAGTCTTTGATCCATTCATGGATCACTTCCTCACCTCTCAAATATTCCCAGCCATCATCAATTACTCCCCTATTTTGATTATCCCCTCCTCTGCCCACACGTCCCCTCTTCCTTTCTTCCATCACCGTGGCAGAGAAAACTTTCACTGTCATCAGTGTGCTTTCTGACAGTTTGTGCGGCACAAGTGCGTGCTGCGTCGTCAATCACTCGTCTGATGAGCGAGATGCCTGATCGTCCCTTTCTAATCCTGATCAGCAAAGATCAGTGCAGCACTTTGTCTACACTGTGAAGGCCTCTGGGCGCTTTGTTTTTCATTTTAAAAGTCACTATCTGTCTCTCACTCTTTCCAACTTGCCGCTGCTTCTGCCTTTTTTCTCTCTCTCCCATGCTCCTGCAGCTCCATGCGCAGACAGCAGGTGTCAGTTTTCAAACCTTTTTTTAGCTGATTTTTTTCATAGAAACACACTCAAAAATTATGTCAGGACTGAAGCTGTATGCCGTGGCCATGTAATAAAACCAAGCAGTAACAGTACAAGGCTGTAGATTTACTGATAAGGTCTGTTATATTCAGTAATGTCGCCTGCCGCAATAATGCGACTTTCGCGCCCAGAGGGTTACATTTCCTTACTTTTAAAACCTGTTATTCACTATCAGGATGTATTAAAAGCCGGTGGCCAAAGTGAGTCATCTGCCCTGTATATGGCATTCATTTTATTTTCATATCATTTACTTACTGACAGTGTTTTAAAACTTTTAGTTTGTGATGATCAAAAGAGATAATGAGAGCAATTTGTAACAATTCGTGAATGAACAGTTTTTTCATGTTGTTGGACTCCAGATAGCTTTTTTTTTCAAAGGAATTGATGCTGTGGTAATGTACAGTATCTTACACTAAATTTGATTTGCAATGAATATGACTACATATAACTTAAGTAGCTTTTCTGTATCATCAGGAATCCTTTTCCCTGTTGAATTTCTTCCCCTTTTTTTGATCAGTAACTGCATTTTTTCCTATCTCTCATTTTTGGGATAACTACAGTCTTCCAAATATGCTTGTCCATTATTGTTTCCCATGTTGTGATGCATTCATGTTTACACCAACATCAGCATCCTAATGATTCAGACCCTGAAGCAGCAGCGTTTGGTAACAGATCAATAGCCCTGCAGCTGTAAACTAGTATCTTCCAATTAGACTGTCGACAATGCAGTGTCCGCCAGAAGACTAGCAGCAATGGACAGCGTCCTGATTTAGCTAGAAATCTGCTGCATTGTGCCCCTCAACAGAAGAGGTCACAGTTCTGCTGAAAATTTTCACACTGTGGCCGATGGTAGAATGAGTTCATGACAGATGGCATAATCAAGTAATTTAAAAAGTATTCTCCTCGTACTTATGAATAATGGTAAAAATTTACAAGTCCAAGTTTATATGTCACCAGCATTTAAAAATAACCCATTATCATGTTCATCAGAGACGAAGTGCAGAGACGGCTTTCACCCACTTTTAGGTCATTGCTTGAGTTTCAGATAAGGAGCCAAACTTTCAACAACCTGGTTTCTCAGAGCTGCAGCTTCATTAATCATCATCCCTGTCTGCACCACATTTCATTAATCTGCATCAGCCTCTAAACTGTTCACTGCTAGATGCATGATAGATGATAGACACTTTCACATACTTGGGGCCTTATTGTCTTATACAAGTCAACATTCAGGGATTTGGAACATCTGGAACATCAGTAAATGTTTGTCTTGTCTTTCCTGTGTGCTCTTTGGTGTCATTGAAACTAAACTGATTCTCATTGTTCTTGTAACGATGACAATAGAGATCACTAATCTCCAATGTGTCTGGAAGTGCAGGTTCTTTGTTTTAAGGATAGAGGAGAATCAAAGGCCCAGATCAAGCTTTAGGGTGAATCCCATTTCACCCCTTGGCCCTACCCCTTAGCCCTTCCCCTCCGTTTTGCGCGTTCATGTGTAGGGGGTAGGGGTGTCCCAATACCTGTAGGATGGAGGGGAAGGGCTAAGGGGTAGGGCTATATACCCCTTCAAACGAAGATTTTTCGAGAGCACACTTCAAACGAAGGGGTATGAAAATCACTGGGACGATGGCTGCTACTGAGTCCAAAAACATCCACAAATGTAAATATTTCTCCATAAATAAAGTTTAAAAAGTGTGAAAACCATTATATAGTCTAGTTTAATGCTGTTTAAATGTTTAACGGTCATTTTTTTTTGCAAAATGCACATGAAAAAAATCGCGAGTACTACATTGACGCTTCAGTTATATAAACGCTACCAGGCTGAAAACCAGCGGTGCTCTGCAGCGCTGATAACCTAGATGATCAATAAGAAATTCGGCAGCATCGCTGCTGGTCTTCATGGGATAAAACACAGGCAGGGATGTCATGCAAAAATCGAATTTGCTTGTTAACGTTAATCCACAGCTGTAGACGGCTTGATTTCTCCAGATTTGCGCCAACAACTCAGCGCACATCTGCTTACACAAAGCCGGCGGAATCACTGATGACGTATGTGATTCTTGAAGGGGTGTCCCAATTTGAAGGGGTTGACTTTCACCCCTACCCCTTGTAGCTTCGTTTTAAGTGCAAGGGCCAAGGGGAAGGGGTAAGGGGTAGGGGTAAAAAAGAGAATTGGGATTGGGCCTTAGTCTTGGACCTCAGTGATGGATGAGGAAATCAAACCACGTGATGGAAAATGCATCTCACAAGGTCCTGCAAGAGCACATCACAAAATCCACTTGATATTGTGGCCATTTGACCGTGCGCCAGGTGTGCACCTCTCTTTGTAGGCTACATCAGTAATGCCCACCACTCACCTTAAAGGTGAAACACTGACATGCCACATTCACAGCTGATGAATCTACACTTTGAAGTGTGTAGACCTTTAGTTGAGATACAGCTCATAAGTGCTGGGAAGTCATGACTTCCTTAAGACCTGCAGCAGCTCATGTATTCCAGAATGAAAATGAAGGTGAAAAATACTCCATTAATCCCTGAAGGGATTAATGATTCCCCCCAGTTTCCGTTTGCTACAGTGGAACACAGGATCTTATAGGCTCCGGAGTTTGGTGGGGATCGAGGGAAAAGCTCTAGACTGGTTTAGGTCTTACTTGGCAGGTAGGACCATGTGTGTTGCCATCAATGGCTTTGAATCTATCACAGCTCCAGTGTCTTATTGGGTTCCACAGGGATCAATTTTAGGGCCCCGATTGTTTTCCCTGTATCTTCTCCTTTTAGGGTCTAACCTGAGAAAGCATGGTGATTTCTTCCATCTGTACACTGATGACACCCGGCTGTGTCTGCTGCTGATAAAAGAAGCATGCTTTCTCCATTGGGCCACTCGTGTCAATACTCTCTGAGATCAAGGACTGGACGGCCCTAACCTTCCCAAACTTCAATGAGAACAAGACAAAGGCTATTGTGATTGGGCTGAATTGTCCCTGCCACCGCCCCCCCCCCCCCCCCCCTGATTTTTTTTAAATCAGTTGTTTCTAATTTGGATTTTAAACTGGAGAGTGATATTAAGTAAATATTCAGATAAGCTCAGTTGTAAAATCCAGCTTTTTTTTATTCTTCACCACCTTACAAAAGCATAACAGTTCTGCATTTTGAGACAGTAATCTATACATTTATCACCTCTCAGCTGGATTTCTCTAAATTGCTCTGTTATGCCCCCCAGAAAAGCTCTATTTGATATTTAACATTTTAAGTTTGTTTATGACAGCTGACAGCTGCTTTATGTTTAGTTAATGTGAAAAATGTTTCTTTACTGGGAATAAACTAATTTTAGTCTGTTTCATGGCACATCACTGCCACCTACTGGTCATAAAACATAAGCAGCAGCCCTGATTAGTGGGATAAGTTTAGTTTTCTTTGTGTCTCTGCCGATCCTTGCAAACGATGCCTTCGAAAGAGCAAAATGTGTGGGTTTGATGGCCCGTTTTGGTAACCTGACTCCGCCAGATGGATTTGCTCCCGCATATCAATCTGAGAATCATTCGTTGGAGTAGTTTTGGGAAGGGGGCGAAAATACTGGTTAGCTGACCCGCCTCAAAGCCAATGCTGATTGGATGTTCGTTTGGTAAACTGCTCCAAATTCTCTCTAACAGAAAGTAGCCAGACTGATCTGTGAGTGAAAACCTGAAGCTTGCAAGATCAGGATGGTCTCACGAGGCTACCGTTTTGGTGCATTAGTTGTAGTAAGTGAACTAGTGTCATGATTCATGCTTATTAAAATAGAGTGGACTGAGGAAGGTAGCTATTTCTCATTGTATCTTTTAGCATGGGTATATTAGCATGTAACATTTGTCTGGTATTCAAATTGAAATGGTCCAGTTATTACATTTGTATGAAGGCTGTATGCTCTTTATATTTCTCTCTGTATTACAGTTTTCCAAAAAAGGATGTGGTACATCAGTAAAGACTCAAAATGAAGAATACAGCTTGTCTCATGAGTTCTTCCTGAAGCCTATGAAAGAAGAGATGGATCCACACACTAGTGTACGTTCTAGCTCCCAAGTTGGTTCATTCACCAAACAAAACATTGACTAAACCAACTTGGGAGCTACACTAGTGTGCAGATCCATCTCTTCTTTCATCTGGTTATCTGCATTATTCTATATGGTCCAGCACCTTGTCTCAACTTATTCAATGGGGTGTGCGTGATTTTTCACATTTTCTTGCTGAAGTCATTTGTGTTTAGCTCTCTGCATAGGCTGGATAAAGACATTTAGCTGAGGGCAGAAGATGCTCTATCTCAGGGTCAGTCACCTCTCCCATGTCTCCACCTTGTACAAAATGTGACCACTTGTTTCCTAGTTGGAGCTCGTAAGAGGGACCACATTACACTGATTTTAGCATCACTCCAATGGCTGCCTGTATATTTTAGAGTCCATTTTAAGATTCTTTAATTCATTTTTAAATCTTCAAATGGTGTTGCCCTACAGTACCTCTCTGAGCTGATTTCATTTCACTCGCTAGTTCGGTGCCTCAGGTCTGCTGATCAGCTGCTTCTGGAGGTTTCCAGGTCTCAGAAGCTCAGAGGGACCAGAGAAGCATCATTACTGTCTATTTTTAAAGCCTTTTTGAAAACTCTTTTTTGTTTTGCCCTGGCCTTTGACCCAGCATGAGACTCTTGTTTTATTGGTTTTTTTTTTTGTCATTTTATTGTCTTATTGTTTTTAATATTCATGTTGATTTGATTTTTCTAATCAAATTTTGTGTTTTAGCTATTATAATAGTTTTTTATGTTGGTGTTCAGCACTTTGTTTCAACCTATGTTAAAGTGCTTTACAATTAACATTGAAATGAGTTAACCTACCTAATCCTAATTGATCCTACCTACCTAATTGATCACTCTAAATTGCCCCTAGGAATGAATGTGAGCGTGAATGGTTGTCTGTCTCTCTGTGTTGGCCCTGCGACAGACTGGCGACCTGTCCAGGGTGTACCCCGCCTCTCGCCTGATAATAGCTGGGATAGGCTCCAGAAACCCCCGCGACCCTGAACTGGATAAGCGGTACAGAAAATGACTGACTGACTGACTGATTGAAATGAGTTGCAACACACCCCCGGTGGAATCCCTAGAGGATCAGCAAAATTTTTGACAGTTACAGAGAGGTTTTACTTCTTCCTCCTTTCCATGTTTTTAGAATATTGAAAAATGGCAAACAAATCGAGGAGTGTTGGTCAGAATGCATTTGTAAAGACTGAAAAATGGGAGAAAAACAATAAAGGATCAGATTGGAAAAAAGTACAATTCCAATGGGCTACATACATGACTATGAATAGATTAGAAAGCAGCTGCATGTGTAGCTGCAACTGCTGCTCATGTGTTTCTAGGGGATTTTCAAACTGATGTCATTCAAATGTTTTATCATCCAGATAAAGTTTTCAATGAGTGAGAACTGATGTCTGTACAGTTCCAGTAAGGTTTGGCATTTAGATGAAAATAACATTGTGTTGTTAATGGATGTTATATTACTCACTATTCAGTAAGTTTGTCTTTTACCTTCCTTTTTCTTCAGAGCCCACGCTGTTTTTACAAAGACTCGCAGCAAGAAATATGTCCTGGCTGGCTCCATAACAGCAGCACAGACACACCAGGCCTCAGCCCTGTTTTGGTTCTGCATGATCATTTATAATATTATTTTAATTCTATTTGTGTTATTTTAGATTGCATAAAGTGCATTCTATCTTTTTTATGTTGCCTGTCAGACTTGTTTCTGAGAAGCTGCTTCCTTGTGGCTCCATCCTAAAGATGTTCCATGAGGCATTCCTCTGTGGAACAAGGCCTTGCTGCAGGACCCAGGAGCAATGATGACATTTGAAGTTATTTAATCTCACCAGGAAAGCTGCTAAACAAGTGCAGGCTCTGTTCAAGGAAGATACAAGCAGCTTAGTGGAAGTAATCTATAGACAGTCATGAACTCAGTCATTAGAATTGATCAAAATCAATAAAATCATAAAAGCGTTGATCTGTAACTGTTATATATGGTGTACACCACCTGCTGCAACACGGTCCAGTAGAAGAGCAAGATGTGATTACAGGGCTAATCACTCAGACTGACATTTTACCGGTTCCATCCAACCATTCGTCTGCAGTTAACAAGCCCTGTATGAAGGGGAAAATGAAACCTTTCAGGAAAATCAGTGACACAACTACAAAGGGTCAAAGGCTGATTTTGATATTAAATTATCTCACAAGTACTGAGTCTCAGATATTAATTCAGCTGCAGGATGACATTTACACACACCAGGAAGCCTTGAGATTTAGAACAGCTCTGCAGGATTTAGCCTCAATGCTTTAACTCATAACTTCTTTTCTTCTGCACAGTAGAAGATTCAGAGCATTTGGCACCACAAATTTTTTTTAAACTATTCATGCCGTGTATTAAAAAAGATTGTTTTGAACTTAAAGTCCATGATAGCATTTTTCATTTTTATTCTTAAATTCTTGGTGCTTTCTTCAGCAGTGTTTCCTAGTAGGAAGTAATGGGTCAAAGGAAGTACAAGACAACAGGCTGGTGGACCATCTTTACCTCTGTGGCATAGATTGACAAAGCACCATTTCAAACAGCTTATGCAATGTTGCAGCATTTATTTCTGTCCAGAATGCTATTCATCTTTTTTTTTTACCAATATCTCATGTAGATCAGTGGTTCCAACTTAGTTTCCTTGTATATCCCTTAAAGCAGCTAGCAAAAAGCTGTGGGCCACCTAGCCACACCATTTGGAAACCATCCATGAGTTTTTATTTCATCAGGTGTTTTGCACCATAAATAATTCATTCTGGTCGACTCCTTTCCTTTGATAAAACCAAAGGTAACAATTATTAACATATACCCTTACTTTTTTAACACCAGCTCTCCCCAAAATTTTCTGATTTCCCCCCACACTACCCCCCCCCCCCCCCCAAGCCACAGTTAAATTGGCCCATTCACTCCCCTTTGTTATACAAAACAGGTAATCTGAATCTTGCAGCCATGTTCTGTCTCTGCCACTTACCTATTTCACTTCAGTGTGCACTCAATAGCATGTGTGTATAAAACTAACACAAAACTAATACACAATTAAGATAAGTTACCATACATTTTCTAATATCATGAAGAAAACAAAAACATTGACGACACGCATAAAGTCAACTACACCTCAAATCAATCCCACGACCTTCTGTACATCAGCCAGTTGCTCTACCCACTGTACTAAACAGCCACATACTGTTAACACTGATTCTCTTCATAGTATCTGTCACCGTGGGCAGCCTATGTAATTTCTGATGTGTTGCATGTGAAACACTACGTTCAAAACATCTTCCCTTCTTATTTTAGACGAGTCTGACAAAAGAAGATGGTTTGGATGGTTTTATTATTTATTATTGAATTTTTTTATTTGGGCCCTTTAGAACGAGACACAGAGGGGCTCCACATGGTCGAACAGCTGATTGCACGAGTGTGGAGGACATGTTTTATCTAATACAGAGATGTGAGACGCCGACACTTTATAATAAATCATTTTGTACATCTGATCTGAAAGAGTGAAGGGATCATTTTGACTTGAGCTGAATACATGTATTACATGTTGATTATGGCTGGAGTCTGTCTGAAGAAACATGCTGCTTGCGGTTCCGGGACTTATTTGTACAATAATAGCCGAGTTGACGAGGCATTAATACCCCTAAAAATACCAGAAGCTGACAAACCTCGGCAGTTGGACACATTTGTTATGGAACCAAATTATTGAGGCAGTTGGAAGTTAAATTGTTAAAATCAGAAATGGACAAATCATCTACTGTAGCATTTCTCAGACATGTGTCAGTAATTAAGTGTAGCAATTTCGACAACTGAGAACCCATGTTGGAGTGGAGGAATGTTGGAATGGTGATTGCCTCCCACTGAGAAAGGCAAATATTTTATATGTGACCAGATTCTCTTAAATAAAGACATTTTTAGAGCCACGTGTCCCTCACCCGGATGTGAGTCACTAGGGCCCTCCTGCCTGGAGGTGGAGCACGGAGCAAGCACCTGGTGGCCGGGCTTCTGCTCATAGGGCCCGGTCGAGCTCAGCCCAAATGAGTTAAATGAGCCCCCCTTCTTTTGGACCCACCACCTGCGAGAGGGGCCGTAGGGGTCGGGTGCAGTGTGAGTTGGGCAGTGGCCGAGAGTGAGGAAGACCCTAGCGGTCCAACCCCTGGCTGCAGAACCTAGCTCTAGGGACATGGAACCTCATCTCTCTGGTTGGAAAGGAGCCTGAGCTGGGGCGCGAGTTTGAGCTGTTCCAACTAGATATAGTTGGACTCACTTCCATGGATAGCTCTGGCTCTGGAAACACCATCTTGGAGAGAGACTGAACCTAATTCAGTCTGGAGTTGCTCCCGGTGAGTGGCACTGTGCAGGTGTGGGCATACTCATTGCCCCCCGGCCCGGCGCCTGTACGTTGGGGTTTACCCCAGGACTCAGTGAGGCTAAGCTGCTATTTGGAGCTGTGGCCTAAAGGTTGTCTGTGACCCTCGAAGTTGCTGGTGGACACCAGCGGTGAGGGATGCTGTCAACCTGAAGAAGGAGTCATATTGGACCTTCCCAGCCTGCGGAGAGCAGGTCTGGCGGTTACTGAGGCAAAAACTCAGACATGGGAGGAGTTCGGTGAGTCCATGGAGAACGACTTCTTGACGGCTTAGAGGAGATTCTGGTCCACCATCCGGCGCCTCAGGAGGGGGAAGCAGTGCACCATCAACACTGTGTACAGTGGGGATGATGGGCTGCTGACCTAGACTCCGGACGTCGTGGGTCAGTGGAAAGACCTCTTCAATCCCACCAATGCATCTTCCGAGGAGGAAACAGAGATTGGGGACTTAGGAAGGAATTCTTCTGTCACCGGGGCTGAGGTTGCCGAGGTAGTTATAAAGCTCCTCGGTGGCCGGGCCCCGGGAGTAGATGAGATCCACCGGGAGTTCCTTAAGGCTCTGGATGCTGTGGGGCTGTCTTGGCTGACATCGCGTGGATATCAGGGGCAGTACCTCTGGACTGGCAGACTTGGGTGGTGGTCCCCTAGGGCTGTGTGGTATACCCATTCATACCGAAAACCGGTGTTTATTTTTGTTATGACATGGATTTTTCATATATCGCTATACCAGTGAATACTCCAAACAATGGCGGGAACATGCGCAGTGGGAATGTGTTTTAGGGAGACCAACTTCACTGCTGGACACAAACACCACAGCATGTGTGAAAAAGCCGGTGAGAACTGTCAAAGTGAGGCACACATTCTTTATCAGGAGGAACTACTTCCCAAAAAAGGAGCCACGTCTAGGGTTTGGAAGTTTTCTGGTTGTAAAAGATCAGACGTGGACCAGACAACTGTTTACAAATGCTGTCGAGCAAAAGTGGCAGCTGGTGGCGGTAGCATTAGCAGCTAGCTTAGCTGACAACACGTTTTAGAGTAGCAAGAATGTCTTGATATGGGACTGGATATGAGAAAAAGAGCAAGAAGGGGTCGGGTTACACATATTTTACCATGACAAGGACATGATTCGCTAATACAACACAGAGAAAGATGCTTCCAGAAAATGGTGAAAACTTTGGATCCCAGGTAGGTCGAGCACGTGCAGAATGTAAACATCATGACCATGCTGCTTTATAAACCATCCCAAAGATGCAGCAATGTGGATTTATTATATTTCAAAGTGGCCAAATCTGCTATTTACTATTTTTACAGAAACTTCATTGATCTGGCTTCACCATACACACCTCTCCTCAGCGGGGCTTCTGGCAAACAGATTGAAAGAGTGTGCCTACTAACAGTTAATTAATTCACAGTGTAAATGTTAACAGCTAAATACTGACTTTCTTTTACAGCTTAAAATATAGCACAGAATTGTATCACCCACTCAGTAATCACAATTTTATATATTTTTACATTCAAAAACTGAAATTACAATCAAATCTAATTAATTATCAGAACACACAATTATACATGATAAAAAAAAAAATCCCCAAATACAATAAATCAGTTGACAAGTTCTCATACCTGTCCAAAACATATTATCAGTACAGCAGCTTCATTGATCTGGCTTCACCATGCACACCTTGAGTTGGGAGATAAATTGGAAAACCAGCGGACCACATGACAGAAACCAAACATGTGCTCAGTTAAGTGAGCATTTTGAAACGAGCACACTTCAATTAAGCTCTGCACTGCATCCAAACATATAAAAATATAACATGAAAAGTGTTATGCTCGAGCAGGCTGCTCGACTTCGTATTGATCATTCAAAGCGAAAGTGTCGTGGCTTATGTATCGAGGCTCGCTTCACTCCATTAAGGACCGCCCTACTTTCCAAATGAAGCTTCATGACGTCACATGCGTATGACCGACCTTACGTGCCAGTTTGAATTCAGGGTGGAGTCATCAATTTGCTAGTGCTTATAAACTGACACAATTCCACCAAACTTTGTGGGTTTATGAGAGGAGGAGACAGCTGTGTATAGTTTCCATTTATTCATTAATTTACATACAGGGAGAGTGAGATTCAGGTGAGATTAGGCTAACATTCCATCTACTGATATATAATCACATCAGCACTTAGACATTTAAGTACATATTTATATAGGCTACTTATATTTCTACATACACTTACAAACACACACACACACACACACACACACACACATACATAGATTAGGTTTAGATTAGGAGTGAATGTGTGAATATCAGAGAGTGTGTGATCATCTTTGTGGTGTAGTGCAAATATCTCTTGGCACAGCCAGATTTGATAATGAACATAAAACATGTTACAAATAACTGTTACTGTTTCATGACACACTACCCCTCATCAATCCGTGCAGCTGCTATGTTAAAGGTTGACCAGCAGATGTCACTATATTGCATTGTGTTGAATGCTTCATTACACAGAACCATTTGAAGAGAATTGCTTCATATTGATTCAGTGGTTTGGAAAGCTTCAATTTCTCCATCACTAATGAAAAGTCTCCAGCATGACCAAAACACAGTATGAGACTAAGTAAAAGTAATTTGAACCATATTTTAACATTTTTTTAATTGTATTGGGAGGAGCACTTCTCAAGACTCAACTCTCTTCAGCGTGGCTTCTAGCAAACCGACAATCGATGCAAACAGGAAGTTACATCACAAAAAGGAAACAGGGATGAGAGGTTAATAAAATAAAAGCTTCAAAATAAAATAAGTACATTAAAAACGGAATATAATACAGAGCAAACTGAACAGAGACATAGAGGGTGTTTTTTTGTGAAATATTAAAGCAATAAGCCCTGAGAAGCCGTGGGTTACAGCGGTTTTACAACAGCGGGGAGTGCCCCTCTGCCGTTGTAAAACCGCTGTAACCCATGGATTCAAGGGGCTTATTGCTTTTATAAAACGGTTACCTCACATGTTGCCTATAAAATAAATAAAAATAAATAAATACACACATACAAAATAAACAATTTATAGGTAAAATTGAAATAATAAAATGGAGAACTATTTGTTCTCCCAACACATAAGATTGAGTGGACAGTATGGTTGCTAAGCAACTCAGCTTGTCCACAAGTAGGAGGGTCTCATAAAACGAAGATATTTCCTACGATTTGGCCTGTCATTAACACGTAAACACAGATTTGATTTCATTGTATTTTTTTTTAATCTACTTATTTATTTATTTTTTGGCATTAAAAAAAGTTCCACGTATTGTAACCGCTGTGCATGGCGCACTGCGCTGCACTTATGGACCAGGTGTAAAGCCGAGGTTAGAGATAGGGTGAGGAGGCTCAGGAATCCTGTCAGGATGCCTCCTGGACGCCTCCCTGGTGAGGTGTTCCAGGCACATCCCACCAGGATCAGACCCCAAGAGACCTAGGACATGCTAGAGAGACTATAACTCATCCCTGGAGCTGTTATGGTATTGCTGGCTCTGTTTTTTCTCTGGTAGTGTTTCTGGAGACTCCCAGACACACATCCATGTGTGGCCACGGCCTTCATTTATATCACAACGACTCTGAACAGTAAAAGCCTCGGGCCCCCTGTGATCCTTGGGGTACCCCCTTGGGGGTGCAGGCATGAAAGATTGGGAACCACTGGTGTAGATAATGGAAGAGTCAAAAATGTGTGTAATTCCAAGTTCTTTGATACACTTCTAAAGCATGCAGAAAATCTAATGGAGCTTCAGAGCCAGGGCTGAGAGAGGGAGGGGCTGTTCTTAGATAAGCCCTGTACATCAAGCTTCATATCATAAACTATCCATGTCAAGCGATGGGATCGCAAGGCCTTATCAAACAGATTAACGCAGTCAAGACTTGTACTGACCTAGGAAATGATAACCTTGTTCTCAGTTGTCAGTTCTATTATATTTCATCCAGATGCTGGGAAAACTATCACTTAGTGATGCAGACATTCAGCAATTCCTTATCTAATCATCTGCACCTGAAAAAACTCTTCAGAGCCTTTCACTAGAGCTCCGCTTTGTCTAAGAAGCCACTTGATATACAATAACTAGTGTCAGAGGATGTGATAGAAGGATAGCATGCACTTATTACATCAAAAATAATCAGTTGCAGGCATGTCCTTGGGGAGTGCTTAAGATACTAAATGCTGTACTACACAGAAAGATTAAATCTGTTCAGTGAGCTCAGTATTGAGGAGTCTACTATTCTACAGAGACGCATCAACTCATTATACTATTATTGTGAAATAAACTACAATTTAGCATATTTGATATGAAATTCTTTGTCTTTTTGCAAGAATCTCTCAGGGAAAACAAATTCTAATACAGAGCTCAAATCACAGACTGCCAGGGCTCTGATAAAACTGGAGGATGCTGATGTTGAAAAGGTAGTCACAGCAACACATCTATAAAAAAACAAAAAAACAAAAACAACATACCTCATCTACAAGTGTTTCTGGAAAATGGCTTCACCAGTATTAAGTGAGTGTGGATCAAGGACACTGAAGGAAACAGTTTTCTTGGAGTCTTATTGTGTATTTTTAATCCTTTGGACTGAAGATGTGCACATTGATTTAGATAAAAGAAATAGCAATTGATTTCCCCCAGCAACTAAAGTTGTTAAACTAATTCTTCGTCTATGAATGGGAAAGGACATGCTATTATGCTTACAGTCGGCCATTTAAGAAACCATAACTCTAAACTCATTGTTTCACTCCTGCTTTTTACAGTAAGTTGATAAGGAGAAGTGCTGGAGTCCATGACCCCCACGTGCTGCTGCTGCCAGCAGATGCTCACACTTAACATCCACAACAAACATCTGGAACATGAGTGCACACACTTCATAGTTAGATTACATAAAACTAACCTAATCCTCTACTTCACGAGCATTTACTCTATTTCAGTCTTTTACATCATATTTGTGTAATTTAGCTAGCATGTGCCTGCAGCTCCTTCACTGTGGGACAGTGGACATCAAAGCTGGGTTTGTCAATGATTCCACCGAGGCAGGGATCAGGCTTCTTCTCTTTCTCTTTTCTTTCAGCACTTCTGTCTGTGTCTTGAGCAAAAGAAGAGACAAGCAACTTTATGATTGAGACATCTGACAAGTATCTTTTGCCCATCAGACATCATCAAAGATATTACAACACTGAGCTGCAAAAATTAGTCGTAGCTAGCAGCTGGCCTGTTTTTCATGTTATATAAACTGGTTTTACACAGCCACACCAGTTTAACAGCCTAAACAACATGCATATCCACACATAACTGCATTCAATGGACAAAAACAGGACATGCACACAACAGGAACAAATAATGCAGAAATAAAAATATGGTGCAATAACGTCATAGTGTGATATGGACGCTGTGTGCTACACTTTCTTGTGTTACTTATGTATTTATGTGTTGGCCAGGCGGCAGAGTGGTGACCTGTCAAGGGTGTACCCGCTTCTAGACTGATAATAGCTGGAATATGCTCCAGCAACCCTGAACTGGATAAGCGGTACAGAAAATGATGATGACTATTTATTATGATCTTATTAGTAACTACTTATTCTTATGGCTCTATGCACCTTAAGAATTTCACTTAATGTCAATTTTGTACTAGTACAATGAAAATTAAACATGCTCTCTTCATGTCGAGGGGGTGGGACTTGTGGGATTTCCAAATTTTATTGTTTTGGCCTTTAAGTCATTACATTTATCATTCAAATACACATCATAAAGAACTTCTTTTCCCATAATGAAATAAAATATTTTACATAAAACATATCAGGGCTGTCCCTCAATCTAGATGCTAGCATCGGTACTCAACCCCGACACTGGTCTATTATGCTGTACTTGTACTCACTCATGACAGCAACAAATACCATAGAGCTCAGAACGTGTTTACGCCACCATGCTGGCAGGATTATTATCACTTTTTTTCTGGTTTACTCCAGAGAAGCTGGAAGCTGGACTCCAGATGCAGCTAATTAATCAGACAAAAACTGCATCTCCCCTGCACCGCTCCAATGAAGGGAAGGACAGGGTGCAGCAGATATGCACCCTGCTGCTACGTTATATGATATGATACGTTAACATGCCAGGTTGCAGGTTAACAATGGGTCGGGTTTGAAAGTCATCCTTATGGGTGTGTGCGGGTTGGTGAAACTGGACTCATGCAGGACTCTGCCTCAGGGAGGCCGGGCCGGGCCGGGCGCCCCTCCCCCCACATTAACGCTAAAGTCTACGATTTCAGAATCAGTTGACAAATTTTGTAAACACACACACAGCCCTCCCCTCTCTGCTCATTGGTCCCTCCCACCGAGTACATACGGAACCTCCTCCTCAACCACAGCCAGCCATATCACAACAGCTTCACAGTGTAATATTTATTCCACATAAATGAACAACAAGAACAACAGGTCACATATATAATATCTGCCTTTCTCCAGCACTGGGAAGTTTACGATTCATTTTACCTGTTCAACAGCTTCTTACTTGTTCAACAAAAAGTCTGCTGTATCAGCATGTTACGTGCAGGCACTCTGCCCTTCTTTTCCCCCCTGTCAATTGCTTGATGGCTAATTAGGGAGTGGCTGCAGTCTTTGTCCCATTGGCTCCTCCTGATTGCTGCAATGAGTTGCACATAGGAGCCCTGCTTTAAAGGCAGCTCAGTAATCTCCCTCAGGAGGCTGCTCTTCATACACACCTGTCCTGTGCTGTTTGGTGACTGAGTCTGGATGCTGCCAACATTAGGTATGTGGTGGGAGGTCTTGTGGACTAGATATTTGGGGTACCCTATACATTCTTACCCATAGTTTTGCTTATTGTCTAGTTCACCAGTTAGCAGTTTGTGCCACTCTCTGTATATGTTTTGGAATACCACTTTTTAGATTAGTTAGTTAGGTCTTTTGTTTGTTTTTGACCTCTAGCTTTAAGTGGTTAGGAGTTGTTTTATGTTCATTTAATTTGTTTGGCACAACCATCTGTCCCTTCCTTCCCCACAGGTAAAGGCAGCTGATATCCTTTTCTCCCAGACCAGTCAATAAATCACTTTCAAACATTCTACGTCATGTTGTCTTAATTCCTTGGTTGTTGGCACGTTACACTCCCTTGTGGGCTGTAACAAGTGGGGGGCTCGTCCGGGATCTAAAATCCTTCCTGGTTCCGCTGACCACCTCGGAATAGATGCATGATTGTTATTTGTTATTACAGAAATGACCTTCGATTTACAGCAGTTTCTTGATAACCCCAGGTTGGACACACTTGAGGTCTGCCGTAAGGATGACTTATTGTGCATTGCAGCACATTATGACGTCCCTGTGTCAAAGTGCTACGAAGGGTGACAAAGGCAATCCTGGTGGAACAATTGGCTTAACTGCAGGTGTTTAAGGACTCTGGTTCCTCTGCTTCAGGTTCTGCCATTGGTGTTCTTTCTGCCACTGAAAATGTTGCTCCTGTTACAGACAATGTGAAGGGTAAAGATGCCCCGTCAGCCTCATCTTCTGGGGACACAGAGCATGAGGTCCCTCTTGCATCCCCATTGTGTCTTGAACCTTTGTCTCCGGATCGCCAGGGTTCTAGCCAGGACGCTAGGCTTAAGGTTCACCTTGCGCGGTTGCATATTGAGGCAGAAGAGAGGGAGCAACAACATAGATCAGAAATGGAGCTCTGGCTGCAGATCTGCAGGATGGAGATTGAGGCAGATAAAGAGGTGAGACTGAAACGGCTAGAGGTGGAGGCAATGAAACTCTCTCTTACAAAGGCAGCCTCTGCACCTGTAACTGCTGCAAAGGTTTCTGAGTTTCAAGGATTTGATGTGAGCAGAAATATTGCGTTGGTGCCAACGTTTCGTGAAACAGAGGTTGATTCTTTTTTTTAATGCATTTGAGCGGATCGCCACAGCACTTGAGTGGCCTCAACACATGTGGCCAATATTACTCCAGTGTAAGCTGGTGGGTAAAGCACAGGAGGTTGTGTCCTCTTTCTGTAGAGGATGGCCTAAAGTGTAAAACTCATAAGAATCTATACTTCATGCTTATGAACTTGTACCAGAGGCCTACTGGCAAAAATTCAGGAAACACACAAAATCTGATGGCCACACTTTTGAGTTTGCCAGAGAAAAAGGTTTACTCTTTGATAAGTGGTGTACTGCTAGTGAGGTCAAAGGTGACTGAGTCCCTTTGGCAGTTGATCTTACTGGAGGATTTTAAGAGTGCACTACCAGAGAAAGTGGTGGTGTTCCTGAATGAGCAAAAGGTCTCCTCTCTGTCAAAGGCTGCTGTGATGGCTGACAAGTTTATATTGACCCATAAGAATGTCTTTGTGTCGTATGTTGATCAACCCTCTGCACCATGTCAACTGAGAAAAGAACTCCCAACTTCTCCCTCAGAAAAGTCCAGGGACCCGTTTACTTTTGTGCATGATTCACGTACCTGTTTCTATTGCCATAGGAAAGGCCATGTTATTGCAGACTGTTTAGTTTTGAAACGTAAATAGCCTGTCTGCTCAGCCTAAAGAAATGGGGTTTGGTTAAAACTGTACCACAGGTAGTCACTGGACAGATTCAAGGTCCAGATCCCCGCTTTAAACCTTTCACATTGCAAGGTTTTGTTTCAGAAACAGGAGATCCTGAAGGCCAACAGCCAGTGACTATACTTGGAGATACTGGAGGTTCACAATCCATTATACGTGAAGGCATCCTTCCATCTGAAAGGACTTTGTGTAATTCCAGTGTGATTGTGCAGGGCATTGGATCGTCATGTGTCTCAGCTCCTTTGCATCAACTTCATGTATATTCTTCTCACCTTGAAGGACTGTTCAAGGTTGCTGTCCTTCCTTCCCTACCGATTGAAGGTGTTGATTTCATTCTAGGGAATGACCTAGCAGGTGGAAAGGTTGTACCTGCTCTTGAGTTGTTGGACAGCCCAGTTTCAGATTCAGGAAATGATTCCCACCATTCTCCTGAGAATTTTCCTGTTTGTGCAGTCACAAAAGCGCAAACAAAGAAAAATGGTCTGGCTTTGTCATTTTGTGCCATGGAATGTGTTCCCAGTCAGGGCAGGTCTACTAGCCAGCCTAAAGTTTCATGTGACCTCGTAAGTTCTCGTCCGGCCTCAGTTACTATGTCTTTACCTGCACCATGAGAAGAGTTTATTCCGGTCAAACAAGATGAATCCATCTCCAAGTGTCGAACCTCTGTACGTTCCCACAGTCTTGTAGTCCTCTGTATTCTCCTGTTCATGTTTGCTGCTTGGATTGCAGTTCAGGAGACTCTGGGTTTTAGACCAGCTGAGTTGGTCTTTGGATGTCATGTGAGAGGATCAGTTCTCGACGGAAAATTAGTGGACTGTGAGAAGTCAGTCAGAAGTTTCCCTGAATATGAAGCGACGCTATCGGAGCAGCTCCAAAATGTTTGCTCCCTAGCCCGAGATGCTCTTGCCACTTCTCAGTTGAAGATGAAGCAACACTATGGTAAAGTGGTTGCTCTGTCCTTTCAACCAGGTGATCAAGTCTTGCTGCTTTTGACCAGTCAATAAATCACTTTCAAACATTTTACGTCATGTTGTCTTCATTCCTTGGTTGTTGGCACGTTACACTCCCTTGTGGGCTGTAACAAGCATCAGTTTCACTCCCGAATCCTAGAAGGTCCTGCCTGTGGCTTGGAGGATGAGGCGGGGTCGGACGTCCGACTCCACCCACATTACCGTTTTAAACAGTCTATTATAACCCTTCCCCCTATCCCTAACCTCAGAAACTGATCACGCCCATCGGATGTCCAGCGCCGCCAAATATCAGTCTCCTGCAAGCCGCAGGCGGGGGTACTTTCCAAATCCCCCTGGAGCTTCCACCAGCTGGTGACCCAATGTTGATACTCCGCTTTCATTCCATCCTGGTCTCTGTTTCTGCAGATTTTCCCTCCTGAATTCTCCTCTGCATCACCCCTTGATTACCCGGCCAACCACCCAGCATGTCTCACGTTTTCTTCTTCATGTACCTTTCTTCAGCAGACTTTATCCACCTGTAGTTTCCTCCAGCGGCAAACATAACACCAGCGGCCTTCCCTCTCTCCTGTTGCTCACACTCAATCTGCCTTTTTTCTCTCCCAGTTTTGGCTGGTGAGGCAGCAGAGGCCGCTTCCTGCTGCCGCTGCCTTTCTGTTCCATTCTCCTCTCATTGTTAAGCTGCTACTCAGCTACTTATTGCATAAAGTTTTGAACGCAAAAGAAAACTAGACAGTGCTGTTATTGTATAACAGCGACTGTGAATGCATGAGTGTTAAAAGAATTAAAATGCCATGCTTAGAGGTAGATGAAATATTTCCAGTTGAGCAAGATGAATTTATTATGCAACCTCGTTCTTAGTCAGAGTTTGAGAGGTTTTGCTGAGTTTGAGGATTTGTTGCAGGATTTAAACCTGTGACCCACTGACTACATGTTGCCTAAGCTGGCCAAAGTGCACTTACACCATCGGATCACACAGGAAACATGCAGCAGAACTGTTTAAGGATTGTCATTGGGTGAGGTGTATGTGCTGCACTGAGTCCTATATGAAGGAGGCTGACGGACTGGCTCCTTTGTCACAATTCACGTTGTTGAACCAATGCCCCTCCCATTTTTTCCTATTTGTCCAATAGGGGATTATCACGCTTCGTGTTCCTGTTTCCGGAACTTGTAACATTTAGCTGCTTCCTCTTCCAGGTCATTTAAACAGTAGCTGAATCCAATGTCACTGCTCTGTTCCACTTTGTAAATCTAATAAACAATGCCAACCCTACTCAAGGTTTCATGGATTCTTGACTGAAGTGATGCTAAAGGATTAATGGATCAAAGCGATTTCACTGGGATGAAGGGCTGAACTTTATAATAAAACAAGGTAGCATGTCTATTTGTAGCCAGCATGTCAATGATGCAGCTACATTATAGCAGCTCCTGATGAATGGCTGGAGCCATGTAAACTTCATCTGTCTCTATGATCACCAGGAAAAGTCGGTAGATTTGTTGCTAGGTGCTTTCATTAATATAAGTCACTAGAGGGGTCTGAAAAGTTGCTAAACATAGCGACAAAGTCGCCAATTTGGCAACAATGTGGAAATCAGATCTGAGGCCTTTATCATCAATAAAGCTTTAGAAAAAAAAAACTGCCTTAGGCCATGACGTTCACCCAGTAGAGGTGACGTGCAGCTGCTGCTATGTGAAGAGACAAATGTCCTTGTCTGATTCACAAAATCTGTGAAAATGCTCTTTTATAAGAGCATAATCCTTATAAAGAACTTGAGAGGTTTTGCTGGATTTGAACTTGTGACCCACTGACTGCATGTTGCCATTGTTGGCCAAAGTAGACTTATGCCACCAGATCACACAGGAAACATGTAGCAGAACTGTTTAAGGCAGGGGTCCCCAAGTCCAGTCCTCGAGAGCTACTATCCTAAACATTTTGGTTGCATCCCTTCTCCAACACACCTGCATCAAATGAATGGCTCGTTACCAGGCCTCTACAGAGCTGAATGACATGTGCATGAGGAAATTAGCAATTTGATTCAGGTGTGTTGGAGAGGGTATGTTCTAAGAAATGCAGGATAGTAGCTCTCGAGGACCGGACTTGGGCACCCCTGGTTTAAGGATTGTCATTTGGTGAGGTGAACGCGCTGCACTGAGTCCTATATGACGGAGGCTGATGGACTAGCTCCTTTGTCACGGTTCACCTTATTGAACCAATGCCCCTCCCATTTTTTCAGATTTGTCCAATCGCTGAGCTGAACTTTTGCAGTGTCCAATCAAATTGCTCGATTTTAAGTTTACAAAATGCTTAATATTTCAATTTCTGTAAG
The DNA here is from genome assembly GCA_023101725.1 of Atherinomorus stipes. Taxonomy (NCBI): domain Eukaryota; kingdom Metazoa; phylum Chordata; class Actinopteri; order Atheriniformes; family Atherinidae; genus Atherinomorus; species Atherinomorus stipes. The sequence goes on along the minus strand of JALJCO010014240.1, from coordinate 80,825 downwards.
AGTTTGAAATTCCACGAGATATAGCCATAGTCTCTAGAATGTGCTGAACATGTTGATGTAGGAAGTGTTTTAGTGCTGCAAAGGGTGTAGGAGGAGATGGCCATCAAAATTGACCAGAATAAGATATAATAATAATAACTAGAAAATGCTGTTATTACATAACAGCACTGTGAATGCACCAGTGCTGAAGCCGATAAACTGGGATGCGTAGATGTGAAAACACCTTGAAGAATAAAACAATGTTTGAAAATGGCATTACATGTTTTAGGCTGAAACTAGAATGATGGTGACAGGACCACACAAATTAATCTCAACCAGATGAACACTCAATACATTATGACCACTCTCACTCAATAGGAGCCGGCTCTTTTGCTATGACTTGCCACTCTGGAGGCCATGCTGCCAGTCACATTTGAGCATATATGTTTGTACAAATATATAACAATAGAAAGAAAGGCTATGTTCCATTTCCAGCTAAGACAGGAGTTAGTGGTGAGGAGAGTGCATACCATTGTGTTGTAATTTAACCAAGTGAGAGTTTAACATTGTTTACACACCAAATATGATTTGGACATCAAGTTTATATGCAAAGTCAATGGTCAATGCGCATTGACCATTGTCCTATGGTTTTAATTTCTGGCTCTCTGACAAGAGCTGACAATTACACCACATATAGCATTACCTCAACATATTTGCTATGTTGCCATTTGATTTTATGTTGGGGTAAAATTTATGAGCCAGTAATGGTCGGGAGTTTATCTCCATACATGTCCTTCACACTCATGGTACAAGTTTAACGTCAAAATATTACAGAATTTATTAAAAGCTTCCACTGCCTCTGGACAAAACCAAGGCATTAAAGCAAGACATCAAATTTACATAACAATAAGAAGAGGTTAAATTACTACTGAATTTGTATATTTCCCATAAGGCTTTGCTTTGTGTGAATATGTTGACTGTTGAAAATAACTCCACCCCCTTTGCTGTTCATGCACTCTGAAAATAAAAATGTATTTTGGATTAGAGAGTGTGACTTCTACAAAGATTTAACTCAAAAACATAAGATTTCATCACCAAACTAAAGTAATTAAAGGCACTATACCTGATTTTGCACATTTGTAAACCGTGAGCGAGGTGAACAGTGTAGTTTGAACTGTATGCCCGGCCCGTTTCTCCCAGTGAGATACGCTCCTACGCTCATTTTTCTCTCCTCCCACTCAACATGCACGAAATAACGTGCCCGTTTCATACTCACGCACAAAGAAACTCTCTAGAGAAAACTTGCATCTTCCAGTGAAATTACTGTTTTGGTTGCAGTAAATGGCTGCGGATCAGCTAAATGACATTTTCTATTATAACTGGTAGTTTACCGTAACTACAGTTATGTAAACAGATGTACAGTTATGACGAGTTATGATGTTATAGGAGACAGTACAACATGACAGCCTGAGAGAGTTTCTAACAGGCCACTTCGAGAAGCAGTGATGTAAAACTTTGTTGTGTTACGGTGTAAATATCACTATTATATACGGTAGATCAGCAGAGGAAGTGCCAGCGCCTGAGGACTGCTCTCTACCTTCAGTACAATCCACCGAGAACACAAACTTTAGTCCTTCTTTGGTCTCTCCTGCGTTTCAAGGCTCTCTCTTCAGTTTTGATGCTTACAGGCTGTTTTGCTGAGGTATTGCCACTTTCCCTCCAGCAGACGCCATGTGGTTCTGTTTATAAGTGCTGCCGTGCCCGTGCACGCAAGAGAGGAGGACGCTTCTCGCCAGAAAATGCTGTGAGTGGCTGATAGGAAACTGAAACTTATGTAGAATGAACTGCATTGGCATGAGGAGAGCGTCATGCCATTCTTAAGCCCCGTTTCCACCAGCGGGTCTGGGTCGGGTCGGGCCGGATCGGTCCACGTTTTTTTGCGTCTCCACAGATAAAAACTGGGACGGGTACCCTCATATCCGACCCGACCCGGACTACTTTTTTGGCACCCTTCGGTAGGGGTACTGATCTAACCGATCCGGACCAAAGAGGTGGAGCTAATACACAGCAATCAGCTGATTCATTGAAAAATCCGCCACTTCCCGCGTGACCCAGTGTAAAAACAAAGCCGGGGTGACTCCTTTCTGTTTCTGTCACGTGTGGCGCCGGTGTTTTGGTTAAACGGCGTTACACGGCGATGATGTCACACAATCACGTAGCAGCGCTGTCCAGCTAATTCTCCGCCTCCAGAATAAGGGTACAGGTTGCTGTGGGGACACAGCGTGAAATCAACACATCCGTACCCAAACCCACCCGATCCGGCCTGGCCCGGCCCGACCTGACCCAGACCCGCGGGTGGAAACGAGGCAATAGAGACCTAAACTAAAAATGCCTGGATTCATGCATATACGCAATCAATGAGTAATTTATTTTCATGAAATTCCCTCTTTTGACACACATTATACCATGTAGAAAGCATTTCTCTGAAAGAGATTGTGATGGAGTAGGCCGTCACTTTCAGCAGGATGTTGTCCTGCTGAATATATTCACACCCTCATGGTTTTATTATTTTTTATTTATTTATTTTTTGTTATACTGGTATGATCCCCGAGGGGAAATTAGGGCTCTGCATTTTACCCATCTCTGTACTGTGAGTATCAGAGAGCAGTGGGCTGCTACTTAAAGTGCCCGGGGAGCAGTTGATGGGGGGTTAAGGACCTTGCTCAGGGGTCCACAGTGGTACACCCACGAGTCGTGTCGGGGAATCGAACCCGGGTCCAATACATACACTGATTTACATATACATACACAAAACATAACAGAAGAGGAAAAACAGTAAAGGTAATTGGTTTGTGTGTATATACTTACCCGTGTGATAATGCTTACCTGTGTAATACTTACCTGGTGCTTCTGATTGGTGTTTCATTCTATGTGTATTCTACTTACCAAAGACCTGTTGAAGTGTGGTGTATACTTACCTGTTAAGTTTTATGATTAAGTGTAGGTTGACAGGGGTAGCTGTCTACCAGACTTGTAATTAGTCCTTGATCTTTTTCACCTGGGCAGTGTTAATGGACTGATTAAAGGTGTACACCTATTGGCTGAGTAAAGGGGAGTGGGCCATCCTGGGTAGAGGCTGAAGGACTCTTTAGAGTGGCTTAGATGTGACTCTGATGGGAAAAGAGAAATCTGAAAGTATGTGGATGGGACAGATTATGGTGGAATGTGATGCCAAAGTTGTATAAGAAAATTCCCATTTTCTTGTATTATATTGTAAATAAGTCAGTGCTGACACTCACAGAAGGGTATGGGAAATGGAGCACAATAAACTCCCAGCACATGCAGCCTGTGACCACGCTTAATTCTTCTACCCAGCACCGTAATTGTGGCAGTGGAGCCTGTCACAGGTGGGGCCCAGAACCCAGCCCCATTACAAGTGGTGGCAGTGGTGGGATACAGGAGACCACTGCCAAGGTGCCAATCACCGAAAAAGGACAGCCTGTATCAGAGGGGTAGACCAGAATGGCGTCCCGTGGTTGCGAGAAGCCAGCACGGCGTACAGGTTTGCAGTCACAGCCGGCCAGAATAGCTGAGAAGGAAGATGCTGACTTGGACACAGATGCGTCATCATCGGAGGAGGTGGAAGAGGGAGCATATGCCCCGCCAGAGACAGTGGGACCGTCCACAGGTGCGACCAGCGATCTTGCGGAGTTCCTGGATGGCCAACAGTGGAGAGAGCAGGGCCTGCTGCAGGAGTTGCGCAGTTTGAGGGCCGCACTCCAGCCACCAACGCAACCTTGGCCACTATTGTCAGATGTATCCACTCAACCGAGGAGCAGCGATGACGTCAACCCCCAGCACTGCGACCGCTAGCATCCCAGTGATCGCTGGTGCTCCCAATGCCTACACCCCGACAACGGCAAGGAGAAAGTGGCCCTTCGTCGAGCAGGGTGGGTGCAGGGACTGCGCCACTGACCGCCCAGCCAAAGCTGCCACCATATCAGACCGGGGAAGACATTGAGAATTATCTGCTACATTTTGAACAGATTGCCAGAACCTGGAAGTGGCCAGATACAGAGTGGGCGTGTCGGTTGGTCCCGTTACTGTCTGGAAAAGCGCTTGAGGCATACAGCGCCATGGATGAGGATAAAGCGCATCTATATACAGAGCTAAAAAGCGCGCTATTCACCAAGTTTGACGTGTCTGCTGAGACTTATCGGCAGAAGTTTCGTCATCCGACTGTGCCTGCAGGAGAACTACCGCTGGAGACGTATCACCGACCTCGGGGTCTGTACCGACGCTGGGTTCAGCCCGAACAGAACACAAAGGAACAGATTGGCGAAATCATCATCACCGAGCAGTTGCTTCGCATCTTGCCTTCAGACGTCCGTACCTGGGTCCGAGGGCATGCTCCAGCCACCGGATTACAAGCCGCCACGCTGGCATCGCAGTACCTCAATGCACGGAAAGGGAATTACCCCAGTCGACCCATTAAGGAACAGCGTCACAACTGGGATGTGCGCCCCGCAACGGTGGGCTGGATGGAGTGAGGAACAGCACCTCGTCATTACCAGCCAACTTAAGGTACCTCTGGGTCAGCACCGCCAACGCCTGGTAAGACATTGTTTTGCTTTTACTGTCAACAGCCTGGTCATAAAGCTGCCGTTTACCCTCTGAAGAAAGCTAAGATGACTGGTGCGCGCTATGTGCCACATGATGATATGAACAATGAGAATAAAAACAGTGCTCAGCCACGACCATGTAAATCTGTACGCGTGAATGGTCAGACTGCTACGGCCATGTTAGACAGTGGAAGTTTTACATCATTGGTTAACAGACGCTTGGTTTCTCTTGGAACAATGGAATATGACCACACCGTAGATGTTGTGTGCGTGCATGGTGACATGCATAAATATTGAAGAACTGAAATCACGGTCGAACTGGATGAACAACCGTACATGATGTCAGTGGGTGTGGTAGATAACCTGTTGATGTGATTTTGGGTCAAGACATGCCATTGTTATATGATTTGCTACAAACAGGAGCACACGTTAATGCTGATGTCCATGCCAATGCTAACTTCTGTGTTGAAGTTGGATATGAAGGAATATCCGGGCCGGTTTTGACCAAGCGGCAACCTCCGGTGGCCAGCAGTGATGCAAACCCGGAACTTGACATTTTCTGTAATATTCCCTTCATCCGCTAGGGGCTGGCTCCAAGAGCGAGCAAATCCCCATAGACTCCCATGTTAAAAACGCCAACTTCACAGCAGAAATAAACAGTTTTACAGCCTGGTTCAAAAAATCATTTTAGGTTTATTAGGTCAAGTTTACCTTCATGTCAACTGTGAGGGGGGTAAATTTTTTTTATAACTCATTCGTTTAGATGTTATTTATTCTTCAAATTACACATAATTAAGGGCGTGTCCTTATGATTGACATGCGGCAGACCGGAAGCTCCGCCTGCCGACCGGAGGCTCCTAGTTAGCTCCTTCTTTGCTCTGAATAAGGTCTCAGTTTGTTACAGAGTCGCACAACGGCGGTTTTTAGTCAGCGAATTGCAAGTCTAAGCATGTCTTACCTTAACCATGCCGCTTAGGGGGCTTATTTTTGTTAGCTCCTCTTAGTTTCGTGTTAGCTCAGTTAGCGTTTAGCCCACAGTACGTCAGCTGTCAATCATTTGCCCCACGGCCGCGCTGTGCCCATTTTAGTATTTTCCTGGAGTGACAACGTACGTGACACGGCAAGATTAAGACGGTAAGACACGCCCAACTGGCTTCACATTTCTCTATTCAGAAGAGACCGGAAGCTACGTCCAGTAATTATATACAGTCTATGGTTTTGACACAAGCTCAGGCTAGGGCTGGGGGGTCGCCTCTTCCAGACTTTCACCATAGTCTCTTTGAAGATGGCAAACCCAGGGTGAAAAAGTCATAACGGCAACATCGTGCTGAAAAGAAGGTGGGTTTAACTGAGCAGGATAAACCTGCTTTGCATGTGGATGATATGTGGAATGTGCCAAATGATTTAGCAGAGCTACAGAAACAGGATGAAACATTGAAACCATTATGAGAGAAAATCAAAGAAGGTAAACAGTCAAAGTGGGGAGAAAAGGATCATGTATTGCTAGATAATGGGTTGTTGTACATGAAAACTGATTACATGAAATGCTAGATCATCCCCACTATCTGTCACCACACAGTCATGCATTTGGCGCACACCATACCTTGGGCTGGACACCTAGGGCGTCATAAGACTTACCTTCGCATCAGTTCACGTTTCTATTGGCCAGGGATGTACAATGATGTACAGATGTATTGTGCAACCTGTCCCACATGTCAGAAAACCTGTCCCACACATATAACTGACGTGTGGGTCTGCACCCACTTCCTACCATTAAAATGGCATTCCGACGTATTGCAATGGATGTCGTTCGCCCTCTGGCAAAGAGTAGCCGGGGCACCAATACATTCCGGTAATATGTGATTATGCAACACGCTATCTGGAAGACTTTCAATTAAGAACTGTCACCACCACTACTGTTGTTCATGCTCTGGTTGAATTGTTTCCCATGTAGGGATACCGGAGGAAATTATAACTGATCAGGGAACCAATTTTACCTCCAAACTCATGAGTCAGTTCAACACACAGTTAGGCATTAAAGCCATCAAGACAACTCCCTATCACCCACAAACTGATGGCCTTGTTGAACATTTTAATCAGACTCTGAAACAAATGCTCCAGAAATTTGTGAATGACACTGGAAAAGACTGGCATCGCTGGCTGCCATTCCTGTTATTTGCTTACAGAGAGGTTCCCCAAGCTTCAACTGGATTTTCACCATTTGAGCTTTTGTATGGATGGGATGTCCAGGGTCCGCTCGACCTTCTGCGGCAGCAATGGGAAGGACTGTCCAGGAAGGCTGATGGTACAGAGGAACGAGGCTTCATCCAGTTCATCATTGAGATGAGGTAGCGTCTTGCTGCATACCAGGATGAAGCAGAGCTGGCACTCCAAGAGGCCAAGAATGCACAGAAGACCTGGTATGATCGCCATGCAAGACACAGAGAACTCCAACCTGGGCAGAAAGTACTACTGCTACTACCCTCATCCACCAGTAAGTTACTGGAGAAATGGCAAGATCCATACACCATTACAAGAAAAATGGGTCCAGTCACTTATGAGATCCACCATCCAGAAAAAAGGAAGAGCCATCAGACATATCATATGAACTTGTTAAAAGAATGGAAGGCCGCGACCAGCCACCCAGCACCTGCTTGACTCGTAGTCAAGGAGATGGAAAAAGAAGAACCAGGATGGAACTCTTTCAGGCATACCACGACTCCAGATCTACAGCATTTGACTCTCCATGAAGCCAAAGACCTCCAACAGGTCTTTCAATCAGTACCAATGTTGTTTCAAGCCAAACCAGGTCGAACATCAGTCTTACAGCATGTCATACGATTAAGGTCACAGACACCAATCCGCCAACGACCCTATCGCGTTCCTCAACGGCTGGTACAAAAGTTAAAAGCCGAATTATCCTCAATGCTGGACCTGGGTGTCATCGAACCGTCTTCATCAGAGTGGTGTAGCCCAATTGTTCTTCTGACAAAGAAAGATGGAACACTGCAACTTTGCATAGATTTCCCGAAGCTCAACGCTATCTCTGAGTTCGACGCCTACCCCATGCCTTGTATTGACGAATTGCTGGATCGCTTGGGGACCGCTGCCTTCATCACCACGCTAGATCTATGCAAAGGCTATTGGCAAGTTCCCCTAGAACCATCCTGTCGACCATACACTGCCTTTCGCACCCCATCCGGACTCTTCCACTTCACTGTAATGCCCTTTGGTCTCCATGGAGCCCCAGCTACCTTCCAAAGGCTCATGGACCAGGTCCTTAAGGGTTGTGAAGATTGCAGTGCAGCCTATCTTGACGACGTGGTGATATACAGTCGGACCTGGACAGAACACCTGAGCCATCTAAACAGAGTACTTGGAGCCATTAAACAGGCCGGGCTCACCCTCAACCTGGAAAAGTGCATATGGGCCAAGAAGGAAGGGAAGTACCTGGGTTACCTGGTTGGACAGGGGGAGGTCCGTCCCCAGATGGACAAGGTTGAAGCCATAAGTAACTGTCCCCGTCCAAAAACAAAAAAGGAAGTGTGGTCTTTCTTAGGACTAGCGGCGTGGTACAGACTTTTTGTGCCCCATTTTGCGACCATTGCTGCACCATTGACTGCACTCACGTTCAAGACCCAGAAAAACCCTGTCATCTGGAACGAGGACTGTGATACATCTTTCTGCACCCTCAAGTCCTACCTCTGCTCCTCGCCAGTGCTAAGAAGCCCTGACTTTGAGAAGAGATTCCTTGTGCAGGTAGACGCAACCGCACTGGGAATTGGAGCCGTTTTGTCCCAAGGTGAGAAGGGAGAGGAACGGCTGATCCTCTACCTGAGCCGGAAACTATGCCCCAGAGAAAGGCGATACTCAACTGTAGAGAAAGAGGGGTTGGCAATCAAATGGACCTTGGACTGTTTGAAATATTATTCGCTTGGATGTGAATTTGACCTGGAAACAGACCACAAGGCATTGACATGGATCAATACAATGCGTGATCAGAACCACCGCTTAACCCGCTGGTATTTGTCACTGCAACCCTTCCAATTTAATGTTCGCCATCGAGCTGGCAAAACTAATGTGGTGGCAGATTACTTGTCTCGGCTGCCCCACATGGTCAACCTTTGGGAGGAGGGGGATAATGTGACGGAGTAGGTCATCACTTTCAGCAGGATGTTGTCCTGCTGAATATATTCACACCTTCATGGTTTACATACACTGATTTACATATACATACAGAAAACATAACAGAAGGGGAAAAACAGCAAAGTTAATTGGTTTATGTGTATATACTTACCCGTGTGATAATGCTTACCTGTGTAATACTTACCTGGTGCTTCTGATTGGTGTTTAATTCTATGTTGAAGTGTGGTGTATACTTACCTGTTAAGTTTTATGATTAAGTGTAGGGTTGACAGGGGTAGCTGTCTACCAGACTTGTAATTAGCCCTTGATCTTTTTCACCTGGGCAGTGTTAATGGACTGATTAAAGGTGTACACCTATTGGCTGAGTAAAGGGGAGTGGGCCGTCCTGGGTAGAGGCTTAGATGTGACTCTGATGGAAAAAGAGAAATCTGAAAGTATGTGGATGGGACAGGTTATGGTGGAATGTGATGCCAAAGTTGTATAAGAAAATTCCCATTTTCTTGTATTATATTGTAAATAAGTCAGCGCTGACACTCACAGAAGGGTATGGGAAATGGAGCACAATAAACTCCCAGCACATGCAGCCTGTGACCACACTTAATTCTTCTACCCAGCATCGTAATTGTGGCAGTGGAGCCTGTCACAGGTGGGGCCCAGAACCCAGCCCCATCACAGAGACTAAAATAAAATCAGGTACAGGGCCTTTAACACAGAGAAGATTTGAGCTGTCTTTATGGGGCTGCCTCCAACTGGGCACTTTTCATATGGTTTTAGTTTCCATCATCGGAGTAGCTAATTATGCAAAAAAACGGACCAATCGCTGGGCTGAATTTTTGCAGCAGCCAATCGGATGGCTAGATTTTATTTTACCAAAACGTGAATAACTCAAGAACTACTAAAGTTACAAACACCATGAGAATATAGCCTCAATCTCCAGAATGAGCTGAATTCTTTGATAGTTTAATGGTTGATGTGGCACAAACGGTGTAGGAGGAGTAGGCAACCAAAATTTTGCAGAATAATAAATAATAAAAATGATAATAAAGAGAAACAGGAACTCAAATACTGTGAATGCACTAAATTGCTGTTATTACATAACAGCGCTGTGAATGCACCAATGTTGTAGCCATTAAACTGGGATGCGTAGATCCGAAAAAACCTTGAAGAATAAAACAATTACTGAAAATGGCATTTCATTTTTTAAGTTGAAACTAGAATGCTAGAATGTTGCTGACAGGACCTCAGAAATTAAGCTCAACCAGGTGAACATTCAATACATTATGACCACTCTCACTCAATGGGAGCATGCTCTTTCGTTATGATTTGCCACTCTGGAGACCATGCTGCCAGTCACATTTGAGCATATAGGTTTGTAAAATATATGACAACAGAAAGAAAGGCTATGCTCCACTGCAAGTGAAGACAGGAGTTAGTGGTGAGGAGAGTGCATAACATTATGTTGTAATATAACCATGTGACACCTGAAACTTTAACCCTGTGTACACAGTACACAGGGTTAAACTTTGCAAGTTTTCATGCAAAGTCAATGGTCAACGCGTATTAACCAGTGACCTGAAGCTGTTATTTCTGGCTCTCTGACAAGAGCCGATGATTACACCACGTTTAGTACTACAACAGCACTACAGTACAGTTCTGTACAGTGTAGTACAGTACTACAACGATATGTTGTCGCTAAATTCTATGTCCAATACTAGCCAGTAACGATTGGGACTTTATCTCCATACATGTCCTTCACACTCATGGTACAAGTTTAATGTCAAAATATTACAGAGTTTCTCATAAACTTTCACTGACTGTGGATAAAACCAAGGCAGTAAAGCAAAGACATCAAATTTATAGAATAACCATAGGAAGGGGTTAAATTCCTAATGAATTTTTGTATTTCCCAGAAGGGAAATTCAATATAGTAAAAAGATCGTACTTTTCTTTACAATATAACATATTTATAAAATAGTAATAAAACAACAAGGCAAGGCAAGTTTATTTGTATAGCACATTTAATGTACAGAACAATTCAAAGTCCTTTACATAAAACATAAGCAAAAGGGAGAGAAAAAACGATTAGAAGCATGATTCAAAATTAAAAGCATTTAAGATTAAAAGGAGAGAATATAGAGATGTTCGGATTTTAACTTTTGAATAAAATCTACGTAAATGCAGCAGAGAACAGGTGGGTCTTCAACCTGGATTTAAATAAACTAAGTGTTTCAGCTGATCTGACACTTTCTGGGAGTTTGTTCCAGACATGTGGAGCATAGAAGTTGAACGCAGCTTCTCCGTGTCTGGTTCTGACTCTGGGAACTGATAAAAGACCGGATCCAGATGACCTGAGGGGTCTAGTAGGTTTATACTGGGTCAAGAGGTCACTGATGTATTTTGGGCCTAAACCATTCAGAGCTTTATAGACTAGCAGCAGAACTTTAAAGTCTATTCTCTGATGGACCGGCAGCCAGTGTAAAGACCTCAGAACTGGACTGATGTGGTCCACTTTTCTGGTCCTAGTGAGAACTCGGGCAGCAGAGTTTTGAATGAGCTGCAGCTGTTTAACTGATTTTTTAGATCGACCAGTAAAGACGCTGTTACAGTAGTCAAGCCGACTGAAGATGAATGCATGGACTAGTTTTTCCAGATTTTCCTGAGACATCAGATCTTTTATCCTTGAGATGTTCTTCAGGTGATAGTAGGCTGATTTAGTGAACAATAATAATAAGTCAATGTTGTTCTTCAGGGTGATTCTGCTGGTAGGAATGAATTTCTGTATCTTTCCATCCTACAGCGAACCTGACGCAGCCTCCCACTGAACACACTGTTGATTCTTCACCGTGTTGTGGAGAGGAGGAAGAATCCTCCATCATCTTCATCAGCTTGTGAAGCATTCTTTTCTGAACGATCAGCTCCAGCGGCTCCAGAGTTCTCCCCAGCCAGCTTTCTTGATCAGCTTGTTTAGTTTCTTCAAGTCTCTGGTTCTGATGCTGCTGCCCAGCAGATGCTGCAAAGCTGATTGCACTTTCCACAACAGACTTGTAGAAGATCTGCAACATCTTGGTGCAGACGTTGAAGGATCTCAGCTTCCTTAAGAAGTATAGTCTGCTCTGACCTTTCTTGTAGATGTAGTTAGTGTTGCATTTCCAGTCGAGTCTGTTGTCCAGCTGAACTCCAGGTATTTGTAGTTCTCCACCACCTCCACCTTCTTTTCCAGGATGTAGACAGGACTATGCTGCTTATTCTTTCTCCTCCTGAAGTCAACAATCATCTCTTTAGTCTTGCTGGTATCTAAGATGAGCTGATTGTTACCATTTCACAAACTGATTGACCAGTTCCCTGTACTCGGCTTCTTGTCCATCACTGATACACCCCACAACTGCAGAGTCATCAGAGTATTTCTGCAGATGACAGGATCAGAGTTGTACTGGAAGTCTGAGGTGTACAGTGTAAAGAGGAATGGTGAGAGTACAGTTCCTTGTGGTGCTCCAGTGCTGCTGACCACCATCTCAGACACACAACCTTTCAGTCTCACAAACTGTGGTCTGTTTGTTAGGTAGTCGTAAATCCAGGTGGTTGTGGAGGATCCACCTGGAAGTTATGGAGCTTCTCGCATATCAAAGCAGGCTGAAAAGTATTAAAGGCACTTGGGAAATCAAAGAACATGACTCTCAAAGTGCTGCCTGACTGGTCCAGATGAGAGTGGGCTCTCTGAAGCAGGAAGATGATGGCGTCTTCAACCCCAAGCTCATTGCGATATGCGAACTGTAATGGGTCCTGAAAGGTGTTGATTTGCTTGTAGAGGTGAGCGAGAAACCTAGTGTTTCTAGGACTTTCATGATGTGAGATGTCAGGGCAACTGGTCTGGAGTTTTTTGGTTCAGCTGGTTGTGTTTTTTTTAGGCACTGGAACTCTGTTCTGTCTCAGGCTGGTGTTAAAAAGGTGCTGGAGAACTGGACATTGTTCTGAGCAGGTCTGGAGAACTCTGGGACTGACACCATCTGGACCTGCAGCCTTGTTCCGGTTCAGTTTCTCCAGTTGTCTCTTGACCTGGTTGCAGAGGATAGTCAGGATGGGGGGGAGGCAAAAGAAGTCTAAGAATGTCCTGATGTGGAGACCAACGGGGTCTTAGGATGTCCTGATGTGGAGACAGAGGATGTCTCAGGATGTCCTGATGTGGAGGGAGAGGAGGCTGTGTTCAGGTCCATGACTGAGCTGCAGGGTGACAGAGTGGAGGTGGGACAGGAAAGCTGTGGGCTCATGGAGGGTGTGTGGAGTGTTGGGTTGTCGGCAAGGGGGGAACTGAATTTACTGAAGAACATATTCAGTTCGTTAACTCTGTCCAGACCTCCATCAGTCTGGTCCCCCTTTAACTTGAAGCCAGTGATCTTCTTCATTCCCGACCACACATCCCTCATGTTGTTCTGCTGGAGCTGCTCTCCAACTTCTTCCTGTCGTCCTCCTTGCACTTCTTAGTCTGTGTTTTCAGTTGTGTTGTTGTGGTCTTCAGTAACCCCCTGTCTTCATCCCTGAAAGCTTTCTTTTTGATGTTTAGTAGCTTTTTCAGGTCACTTAGGATCCACGGTTTGTTATTGGGGAAGCACCTCACTGTTCTTGTTGGAACGATGTTGTCCACACAGAAGTTTATGTAATCTGTCACACACTCAGTCATGGTGTTGATGTCATCTCCATGAGGTTCACAGAGGACATTCCAGTCTGTGGCCTCAAAGCACCCTCTCAGAGCATCTTCAGCCTCAGTAGACCAGGTTTTAATCATCCTCCTAATGACTGGTAGCTGCTGAACAATGGGCTTGTAGGTGGAGGTGAGAAGAACCAGATTATGATCTGATCTTCCTAAAGGAGGGAGGGCAGAGGAGCAGTATGCATTCTTTGTATTTGCATAAAATAAGTCCAACATCTTATTTTCTCTGGTGGAGCAGGAAAGTTGGTAATGTAGCAGAGAGGGAGACGTTGTTGAAGTCTCCAGAGATCGCCATGAATGAGTTTGGATGCTGTGTTTGTAGTTTAGCCACGATGGAGCTGATGACACCATAGGCTGTCTCTGGAGTGGTACCTGGTATTATATAAACCACTGCCAGAATAACACAGGCAAACTCTCTGGGTAAATAATATGGACAGAAACTCACAGCTAACGGTTCTATGTCTCTTGTGCAGATCTTCTCCTTGACAGTGATGTGTCCTGGATGGCACCAATGCTGATTGACCAGCACTGCAATTCCGCCTCCCTTTAGCTTCCCACTGAGCTGTTTATTTCGGTCTGCACGAACTGTCTTGAAGCCATGTACAGAAGCATTACAGTCCGGGATGTGTTTATGCAGCCATGTCTCGATGAAGACCATAATACTGCACTCTCTGTACTCTTTCTGAGACCTTGTAAGCACTTCAAGCTAGTCCATCTTGTTAGCTAGCAATCTCACATTACCCATCAGAATAGTTGGAAGAAACAGTTTAAATCTCATCTGTTTTTCTCTCTGCCTTACCCCTGCCCTGCATCCTCTTCTCTTTAACTTCACTGGGATTTGACTTATTCTGCTAATGATCTTGATTTGGGAGAGTTTTAACAGTTGATCCCAGTGGTAAACAATTTTTCCATTGCCATGGATACACATCATAGCCAAATATATGAAGAAAATTCTCCTGGAATTCACAGCCTTCAAACCAGCATAAAAAAAATCCTCTCAGAAAAACCTAATCTGACATGTAATGCCAATAAAAAAGACATCTATATTTAAAAAAAGGGGGGGGGGGGGGGGGCAGGCAATCAATTTTCCAAATTCCATGTTGTTTGCATCCCTAATTCTGATTCTTCCAGGATGTGGCACAGCTATTCCTCTCGCTCCAGAAATGTTACATCTGGACAGGGGCAGAGCTATAGGGGTGGCCAGGGGGGCCTTGGCCAGCCTTGGCCAATCACTGGCCACCCCCATGCTTTAACTGGGCAGTGCTCGAGCAATTACAAAGACCCCAAGCTGCTTCCAAACCAGTTTCCGTTCTTATTTTAGACATTAGCTACCCCGTACAGTTGGAATTTTTTTATTTGGTATGGTTATGTACAGTGGGGAGAACAAGTATTTGATGCACTGTTGATTTTTCAGGTTTTCCCACTTGCAAAGCATGTAGAAGACTGTAGAGACTGTAATTTTCATCATAGGTACTCTTCAACTGTGAGTGATGGAATCTAAAACAAAAATCCAGAAAAATAAAATCTGATTTTTAAATAATTAATTTCCATTTTATTGTGTGAAATAAGTATTTGATCATCTATCAACCAGTAAGAATTTTGGCTCTCACAGACATGTTCGTTCTTCTTTAAGAAGCCCTCCTGTTCTCCACCCATTACCTGTATTAACTGCACCTGTTTGAACTTGTAACCTGTATAAAAGACACCTGTCCACACACTCAATCAATCAGACTCCAGCATCTCCACAATGCCCAAGAACAGAGAGCTGTGTAAGGACATCAGGGATAAAATTGTAGACCTGCACAAGGCTGGGTTGGGCTACAGGACAATAGGCAAGCAGCTTGGTGAGGAGGCAACAACAGTTGGTGCAATTATTAGAAAATGGAAGAAATACAAAATAACGGAAAATCTCCCTCGGTCTGGGGCGCCATGCAAGATCTCACCTCGTGGAGCATCATTGATCTTGAGGAAGGTGAGGAATGAGCCCAGAACTACATGGCAGGACCTGGTCAATGACCTGAATAGAGCTGGGACCACAGCCTCAAAGAAAACAATCAGTAACACTCTACGCCGTCAAGGATTAAAATCCTGCAGTGCACGCAAGGTACCCTTCCTCAAGCCAACGCATGTCAAAGCCCATCTGATGTTTGCAAATGACCATCTGAATGATCCAGAGGAGGAATGGGAGAAGGTCATGTGGTCTGATGAGACAAAAATAGAACTTTTTGGTTTAAATTCCACTCGTCATGTTTGGAGGAAGGACAATGATGAGTACAACCCCAAGAACACCATCCCAACCGTGAAGCATGGTGGTAGAAACATCTTTCTTTGGGGATGCTTTTCTGCAAAGGGGACAGGATGACTGCACCGTATTGTGGGAAGGATGGATGGGGCCATGTATCGTGAGATTTTGGCCAACAACCTCCTTCCCTCAGTAAGAGCACTGAAGATGGGTCGTGGCTGGGTCTTCCAGCATGATAACGACCCAAAACACACAGCCAGGGCAACTAAAGAGAGGCTCCGTAGGAAACATCTTAAGGTCCTGGAGTGGCCTAGCCAGTCTCCAGACCTGAATCCAATAGAAAATCTTTGGAGGGAGCTTAAAGTCCGTGTGGCCCAGCGACAGCCCCGAAACCTGAAGGCTCTGGAGGAGATCTGTATGGAGGAGTGGGCCAAAATCCCTGCTGCAGTGTGTGCAAACCTGGTCAAGAACTACAGGAAACGTCTGATCTCTGTAATTGCAAACAAAGGTTTCTGTACCAAATATTAAGTTTCATTTTTCTGGTGTATCAAATACTTATTTCACACAATAAAATGGAAATTAATTATTTAAAAATCATAGATTGTATTTTTCTGGATTTTTGTTTTAGATTCCATCACTCACAGTTGAAGAGTACCTATGATAAAAATTACAGTCTTCTACATGCTTTGCAAGTGGGAAAACCTGAAAAATCAACAGTGTATCAAATACTTGTTCTCCCCACTGTATGTACAGTATGTGTGTTATCAGTATTGTGTATCGTGTCTGACTTTACAAGGTTAAATTTGTATATGAAATATATTTTTAAAAGATGTGCTCTGAGGTATCTACTTATGGCCACCCTATGTGAGTAATGGTCTCTCCCTGTCCACGCAAGTAAAAAATTTCTGGCTCTGCCACTGCATCTGGAAACTTGAACTTATTGACAATTAAATAAGTAAGGGAAAAATCAGGGAAAATAACAGAGGAAAATACTGGAATAGAATTTAAATATGAATAAATTTAAAATATTTTTTCAGTGTTTTTTGGGTGTGTCGCAATACACTCACTAGCCCTACTTTTTAGCCCTACCCCTAAATTTTACACATTCCTGTGAAGGCATTGCTGTCCCAATCCCTCTTTGCATGTAGGGGAAGTGGACATAACGAGGGGCAGGGGGTAGGAATCTAGCCCTTCAGAGTGAGGGACGTCAGATGCTGACTTGCTGAGAAAGGGCCAGAGAAAAGGGAACAATAGCAGCCTCTCAGGACTCCCAGGACTCTGAGAAGAAAACACACAAATACACATATGTACAGATTACGTTTGTTCATAATGTTAGCCAGACTAGACAAGCTAGCTAGGCTAAAATACTGATACGAAGGCTTTTAGCACCTAATCTACTAACTGCCTAAAAAATTCGGTTCCATAACCAAAACGTCCAACTGCCGAGGTTTGTCGGCTTCTGGTATTTTTAGGGGTATTAATGCCTCGTCAACTTGGCTTCTATTATGCAAATAAGTCCTGGAACAGCAAGCAGAATGTTCTTGCTGACAGAGTCCAGCCGTAATCAGCGTGTAATACATGTATTCACCTCGAGTCATAATGATCCTTTCACTCTTTCAGATCAGATGTACAAATGATTTATTATAATGTGTCGGCATCTCACATCTCTGCATGAGACAACATGTGTCCTCCACACTCATGCAATCAGCTGTTCGACCACAGGAGCCCTTCCGGGCCTCTTTCGAAAGAGCCCAAATATAACATTTAATAATAAATAATGAAACCATCCAAACCATCTTCTTTTGTCGGACTTGTCTAAAATAAGAAGGGGAAATGTTTTAAATGGAGTATGTCACAGCCAACATATGGGAAATTACACAGGCTGCCCACAATTACAGACAGTATGGGGAGAATCAACAATAAGAGCATATAGTTTAGTACAGTGGGTAGAGCAACTGACTGCTGAGCAGAAGGTTGCTGGATTGATCCCAGGTTTTGTTGACATTATGTGTGATGTCAATGTTGTTTTTTAATTCATGTGATATGACAAATTGTACAGTAACCTATCTTAATTGTGTTTTAGTTATGTGTTAGTTATGTACACACATGCTATTGAGTGCACACTGAGGTGAAATAGGTAAGTGGCAGAGACGGTCAGAACATGGCTGTAAGATTTACCTGATTTGTGAAACAATGGGGAGTGAACGGGAAAATTTTACTATGGCATATGGTGGAAGGGGGTGGAGGTGGTTGGGGTGGTGGTGTGGGGGGAAATCAAAAAAATTTTGGGAGATTAGGTGTTAGGGAGTTTACACGAGACAACAGTCGTCAATGACAACAACTTCTCCGTGTGGCTTTTTGGTTTATTTATCAACCGAAACACGATGAATGATGAAAAAATTCAAATCGACCGCAACTGTTAACTCTGTGCTGTTGCTGGGTGTGCTGGTATGGTGACACGTATGTGCAAACATCACTACGCAGTCGCTTACGTGCCTGAACATAAATGCAGCAGTTGGGTCCCAATTTTGAACAAAGCTTACAAAGCCCTCCCCCCTGGGGCTTCAATTCGAGAGTGTAGTGATAGTGGGCAAGGGCTAGTGTTGGTGAGTAAGGGCTAGTGGTTGAAAGAAGGGGGAACATTGGGATTAGGCCTTTGTTTTATTGTATGTTTACTGTAAAGTGTCCTTGGTTGTTGTGAAAGGTGATGTCAAATAAAATGTATTATCGTTATTACTACTACTACTACTAATAATAATATTAATAATAATAATAATAGTAATAATAATAATAATAATAAAAAAAAAAACAACAACAATTAATAAAGATTAATATATAAAAAATATAAAATAAATAAAAAAAACTATAAGGCCAAAAGTATTTGCTCACTATCCAAATGATGGAATCAAGTGTTCCATCACTCCCATGTCAACAGGTGTATAAATGAAGCAGCTCGGCATGCAGAATGTTTCTACAAACATGTGAAAGAATGTGTCGTTCTCAGGAGCTCAGTGAATTCCAGCGTGGAACTGTGATAGGATGCCACCTGTGCAACAATCCAGTGGAGAAATTTCCTCACTCCTAAATATTCCACAGTCAACTGTGGGCTGGATTCTAAGAAAATGTACGTGTTTGGGAACGACAGCAACTCAGCCACGAAGTGGTCATCCACGTAAACTGATGAAGCAGGTCAGCTGATGCTCAAGCCCATAGTGTGAAGAGGTGGCCAACTTTCTGCAGAGCCAATCACTACAGACCTCCAAACTTCATGTGGCTTTCAGATCAGATCAAGAACAGTGACAGAGCGCTTCATGGAATGGGTTTCCATGTCAACCAGCTGCATCCATTCATACATCACTAAGTGCAATCCAAAGCGTGGATGCAGTGGTTTAAAGCAGCCAGCACTGGACTTTAGAGCAGCAGAGGCATTCTCTGGAGGAACCAATCACGCTTCTCCATCCGGCAACCTGATGGAGGAGTCTGGGTTTGGCGGTTGCCAAGAAAACGTTACTTGTCTGACTGCATTGTGCCAGTTTGGTGGAGGGGGGAATTAGGTTTTCTTTTTTTTTTTTCTTTTCAGGAGCTGGGCTTGTGACCTCGCAAATGCACTTCAGGAAGAATGGTCAAAAATTCCCATAAACACACTCCTAAACCTTGTGGACAGCCTTCCTAGAAGAGTTGAAGCTACTGAAGCTCATCTGTGAGTTATGGCAGGTGAGACAATACTTTTGGCAGTGTCATGTAGGTAAAGAAAATAAATCAATAAAATAAAATATTTTTTGAAAAATAAAATAATGATAATAATAATAAATACAGAAATGGTTTGTTACAAATTTGCAACACCATGTATCAAGGGCTTAAAATGAAATGATCTGCAAGGCAGTGCAGCACAGTAGCAGACTCAGTGAACTATTAAAAATATTGTTTTGTGATTAATCCCACATGTTCCAAACCACCATGGTCATTTGCATTCAGAATTGTCCTCAGTTAACCGTAAACCACAAAACACCCCTTTAGAGATTGTATGGAACTTGGCTGTCTTTCTACCGAAAATAATGGCCAAGAAAGAAGAAAAAGAAGAAAAAACATTTGCTGAGACAGATGAGTTGCTTGCTCTGAGGTTGAAGCGGCCGTTGTTGATTCAGCTCAGTTAAGTTCACACTAATTTATGTTGCACATTTCATGCGTGAGGCAACACAACATACATCTGGAGGGCACTTGTTGAAGTCTACGAGAGGAATACTACAACATGTACTATAACACATCACACACACAGTGTTCTGTTGTAAAAATGGAAAAATGTGACTATAAATGAAAATAAAAAAAAGCTGCTTGAGAGGAAGAAGTGTTGTTAATGAGGTGTGTAATCCAGGTGCCAGAAAGTAAAAGTCCTACCATCTTTTTGGTTCTACCTGTGCATTTAGAGCAGGTGTTTTTACTAGCAAGCTCATCTACCTGCTGAGGAGCTGTGCTAATTACATTCAGCTGGTTTAGTGATGGTTGGAACAACTGCCAGAGAGGATTTTTACTGTCTAGACCAGGGATGTCCACCTCTGGGTAAGACAAACCTGCTGGAGGATGAGGAGCACCACAGGACATGAACTTATGGTACAATTGTAGATGCAGCTCCTTCCTAATGGATTTCAGTTTGGTGTCAATTTGTCGAAGAGAATTAAATACATTTGTGCCAAGGAAAATATTGTCCCACAGCCTAAAAGGTATGATACAGCTCAGTTTGCCTCCTGTCTTGTGACCAAAAACTCCCTTAGTTATGCATCACAATGGCTTTTGTCCATTAGCAAAGTCAGCAGCAAACCCCTTAATTGGATTGAACTTCTTGTACTGGGTTGGACCCAAGCGGCAACCTCCGGTGGCCAACTATGAAGCTACCCGAAGAAGGAAATATTTGTAGCTCTGTCTTCATCCGCTAGGGGCTGCAAAACAGAGCAAATCCCCATAGACTCCCATGTTACAGTCTATTTCAAACATCATTTTAGGTTTGATAGGTCAAGTTTACCTTCATGTCAACTGTGAGGGGGGTGAATTTTTCATAACTAATCTGTTTAGATGATATTTAACACTTAAACTATCTTCTGACAAAAAAGGTTAGTTCCACCTAGGGTTCCTACCTACTGCTGAGGTTTGTCGGCATCTGGTATTTCTCTGGGGTTTTTAACATCTTGTCAACTCGCCCTCTATTGGGCAAATGCATCCAGGAACAAACAGCGTCATCTTGCAGAGTCCAGCCATACTCAACGTGTAATACATGTATTGAGCTGGAGTCATAATGATCCTGGCACTCTTTCAGATCAGATGTACAAAATAATTTATGATAGTGTTGGCGTCTCACATCTCTACATGAAATAACACACATCTACACGCTGTCAGCTGTTTACTGTTAGAGCATGTGGAGACCTTTCGTGCTTCGCTCTAAAAAGCCCAAATAAAAAAGGCAATGATGAATATTAAAACCACCAAATCATCTTCTTTTATCAGACTTTTCTAAAATAAGAAGAGGAAATGTTTTGAATGGAGTGATTCAAAATGCAGTGAACAAGTTAAATGTAACCAACATAGGCTGCCCCCGATGATGGACAAAAGTGGTGTGAATGTGTTCAACATAGTGAGTAGTGTAGTGGTTATAGTGGTTAGAGCTCCCATCTCTTAAACAGATGACAGGTTCAATTCCCAGGCATGGCAGTTTTCCATGTTTTTTATTTTTAATGGGCTATATGCACTCCAGGTGTGTTTGGCCAGTTAATGAAGTCAGACATACCGGAGTTAATCAGTTTGTCCAGTCACAACAGACAGGAAGTAAAGGTGCTGTCTGAAGTTCAGGAAGTAGTGGAGCCGTGCATATAGCCCATTCACCCGATTTGTTTTCCTTTTTTCTTTCTTTCTTTTTTTTTCTTTCTTTTTTTCTTTTACTTGTCCTGTCCAGCATCATAGCAGGCAGAATGGAAATCTGATTGCTTGATTGTGTTGAACAGTTTTGCTTTACCAAGCGGAGATTTATTAACACAAGGCTCCACTTGATATCATGTTTATTCATTTTATTTCTTTAATTAAACATTTGTCTATAACAGCATTCCATACCATACTGCTGGGCTTGACAAGGGAGAAATAGAAGTTAGCAGAGGTAAGGATATAAAGTGAGACAGAGAGAAAGGAGTGAGCGAGAGGAAGAGGGAGAGAGAGGAGAGAAAATATGAATCCACTTCCACAGTTCACTGGTGCATCTATACAGAGACCCCTAAACAACATTCCAAGTTCTCTGTCAGAAAACAAAACAAGCAATCCCCCACAGGAGGACCTGCAGGTGGCTGAAATATCCTTAGATCATACAAAAACACAGAACTACGCAGAGAAGAGGTACAACCTTGTCAGCGCAACAGGAAGCAGCGTCACAGTGTCAACATGCATAATAAAGGGTGCTCCATGGTGATACAGTCATGCAGATGCAGCCTCGTCTTCTGCAAGGAGGAGGAAGCCCGCAAGGCTCACGACCCAGGCCCCCAGCAGCCACCCAGAGGCCCAGATCCCAGCCGCTCCCCCCAAAGAGTGGATATGCATCCGCCAGAGGGTGGCAAAGGGGGGCTCCAGCTGGAGCTCCCACGGTCTGGGGGTCCAGGCCCCAGTGGACCAAGACCAGCAGCTGCCAGCCTCACTGGGCGCCGGCCACCCCCGGGGCAGGGACAGTGCCAGACCCAGGGCCCAAGCACCCAGGACCCTACCTGACCTGGGCGCCTAACCGAAACCCAGGAGGACCGGACCCCCCAGATGACCCCCCCCCCCCCCCCCCCCCCCCAGGACAGGCCAGCCCCCACCCCAACATCCCTGCCCCACACACTTGACACCAGGGCCCAGTTGTTCAAAACTCCGTTATCTTTTAACCAGCCGTTAAATACATTTAGCCGACCGTTAACTTTAACAGTCCGGTTATGTTGTTGTTCAAAACTCAGTTAATTTTAACCGTGTGTTATCTTGATGTTAAAGTTAACACACCTAAGGACCGCCGCTAAAGTTTTAACGGTGTGGTTTTCTCTCATTATGCCGTTTGTTGCTAACGCTGCGTTCATGATGCCGGTTCAGAGAAGGAAGGACGGCGGTTATTGCGGCTTTGATTTTGATAGCGGGGATTATTCCAACGAGGAGCTGCGCACCACTTCGGGAAAGAATGCATATATGTAATCCTTTGCGAGTCGATTTGGAGCGTGCAACGAACTGTGGACACGACAGACTCGCTATTTAGAAAGATTAATATCTTCTATGATCTGAATGACATTTTCTTCATCAGCAGAGAAATTTCTGCCTCTTTTTCCTTGAAGTGAAAGGGATCGTTTGCTTATCAATACTTTCTGTGTCCCGTGTGTTCTGTTACTGAGGGTTTGCTGTGCTGTGAGGCCGGATGAGCTGGGGGGGGGGGGCGCAGGAGTGTGAAGAGAACGGGGAAGGATGGAGAGACTGGGGGATGAGGAAGAGTGTGTTGTGGCTAACAGCAGCTCTGTTCACGGTGGGAAAATAAAGTGAGAGTCGGCCCCCGTGTCTTCCTCACAGCAATAAGGAGACACAGACGTACAACATTACTTTTTGCAATACCAGAAGTAAACAAAATGGGGAATTGTGGGATACATTGATGCTAACCAGTGGTGCTAACCCTATGGTTAACTTTGACGGTGCTGTTAGCTGACGGCATGACTAACCATGCTTTGAACAACGCATATTTAACAGTCGGTTAGCTAACGGCAGGTTAAGGATTTAACGGACCGTTAGGGGTTAACCAGTGGTTAAAATAACCGAGATTTGAACAACCGGGCCCAGGGCGCTACCACTGCTACCACACTCATACACACACTCCCCACACACATACCCCAACATCCACATGCACTCCCCCCACACACATGCACCCGCCCACTCCCCTCTCCAAGCTTACAAACCCACACTCACTCCTCCCTCCACCCCCAACACTCTCCCTCCCTCTACCCTCCACACATACCCCCACCTCCTGATACCCCCATACAATCCCCCCTTACATGCCCAGCCCCACCCTTCCCTCTGACCTGTCGCACTCCCACCCTTCTTTCTTCAGCCCCTCACGACCATCCCTACTAGACACTCACCAGCATTCTCCTCCTTCCTCCATCCCCAGTTTCCTCCAACCACTACCCACATCTCCTCCCTCTTCCAGCCCAAATTCCTCCCTCCCATATTTTCTCTTTCACACTCAATCATTTGTTCTCACACACCCACCTCACTCTTCCCCTTGCCCCCGTGCCTCCTGGGTGGTAGGCCGGGCCGGGGAAGGAGCCGCGAACTCCAAGCCCCCGACACGTTCCTCCCCACCCCACCCACCCTCCATCCCCCATCCCCGGACGCAGCAGGCCAGGTATACCCCGAGCCAGCAGATCCCTTGCAATACAGCCGGCCATAACCAGTAGCGCGTGAAGCAGCCAGTACCCCCCTCCCCCCAGTAGCGCCCGGGAGACCGGGGTAGAAAAGGACCCTGTTTCCCTCTCCTCACCCGCTCATGACTGTGTGTAAGATGTGTGTTGTTTGCAGTTAAAACTGAGAGGCAGTGCCAAGTCATGTTGGGAGTGGGGTCGCGTAGGCGGAATGACCAACCAGCTGCCCCCCCCTCCTTCCACAAGCTATATGGCCCGCCGGTCAGAAGTGGTTGAAAGCTGTTTTGTGTTTAGGTGTCTAAGTGTGGTTAAAACTGGGGAGCAGGCTGTCTCTAGAGGCGGCAAACAAAGGCACTTTGGTGCCCCCCCCCCACCACGCCCGCTTGACACGCACCCTCCCCAAGACCCTACGTGTGTGTATGTGATGTAGAGCAGGGGGGGAGAGAGGTCTTGGGAAGGGAGACCAGGGGGGTATGAATTCCCCCTCTGGAAGATGAGCCGTAACTAGCATTAGGTACCCCTGCCTCCCGGGATCCCCCCAGGGCACCACAGGGAGTGGAATTCATCTAACTGGTTCTTAGAGGAGGCAGACATCATCTCAATACTGATATGATCTACTAAGAAATTCCTAAACTGGCTAATGCTCAGATTTTTTTGGGATTTCCAGTTTACCAGGATAGTTTTCTTTGCAATACATAATACAGTAAGTATCATATGTGCATAGTTGGTTACCATGTTGATCTCATCCAAGTCCCCCAGTAGACACAGTGTGGGGCTTGCAGGAAAGTTACACCTGAGCCACGTTGACAGGTCATCACATACCTGAAGCCAAAACCTCTGGACAGGTGGACAAGACCACAAGGCATGAAGATAATTGTCGGTTGTGTTCTCATTGCAGTGTAAACAAATATTTGAAGGTGACAGACCCATCTTGAACATCCTCTGTCCTGTGTAATGTACTCTGTGTAAAACCTTGAATTGTATCAGTTGCATATTTGAGTTTTTAGTCATTAGGAACATGTTTAAACATATCTGTGTCCATGTGTTTTGGTTAAGGGTTCTGGACAACTCAGCCTCCTACTTCGAAGTTGGAAGGGAAATTGAATAATCCAGTTTTAATAATAATCTATATATTTTCGATAGCAGTTTGGGGAAAGAGAGATTCAGGAATTCTGCTACATTGACCAGAGTCTGCAGGTTCAGTTGGTTAGAGGTATATTTTTTGCTTAATATAGATTTTAGCTGATGGTATTCTAAGAATTTAGTACTACTGATCCAGTATTGAGGGGTGAGTGTATTAAATGACAGGAAATTTACATTTTCAATGATATGTTGAATTTGTTTTACTCCTTTATCTTTCCAATGTACAAAATTAATCATTTTCTTGTTTTGTAGAATATCCAGGTTATGCCAGATGGGTGTGAGTTTACATGGAATAATAGAAGACTCGGTTAATTTCAGGAATTCCCACCATGCTTTCAGAGTAGAGCATATGTTGATACTTTTAAAGCATTTATGAGATCTGACTGCTGAACTGATGAATGGCAAGTCAGAGACAACCAGATCCTCACATAATGCTTTTTCTGTGTCTAGCCACGGTTCATCTAGATGGGTAGGTTTTAGCCATTTGTAGATAAATTGTAGCTTATTTGCTAGGAAATAATAATTGAAATTGGGTGAGTCTAACCCTCCCCGGTCTTTTACCTGTTGTAAGGTTTTTAAACTGATACGTGATGGCTTGTTTTTCCAAAGGAATTTGGAAATGTTAGAGTCCAGTGACTTAAACCAACTGGAGGAAGGTTTGGTGGGTATCATTGAGAACAGGTAGTTAATTTTGGGTAGAACCATCATTTTGATGGTAGCAACTTTCCCCATGAGTGATATGGGTAAGTGCTTCCACCGTGTGAGAACTTCCTCTATTGACTTTAATAGCTGGACATAATTTAACTTTATCAACTCTGAAAGTTTTGGAGAAATATTTATTCCTAAATATCTGATATTACCAGACTGTATTGTGATATTAGGAATGTTTTGTAAAGTACAATTAACAGATAAAGCTGTAGTCTTGGACCAGTTAATAGAGTACTCAGATATCATTGAAAATGTATTAATCAATGTGATTGTCTGGGAGAGAGATGTTGATGAATTCTGGAGGAAAAGTAGTACGTCGTCTGCATAAAGACTTACTTTATGTTCTAGATTTTTGCCGGGGATCCCTTTAATATCCCTGTCCTGTCTTATAGCAGCTGCTAGTGGTTCAATGAAAATGGCAAAAAGTGAAGGGGAGAGCGGGCAGCCCTACCTGGTGCTTCGCTGTAAACAGAAACTTGGAGAAGTTTGATCATTGGTCCTCACACAAGCATTAGGGTTGTTATAAAGTATTTTTTATCCAGTCAATGAAATAAGGCCCAAAATCAAATTTATTTAATATTGCAAATAGGAATTTCCAGAAAACGCGATCAAAAGCTTTTTCTGCATCTAACAAAATGATAGTGGATTCCAGATTATGAATGGTAGCATAGTCTATTAGATTAATCAGTGTGTTGGTAGAAGAATGTCGACCTTTAATAAAACCTGTTTGATCAGGGTGTATTATCAAAGGAGTTATTTTTTCAATCCTTTTAGCGAGTGCTTTGTTGATTATTTTAAGATCTACATTTATTAATGAGATTGGCCGATAACTAGATGGGAGTGTAGGTTCTTTTCCTGGTTTTAATAATACGGTGATTTTTGCTTAATTCAAATTTGGTGGTATTTTCTGTTTCCCTTTTATTTCTAGGATCATTTTAGAAAAAGTGGCAGCCAGAATTGTCCAGAACTCTTTGTAAAATTCGACCGGATGTCCATCTGGGCCTGGGGCTTTATTATTGGCAAATACAAATACTGACTGCTTTAGTCAGTATTTGTATTTGCTGAGTGGAGAAAAGTATTTGTATGTCAAATTGGGTGAACTAAAAATAAAAAAACATTGAAAACTGCCCTATATATATATATATATATATATATATATATATATATATATATATATACACAGCTGTGTGAAAATGTTTTTGCCCCCTTCCTAATTTCTCACTTTTTTGCATGTTAGTCACACTTAGGTGTGACTAACATGCCTCATGAAACTCATTTTTCCTCAAACAAGGAATTTCATGCCAGTTTTCATTCAAAAAAATCATCTCCTGTGATTCTTCACCTGTGAAAAGCAGTAGGAGGAACAGCACAAGAAATGACTGGAGTTAATGACTGCTCAGTCACTTCTGAGCAGAGGTAGCTGCTCCTCAGCTGACTGCCATTTATTTTCTGTCAGGGTCATTTCAAAAGTGGCACTGAAGCCTGAATTTATCTGGCTGCCCACATCACTCTGCATCATCACACAAAGCACTCAGCCAGCCCTGGCAGAAAATGACTTGCCAGTTTTTAACACATGCTCTTGCACTTCTTGTCAAAAATTAGCAATTCAAATGTAAAGGAGACAACAGCAACATTAACTGAATTAATGGCAGCCGTGCAAGCCAATCTGTGCTTGATAATCACCTCATTATATTCCTATTAGTCGACATGACACAATATATTTGGAGAGTTTAAATTCCCTATAAGATTCTTCACATATTCCTAAACTGCCATGGATTTGTTTCCTTATCATAAAGATGATTTTTTGGCAGTTCTCATCCAGCAATGGCTGAACGGAGCAGCCAGTTGTTGTGATGGATCTTTCACTTCTCTGTGGGTAATGGGGTAGACAGGAGGGAGTAAACTGGGGCCTGGGCAAAGGTTTTGCTAATAGAGAGTAACAACAGGGGCCAAGGCTACATTCAATGCCATTTATTCAACTTTACATGAAGCGTAAACCTTGTTGGAAGGTGCTGAAGCAGGAGCTGTTGACTCCTGTCGTTCCTACTTTTCAATCAAAAGTATTAAAAAAAAAAAGAAGAAAGGCAAGCACCAGTGAACCAGGTACAACTACTCTTGCTACAAGTGTCAAATGCCAATCAGGAGCTGTAACCCCTTAACTCTCTAGGCGCCAGAGTTTATTCAGGAAAATATTCCATTTTGACTTCAAGATTTCAAAATGCTTTAGCTTGGAGGTGGTGAGAGAAAGATCCATAATGTAAATGAGAAAAATATTCATCATGACCTAAAGTTTGTGATGGGAGTAAATTTACTCATGTAAATTATTAAAACAGTAAGTGATTAAAAAACAACAGAAACAACAAGCCAAACTATGGTTACAGCGCAGTGAATGAACTGTCAGGAGCCACCGCCATCTGTCCACCCAACAGATGGCAGTGGTGCTGCCCAGGTTGCCTCTAACTTTCCTGGAGCATCGCGCAAAGCTCTGATAATTCTTGGCGGCGTGAGAACGGAGGTCGTCGTACCCAGAAACCCATTCAACAATGGGTCATCCTTATCAGACATGAGGTCTGCTCCATGTGTCCACCTGTCAATCGGCGCATGCTGTCGCGCCTCCAGCAGCTGTATAAACAAACAAAGATGATTCGGTATTGATCAGAACTGAGGTTGCCTACTGACACATCACATCTATTTGTACACCTGAAAATATTTACAGTGACGGATCTACATTAATGAATCGTACCCTTTCTTCTCGATCGACATCGAACCAAACTTTTCACAACCGCGGCCTGTAATGATCCAGCTGGATGCTGATTGCTTCTCTTCATGCTGTCTTTGCACAATTGATCCATGTGGGGGTTTCGTGATGTAGGGAGATTCATGAAAAATAAAAACTAAACACAAGAGGGCCATGGCAGATATGACATTTTTGTTAGAAACTGAAAAAGATGAGGATTATTTAGTATTTCCATGGTCAAAAGGTTCAAAGAGAAATAGAGGGGAAAAAAAATCGGTAATCGGAGATTACCGTGTTATCTTCTGTGCATTTCACATGTTGTATTGGATATAGCGTGGTTCAGTGGGTCAATTAAATGCTTGGTAATCAAAAGTTTCCCAGTTCGATTCCTGGCCTCAACTGTTTTGCTGTGTGTCATCTTCCACTTTCACTGACCCTCTTATCTGTCTATCACTGTCAAGTAAAGGCCATTAGAGACAAAATAAATAAAATACAATCGATCATATCACGTTATCCATGGTCCATATAAACATGACAGCACGAATCTGTGATCCGAATGCTATCTATAACTATTTATCCATGTGAACGCAGTTTGTCAGCATTTTTGTCAGCATTTTCAAATCAAAATGTATTTCTATAACACATTTCCAACAGCCTCAGCTGACCAAAGTGCTTTACAATGGTAGCAACATCATGGATGAAAAAAAAGTAAAAACTCCACAGATCACAGGTAAAATCACCAATAAAAATACGGGATCAGATTAAGAAGAAAATAAATGAATAAGAAAATGACTAAAACCACCAAGAAACACCAGTAAAGTAAATAAAATCAATATATTTTTTTTTTATCTGGGTGAGATTTCTTTCCCTTTTTTAATTATTACAAATCAATATGGTTTAAATATTTTTGAGCATTTGCCTTTTTTTCTGTGTTGGGAGCAACTTTCTGCACACCTGCACCAGATTTTCTCAAGATCTCATCACCTTGGGTAAACTCCACCTGTTACCCTGATTTACATTTGAATAGCTGAGAGAATTTTTATGTACATGTCCCCGCCTCCCCTAGAGTCAAAGGAAGGAGGGACAACTTCCAAAAAAGCTACACGTCAATTTCTGACAATTTTCAGCAGTTTTCAGTGTTGCCTGTAAATTATCATTCGCAGTCGTAAACCTGAAATTCCACAGAAATCTACAGTGCCGATTATTGACGGAAATCTGACTTTTCATGCAGCGATAGCAAGTCAAACAATAATTAGGTTTGGGGCCATTATATTCCACTGTGCATGCATGAAATTGAAAGTCTGCAATGACATCATTTAGCAACTTCAGGTGACTTTTGGGCCAGCCAATCGTGACTTCTCTCCCTGAAGAGTTGGTAACAGTGGATAGAATGTGAAGAACCTCTATCATATTTAGTTTGTATTATACTGAAAAATGTAGAGGAGAGGCCATATTTCCTTATTCTATGCAGCTTTATTAACGCATGATGAGGAAAACACGACTGATAGGTTGGATGTGTGGAAAGCTGACACCCAAGAGAAAATACAGGTAGCAAACTGGGAATCTGCATGTTTAAAAGCCTAAAAGCAGTCAATCAGTACAAGGATAAAACTCCTCCATCATATGTGGTTGATGAGGGTTTACACAACTCTGGTTAAACTGAATCGCTGATCACGTAACATTGTGGATAACTGTAGTAAATATTTAGATGGAAAGGGTACTCTTTTTCACTGTATATGCAACTGTCCAAAATTACCACCGTACTGGAAGTCAGTCTTGCAAACTTTGTCAAAGATTGTTGGAGTAAATGTACCTTCTGATGCAAAAACATGTGTGTTGGATATATATCAACAGAACTGTCATTTTAGCTCCAGACAGTTTTTTCCTTTGGACTATTGTAGGCCAGTTGGTTAATATCTTCGTACTGGAAGAAAGTGGATGTACTCTCAAATCATATGTGAAGACGGCATGATGTATTGCGCTGGAATGTCTCACTTATATTGTTAGAGGAAAAGGAGTAAACTTTGAAGAAATATGGTTTGACTGAATTTCTGAGACATTATAAAGATAATTTATTGAGAAAAGGATGCCTACTGCTAAGTTTTCTTTTTCTTTATTTTCGTCAAGTGTACTGTTTTTGTCAACTTTCTGTCTTTTTCTAATTCTTTCATTTTTAAATTCATTATCTGTTTACTTTGGGGATTAAGTTGTTTAATGTAAATCTTAGGTCAATCACTTTCATTTCCTAGTTTGTAATATAAAAAAAGGAATAAGTATGGTGTTTACTAAAAGAAAACAATGGTGGGTATGCCACAACATGAAAATGACAATGTCTGAGTAACTTGTCATATGTTTGGCACATGGTCTTCATCTGATGATGTTTACATTTGAACAGGGTGATGAAGAATACTGATTAGAGATAAGATGACATTAAACCAGAACATCTAGAGGTCAAGCCACGGTTTAGACACTACTTTTATATTTTTGTGGTCAGTCATCTTTTTTGGAGAACAGCATGATGTTCAATAAATTTTTAACCATTGAACAATGAAGAGTTTGGAGTTGTCTGATTCAGTTCACCTGGAAAGCTCGTCCTGGATTTTAGGTTCATTCTGACATCATACATAAAGCCAAATATCCCAAACTTTCTGAGTAGCGCATACTGTTTATATATATAGTATACATATATAGCCGTGTTTTGATGTCCTGCTACGTGAAGCACTTTGGGCATCCAGCTGGATGCAGAAATCTGTGTTATATAAATGAAATAAATATAAATATGTATATATATTCATATATATATATATACCTGTATGTATACACTTTATATGCTGTTTTTGCAGTTCTTTGTATACTTTCTGTATGATGCAGGTTAAAGTAGATAATTCTGGGTGCTGAGTGTAAAGACAGTGGGAGCTGCTTTCATGGAGCAGAAGATCATCTCAGAGCTCAGGAGGCTGCTAACATCCCGTGCCCCTGTTTGTTCCATCCTCTATCTGCTTTTGTTTTTTTTCCCAGACAGTCTTTATCTTTCAGTGGCTCAGTGATGACGGAGGCAGACCAGCAGAAAAGAAGCAGTGATGAATGACATGAAGACAAACTCTCTCATTCTCTGTTTTTCTCTGTCCTCTTGTCTTTCTTTCCTGTTGCCTCTTCACCTCCGTGCGAGGAAGAGGATGCTTGTCTCCTCTCTATCATGTGCCGCTGTGAAGCTGAGCTGCATAAACAGGGGACATCATCCCACAGATTTACAGCTTGAAGCTGTTTTCTGAGAAGGCCTTGCACGTTGCTTCAAGGACCTTTCACACTCTGCCATGCATTTGGAGGACTGTGGGGAGTTAGCCACTTCTGGTTCAAGGAGTTGGTGTGTCTGATTTGAAACAAACTCTGTGAAAGGACATCAGTCTGTTGAAGGCAAGCCAGCTGTTGACACATCACTTGCATGTTGACTGTTAAATGACAGGGGAAAACATGCACCCTCTGCTGGATTATGTGCACATTAAAAGCATGCATTTCTTCTCTTACTTCTATTTATTTGTCCTTGACTGCCTGTTTGCGATTAGAAAACCGTGTTTCTTGGGCTCATGTGTTTTCAAGTATTCTATCAAAAGCTTTTCACAGCTTGTTTGTATGCATCAAACAGCTTAAATGATGGCCGAATGGATTTCTTTAAATGCCCTTGCCACTGTATCTTCCAGCTTTGAGTGAATACAGTCTGGTAGGAGGAGTCACGGGTCCAGTTTGATTCTTAAGATTATCTTTGGAAGAATTCCCAACCCTCTCAGAATTACTGTGTTTGTGTGTTTTTGATGGGAGTCCTGTCTTCACGAGGGACTCACCTACAGATTTTTGAGCCTGCACAGAGTGAACAAACTCTTGCTTCCAGTGTAACATGCAGCATGCTTATTAAGAATGACAAGACAGAGATAAATTTAACAAGTAGTTGCAGTTTCCAAATCCAAAAGAAGCAGTCTGACATCAGATCAGTTATTCCAGACCCCAAATTTATATTGATCTCCACTGGTGTTAGGATGATCATGAGGGGTCATTGGTGCTCATTCGTCCATGTAAAAGATGAATGTGGAGTTTTGTATTCATCTTCTAATGTTGCAAAAAGTTGAAAAACTTTGAAAAACACATCAAAGCAATCACTAAATCAGCCTACTATCACCTGAAGAACATCTCAAGGATAAAAGATCTGATGTCTCAGGAAAATCTGGAAAAACTAGTCCATGCATTCATCTTCAGTCGGCTTGACTACTGTAACAGCGTATTTACTGGTCGACCTAAAAAATCAGTTAAACAGCTGCAGCTCATTCAGAACTCTGCTGCCCGAGTTCTCACAAAGACCAGAAAAGTGGACCACATCAGTCCAGTTCTCAGGTCTTTACACTGGCTGCTGGTCCATCAGAGAATAGACTTTAAAGTTCTGCTGCTGGTCTATAAAGCTCTGAATGGTTTAGGCCCAAAATACATCAGTGACCTCTTGACCCAGTATGAACCTACTAGACCCCTCAGGTCATCTGGATCCGGCCTTTTATCAGTTCCCAGAGTCAGAACCAGATATGGAGAAGCTGCGTTCAGCTTCTATGCTCCACATGTCTGGAACAAACTCCCAGAACGTCTCAAATCAGCTGAAACACTTAGTTTATTTAAATCCAGGCTGAAGACCCACCTGTTCTCAGCTGCATTTACGTAGATTTTATTCAAAAGTTCAAATCTGTACATCTCTGTATTCTCTCTTTTTAATCTTAAATGCTTTTAATTTTGAATCATGCTTCTAATTGTTTTTTCTCTCCCTTTTGCTTATAATGTTTTATGCAAAGCACTTTGAATTGTTCTGTACATGAAATGTGCTATACAAATAAACTTGCCTTGCCTTGCATTCAGACCTGAACACATCCAGCATATCTTGGCAGGGTTAGGGAATATGTCCCAAACAGGAGAATGTCTCGGGGGACATTTGGACACCCAAGTGGACATGTTTGGTATCTATGGAAATGTCTCGCTGAGACAAATCCATAGAGACCCGAAGCATGATGGTGTGACGTTGCGTTGTTGAGATATGGCCAATTATCCCCCCATAGACGCCCATGTTAAGGTTGGTGCCACCTGGTGGCAAGT
Organism: Atherinomorus stipes; assembly: GCA_023101725.1. NCBI lineage: Eukaryota > Metazoa > Chordata > Actinopteri > Atheriniformes > Atherinidae > Atherinomorus > Atherinomorus stipes. The sequence continues at coordinate 47,017 of JALJCO010014240.1, read as the reverse complement.
CTATGTCATTCACAAAGGGAAGTTATAACCATTTAACATGCTCTACTGTAGAGACCATTCATCTCTATGGGAGAGCTTTAGAGTGTTACATTAGAACATGCTAAGAGCAGTAGTATAAAAGAAAGGGGGGGGGGGGGGGGGGGGGGTTCACCACTTTCACGATCGGGTTAGGTATAAAGGCCAAATGGGGGAATTGTTGGGATCTATGGTTGTTCTTGGTGTGTTCCAGCAGCTGTCCACCAGAGGTCGTCCAGGAGCAGCTGAAAGGATTGAATTTCCAACAGGTGTGCAGCTGCACACCTGCATTCCATTACCTTCATCAAGAGGAGGATAAGAGGAGTCTGCTGCCAGTTCTTCAGTGCCTGAGTGTTAGCCCTCTGTGGTAACGTCAAGCCCCTCTGTTTCTTTGAGCTCATCTGTGCTGACAACCCTTATGATTCTCCCTCTGTTTACTCCTTTAAGGACAACCCGGATTAATTCCTCCAAGATTCTTTAGCTCCAAACCACAACCTTCACACACCTTGGAAATCTGGATTTACCCACCACAGCTGGCATCAAGACTCCCATTCCATCCGTCCTCAAACTCTGCAAACCTGTCTGCCCTCCAACGATCTACACCTGTCTACAACTCTCTGGAACCACTTACCCATAGACTGGATCCCACTCACTATCTCCCACGCTGACCTTGTTAACGCTCACCGTAAGCCTTTACCATTCAGCATCTTCCAATATCAATTCTTGGTCTCACAATCTCATCCCCTTCTTCCAGTGATCCCTTCTCCCAGCCTCTCCAGAACCCACCTTGGACTATAACCGCTTTACCATAAATAAACATGTTAAATTCTATCGTCTCCTGAGAGTGTTGCATGTGGGTCAGGCAAATATCTAAAACCATGACAGGAATGTCTCCAGAGGCCTGGAACCAGGTCCCACCCCTACTTCCTGGTCCCCGGGTGCAACGCTGCCGGTCCCCTGTCTGTGGTAGGTCCGGTCCACTAGCTGTTAGCTGTGTCAGATCCTGCTGTAAGAAGGCTTTATAGCAGGATGTGACAGGTGGCACTCATTTGAGACACACTTGCCCCCCAAGTTGGACATGCCCATAACATGTCCCCCAAGTGGACATGTTGGGTGTCCCCGAGCAGGTCTGTACGGGACCTATCCATAGACACCTGAACCAGGTCGGTAGGACACTCGGTTCTCGAGATATGTCCAAGTGTCCCTCCTATGTTATCCAATGGGACAAAATTGGACATTGTCCTAGGGACGTGGGACCTGGTCCTACCCCCCCCCCCCATTTGTGGGGGCGCTGAGTGCAATGGACCAGGTCCCATGTCTCTACGATGTAGGGTTAAAAAATGACAGCCATTTTATATCGCCCGTGGGCTAGGTATAAAGGCCAAATGGGGGAATGTCTCGGGGGACATATGAGAATAACTTGAGTTCTAAAGGTGGTAGAGGGGTGGGACTATAAAATGAGCGCCGATCAGACAATTTTCTACCATCTGAGACACACTTGTCCCCCAAGCTGGACATGTCCATATCTTGTCCCCAGAGTGTCCCAAGTGGACATGTTGGGTATCTACGGAAAGGTCTCGCCGAGACGAATCCATAGATACCCGAAGCATGATGGTGTTACGTTGCATTGTTGGGATATAGGGCTAGGGTTTTTGAATCTGTCTCGATGACTCCCCCTGCTTCATCCGTCGACTGGGCAGGTGAAAAGGGAGTCAAAGGTAAGGCACTGGCCGGCGCACGTCGCTGGTAACTCTCCAGTCCATATCAACCAATACCTTTTGAGATCTGTGGTAATGGAGGGATTTGTCTATCTTGAATGTCCTGACATGTTAGCTGTATTGTATGAAGTTCCCAACGGAATTTTCTGAATTTCTCCATCTGTCTGGGTTGTAAATAAATGAATGATTTCTTTCTGAATTTCTCAGTGTATGCCCTCCATGGGTCCAAGGACGTGGATGTAATATTCTAGTTGAAGCGAAGAAGGGCTGCCAGGAGGATCGTGAATATTGAGAGAGCGAGAAGCCCCTATCTCTATCTGGTCTTATTTTGGTGTCTAGTTGAAGTTTGCTGCAATAGGGATTGGATATACAAGTTATTCACTCCCTACTGAGTATCTGCTGTTAAGTTTTCAATTTCTGGATCTCTCGTCAGTGGTGAACCACAGGGATAGTAGCGGGAGTTTCGGCCTTTTCATCACCATACTCCCTCTCCCTGTGGCAAGCTCCACGGGGTGATCAAGTCCCGGGCAGATCCAGTGTCCAATGGTTGGTGATTTGGTGATGTCTTTTAGTCCTGGCTGACTCTGTCCCTGTTTCGGTTTTAAAGTGTTCCAGTTAATGGATTTAGGAAAGGTAAGGTGCTGAAGGACCGTCTTAACCAGAGAGATAAAAGGCGGTCCAAAATAATCTGCAAGTTAAAGAGTAATTTAACCCATTCCATTGGGCTTTGGAGATAAAAACGGCTCATTATTAGGTGTTATTAGGCGTTAGTAATTCCTGGTTAGGTTTAGGATTGAAAAAGTGGGCAAGTTGATAAGATTCGAGAACCATCATTTCATAAGTAATTGCCCGTTTTTAGTATTAGGCATTAAGAATCGTGGTTAGGTTTAGGATTAAAAACACTGGGTAAGTTGATAAGATCAAAAGGAGCGGTTTAGAGACTGCAAGTTGAGTTAAATGAACAATAATTAATGACGGCGCGAGCATCAGAATTATTAAAAAAGGTCAAGCATGGCCGTACTATTGTTTAAAAGCAAATAGAATCCGGGATTGTGCCAGGCGACCTGACTTCCAGCCCTGTTTTGGTTTTAAAGTTGTCCAGTTAATGGATTTTGGGAAGTTAAAGTGCTGAAGGTTGGTCTAACCAGAGAGATAAAAGGCGGTCCGAAATAATGAAGGGGATATTGATCATTAGGGAATGAATGGTTAGCTTTAGAACTGCATTTACAGGTCAGATATCTGAGTTGAAGAGTAATTTAATCAACCATCTCGGGCTTTGAAAACAGAAACTGGCAGATTTTAGGATTTAGCAGTAATAGTGTTTAGTATGTAAAAAAGGCAAGCTGATAAGATCTAAGAGAGCACCATCTATTAAGTTAATCGGGTTTTAGGAGTCGGCGTTAAGAATCAGTTAGGTTAGGTTTTAGGATTAAGAATACTGGGTAAGTTGATCAGATTAAAAGCAGCCGTTTAAAGAGTGCCAGGGTTGAGTTAAAATAACAATATTTGATAATAATTGATAATAACACGAGAATCAGGATTATTAAGAAAAGTTCAGGTATGGCTGAGTAGGCATTAGGAATCGTGATTAGGTTTAGGATTAAAAATACTGGGTAAGTTGATCAGATTAAAAGTAGCTGTTTTTAAAGAGTGCCAGAATTGAGTTAAAATAACAGTAATTGATAATAATTTGAGGATCGGAATTATTAAAAGAGGTAAGGTATGGCTGTGTAGGCATTAAAAATTGGTGGTTAGGTTTAGGATTAAAAATACTGGGTAAGTTGATAAGATTAAAATTAAAATAAGAATTAAAAGAAGCTGTTTAAAGAGTACATGAGTTGAACTAGATTAACAGTAGTTAATAATAATTAATAACGACGTGAGCATCAGGATTAGTAAAAAGGGCCAGGAATGGCTATGGTTTAAAGCGAATAGAATCCGGGATTGTGCCAGGGGTTCCCGGCCTCCAGCCCACCCCCACCCAGGCTCAGGCACCGGGAGGGGGCAGCCGAAAGCAGGCCCTGTGTTCCATACACCGCACAACCCCAGGATCCTGTCAAATTCAGCAGCTGAATGGTGTGGATATGTGAAGCAAACTTACCCCGCGATGGCTCTTTAAGGACCTGTTTTCTTTCATCATTGAGACGGAGGCTCGGGTAGGTCACTGCTGGAGACAGCTTTTTAAGTCATGGTGCACAAGTAGGAACTTTCACTGGTTTTATCCTTTGTTAAAACCACCTGGTTTACTGAAGAGAAGGAGTTTTTCTGATCGTTTTGATGTCCCATATGCCTTGGTTCTTCCGGTGTTGGTAGTTAAGATGATGAAATTGAGCGGATTACAGTTAATGGTGCTGCATGATGGGAAATATTTGTTATTCGGCTATAAAATTGGTTTGGTTATGTTTAGAGCTGTGAAATTTGGAGATTAGTTAATAGGTCTATTAATGGTTTTGCCTAAGGTCAAACGCTGCAATTTGATTGGGCGAAAGAGGATGGAGCCTAGATTAACCACTGATGGGGCTAGAGGTGTCAAATTTGGAGATGATGATAATAACAACGAGGCTTTTGATTGGAGGTTCAAGCATGTCTGCTCTGAGAAACAAGGATCCATAACTGTTTTATAGGGGTGTGAGATTTCTATCGCGTTTTACTGGCAGATTACCTGTCATCTAGGTTTGTTGAGGCGAGGATGTCTCTTTTTAGTTCGAGCATGTCTGCTCTGAAAGGCAAGGATCCATAGCGGTTTTATATCGCGTTTTACTGGCAGATTACCTGTCATCTAGGTTTGTTGAGGCGAGGATGTCTCCCTGAGTTCAAGCTTGTCTGCTCTGAAAAACAAGGACCCTTAGCTGTTTTGTAGGTGTGCAGTTTCTATCGTGTTTTACTGGTAGATTACCTGTGATCTGGGTTTGTTGAGGTGACGATGTCTCTTTTAGTTCGAGCATGTCTGCTCTGAAAGACAAGGATCCATAGCTTTTTTATATCGTGTTTTGCTGGTAGATTACCTGTGATCTAGGTTTGTTGAGGCGAGGATGCCTCCCTGAGTTCAAGCTTGTCTGCTCTGAAAAACAAGGATCCTTAGCTGTTTTATAGGGGTGCAGTTTCTATCGTGTTTTGCTGGTAGATTACCTGTGATCTAGGTTTGTTGAGGCGAGGGTGTCTCCCCGAGTTCGAGCTTGTCTGCTCTAAGAAACAAGGGTCCGTAGCTATTTAAAGGAAAGCAGAGAGAAGAGAGGACGAGGGAGGCAGAGCCAGGGAGAGGAGCCTTTTCCGGGCTGGCATCTCCCCCGCCGGACCGGGCTGTACACTCTACCTCCCTCTCTCCCTCATGGAATGAGGGAAGACAGGAGAGAAGGGTGGAAGTGTGGTAAATTCTGGATTATTGAATGGTTTAGGTAGGTGATATACTTGGTTTTTGGGAGAGTACGTCCTTCCGAAGGCACGGGCTGGGTTAGGGTTTTTGAATCTGTCTCGATGGGCCTCCCCGCTTCATCCGTCGACTGGGCGGTTGAATGGAGACCCAAAGGTAAGGCACTGGCCGGCGCACGTCACTCGTAGCTCTCCAGTCCATATCAACCAATACCTTTTGAGATCCGTGGTAATGGAGGGATTTGTCTATCTTGAATGTCCTGACATGTTAGCTGTATTGTATGAAGTTCCCAACGGAATTTTCTGAATTTCTCCATCTGTCTGGGTTGTAAATAAATGAATGATTTCTTTCTGAATTTCTCAGTGTATGCCCTCCATGGGTCCAAGGACGTGGATGTAATATTCTAGTTGAAGCGAAGAAGGGCTGCCAGGAGGATCGTGAATATTGAGAGAGCGAGAAGCCCCTATCTCTATCTGGTCTTATTTTGGTGTCTAGTTGAAGTTTGCTGCAATAGGGATTGAATATACAAGTTATTCACTCCCTACTGAGTATCTGCTGTTAAGTTTTCAATTTCTGGATCTCTCGTCAGTGGTGAACCACAGGGATAGTAGCGGGAGTTTCGGCCTTTTCATCACCATACTCCCTCTCCCTGTGGCAAGCTCCACGGGGTGATCAAGTCCCGGGCAGATCCAGTGTCCAATGGTTGGTGATTTGGTGATGTCTTTTAGTCCTGGCTGACTCTGTCCCTGTTTCGGTTTTAAAGTGTTCCAGTTAATGGATTTAGGGAAGTTAAGGTGCTGAAGGACCGTCTTAACCGGAGAGATAAAAGGCGGTCCAAAATAATCTGCAAGTTAAAGAGTAATTTAACCCATTCCATTGGGCTTTGGAGATAAAAACGGCTAATTATTAGGCGTTAGTAATTCCTGGTTAGGTTTAGGATTGAAAAAGTGGGCAAGTTGATAAGATTCGAGAACCATCATTTCATAAGTAATTGCCCGTTTTTAGTATTAGGCATTAAGAATCGTGGTTAGGTTTAGGATTAAAAACACTGGGTAAGTTGATAAGATCAAAAGGAGCGGTTTAGAGACTGCAAGTTGAGTTAAATGAACAATAATTAATGACGGCGCGAGCATCAGAATTATTAAAAAAGGTCAAGCATGGCCGTACTATTGTTTAAAAGCAAATAGAATCCGGGATTGTGCCAGGCGACCTGACTTCCGGCCCTGTTAGGGTTTTAAAGTTGTCCAGTTAATGGATTTTGGGAAGTTAAAGTGCTGAAGGTCGGTCTAATCAGAGAGATAAAAGGCGGTCCGAAATAATGAAGGGGATATTGATCATTAGGGAATGAATGGTTAGCTTTAGAACTGCATTTACAGGTCAGATATCTGAGTTAAAGAGTAATTTAATCAACCATCTCGGGCTTTGAAAACAGAAACTGGCAGATTTTAGGATTTAGCAGTAATAGTGTTTAGTATGTAAAAAAGGCAAGCTGATAAGATCTAAGAGAGCACCATCTATTAAGTTAATCGGGTTTTAGGAGTCGGCGTTAAGAATCAGTTAGGTTAGGTTTTAGGATTAAGAATACTGGGTAAGTTGATCAGATTAAAAGCAGCCGTTTAAAGAGTGCCAGGGTTGAGTTAAAATAACAATATTTGATAATAATTGATAATAACACGAGAATCAGGATTATTAAGAAAAGTTCAGGTATGGCTGAGTAGGCATTAGGAATCGTGGTTAGGTTTAGGATTAAAAATACTGGGTAAGTTGATCAGATTAAAAGTAGCTGTGCCAGAATTGAGTTCAAATAACAGTAATTGATAATGATTTGAGGATCGGAGTTATTAAAAGAGGTAAGGTATGGCTGTGTAGGCATTAAAAATTGGTGGTTAGGTTTAGGATTAAAAATACTGGGTAAGTTGATAAGATCAGAATTAAAGTAAGAATTAAAAGAAGCTGTTTAAAAAGTGCACGAGTTGAACTAGATTAATAATGACGACGTGAGCATCAGAATTAGTAAAAAGGGCCAGGAATGGCTATGGTTTAAAGCGAATAGAATCCGGGATTGTGCCAGGGGTTCCCGGCCTCCAGCCCACCCCCACCCAGGCTCAGGCGCCAGGAGGGGGCAGCCGAAAGCAGGCCCTGTGTTCCATACACCGCACAACCCCAGGATCCTGTCAAATTCAGCAGCTGAATGGTGCAGATATGTGAAGCAAACTTACCCCGCGATGGCTCTTTAAGGACCTGTTTTCTTTCATCATTGAGACGGAGGCTCGGGTAGGTCACTGCTGGAGACAGCTTTTTAAGTCATGGTGCACAAGTAGGAACTTTCACTGGTTTTATCCTTTGTTAAAACCACCTGGTTTACTGAAGAGAAGGAGTTTTTCTGATCGTTTTGATGTCCCATATGCCTTGGTTCTTCCGGTGTTGGTAGTTAAGATGATGAAATTGAGCGGATTACAGTTAATGGTGCTGCATGATGGGAAATATTTGTTATTCGGCTATAAAATTGGTTTGGTTATGTTTAGAGCTGTGAAATTTGGAGATTAGTTAATAGGTCTATTAATGGTTTTGCCTAAGGTCAAACGCTGCAATTTGATTGGGCGAAAGAGGATGGAGCCTAGATTAACCACTGATGGGGCTAGAGGTGTCAAATTTGGAGATGATGATAACAACGAGGCTTTTGATTGGAGGTTCAAGCATGTCTGCTCTGAGAAACAAGGATCCATAACTGTTTTATAGGGGTGTGAGATTTCTATCGCGTTTTACTGGCAGATTACCTGTCATCTAGGTTTGTTGAGGCGAGGATGTCTCTTTTTAGTTCGAGCATGTCTGCTCTGAAAGGCAAGGATCCATAGCGGTTTTATATCGCGTTTTACTGGCAGATTACCTGTCATCTAGGTTTGTTGAGGCGAGGATGTCTCCCTGAGTTCAAGCTTGTCTGCTCTGAAAAACAAGGACCCTTAGCTGTTTTGTAGGTGTGCAGTTTCTATCGTGTTTTACTGGTAGATTACCTGTGATCTGGGTTTGTTGAGGTGACGATGTCTCTTTTAGTTCGAGCATGTCTGCTCTGAAAGACAAGGATCCATAGCTTTTTTATATCGTGTTTTGCTGGTAGATTACCTGTGATCTAGGTTTGTTGAGGCGAGGATGCCTCCCTGAGTTCAAGCTTGTCTGCTCTGAAAAACAAGGATCCTTAGCTGTTTTATAGGGGTGCAGTTTCTATCGTGTTTTGCTGGTAGATTACCTGTGATCTAGGTTTGTTGAGGCGAGGGTGTCTCCCCGAGTTCGAGCTTGTCTGCTCTAAGAAACAAGGGTCCGTAGCTATTTAAAGGAAAGCAGAGAGAAGAGAGGACGAGGGAGGCAGAGCCAGGGAGAGGAGCCTTTTCCGGGCTGGCATCTCCCCCGCCGGACCGGGCTGTACACTCTACCTCCCTCTCTCCCTCATGGAATGAGGGAAGACAGGAGAGAAGGGTGGAAGTGTGGTAAATTCTGGATTATTGAATGGTTTAGGTAGGTGATATACTTGGTTTTTGGGAGAGTACGTCCTTCCGAAGGCACGGGCTGGGTTAGGGTTTTTGAATCTGTCTCGATGGGCCTCCCCGCTTCATCCGTCGACTGGGCGGTTGAATGGAGACCCAAAGGTAAGGCACTGGCCGGCGCACGTCACTCGTAGCTCTCCAGTCCATATCAACCAATACCTTTTGAGATCCGTGGTAATGGAGGGATTTGTCTATCTTGAATGTCCTGACATGTTAGCTGTATTGTATGAAGTTCCCAACGGAATTTTCTGAATTTCTCCATCTGTCTGGGTTGTAAATAAATGAATGATTTCTTTCTGAATTTCTCAGTGTATGCCCTCCATGGGTCCAAGGACGTGGATGTAATATTCTAGTTGAAGCGAAGAAGGGCTGCCAGGAGGATCGTGAATATTGAGAGAGCGAGAAGCCCCTATCTCTATCTGGTCTTATTTTGGTGTCTAGTTGAAGTTTGCTGCAATAGGGATTGAATATACAAGTTATTCACTCCCTACTGAGTATCTGCTGTTAAGTTTTCAATTTCTGGATCTCTCGTCAGTGGTGAACCACAGGGATAGTAGCGGGAGTTTCGGCCTTTTCATCACCATACTCCCTCTCCCTGTGGCAAGCTCCACGGGGTGATCAAGTCCCGGGCAGATCCAGTGTCCAATGGTTGGTGATTTGGTGATGTCTTTTAGTCCTGGCTGACTCTGTCCCTGTTTCGGTTTTAAAGTGTTCCAGTTAATGGATTTAGGGAAGTTAAGGTGCTGAAGGACCGTCTTAACCGGAGAGATAAAAGGCGGTCCAAAATAATCTGCAAGTTAAAGAGTAATTTAACCCATTCCATTGGGCTTTGGAGATAAAAACGGCTAATTATTAGTGTTATTAGGCGTTAGTAATTCCTGGTTAGGTTTAGGATTGAAAAAGTGGGCAAGTTGATAAGATTCGAGAACCATCATTTCATAAGTAATTGCCCGTTTTTAGTATTAGGCATTAAGAATCGTGGTTAGGTTTAGGATTAAAAACACTGGGTAAGTTGATAAGATCAAAAGGAGCGGTTTAGAGACTGCAAGTTGAGTTAAATGAACAATAATTAATGACGGCGCGAGCATCAGAATTATTAAAAAAGGTCAAGCATGGCCGTACTATTGTTTAAAAGCAAATAGAATCCGGGATTGTGCCAGGCGACCTGACTTCCGGCCCTGTTAGGGTTTTAAAGTTGTCCAGTTAATGGATTTTGGGAAGTTAAAGTGCTGAAGGTCGGTCTAATCAGAGAGATAAAAGGCGGTCCGAAATAATGAAGGGGATATTGATCATTAGGGAATGAATGGTTAGCTTTAGAACTGCATTTACAGGTCAGATATCTGAGTTAAAGAGTAATTTAATCAACCATCTCGGGCTTTGAAAACAGAAACTGGCAGATTTTAGGATTTAGCAGTAATAGTGTTTAGTATGTAAAAAAGGCAAGCTGATAAGATCTAAGAGAGCACCATCTATTAAGTTAATCGGGTTTTAGGAGTCGGCGTTAAGAATCAGTTAGGTTAGGTTTTAGGATTAAGAATACTGGGTAAGTTGATCAGATTAAAAGCAGCCGTTTAAAGAGTGCCAGGGTTGAGTTAAAATAACAATATTTGATAATAATTGATAATAACACGAGAATCAGGATTATTAAGAAAAGTTCAGGTATGGCTGAGTAGGCATTAGGAATCGTGGTTAGGTTTAGGATTAAAAATACTGGGTAAGTTGATCAGATTAAAAGTAGCTGTGCCAGAATTGAGTTCAAATAACAGTAATTGATAATGATTTGAGGATCGGAGTTATTAAAAGAGGTAAGGTATGGCTGTGTAGGCATTAAAAATTGGTGGTTAGGTTTAGGATTAAAAAATACTGGGTAAGTTGATCAGATTAGAATTAAAGTAAGAATTAAAAGAAGCTGTTTAAAAAGTGCACGAGTTGAACTAGATTAATAATGACGACGTGAGCATCAGAATTAGTAAAAAGGGCCAGGAATGGCTATGGTTTAAAGCGAATAGAATCCGGGATTGTGCCAGGGGTTCCCGGCCTCCAGCCCACCCCCACCCAGGCTCAGGCGCCAGGAGGGGGCAGCCGAAAGCAGGCCCTGTGTTCCATACACCGCACAACCCCAGGATCCTGTCAAATTCAGCAGCTGAATGGTGCAGATATGTGAAGCAAACTTACCCCGCGATGGCTCTTTAAGGACCTGTTTTCTTTCATCATTGAGACGGAGGCTCGGGTAGGTCACTGCTGGAGACAGCTTTTTAAGTCATGGTGCACAAGTAGGAACTTTCACTGGTTTTATCCTTTGTTAAAACCACCTGGTTTACTGAAGAGAAGGAGTTTTTCTGATCGTTTTGATGTCCCATATGCCTTGGTTCTTCCGGTGTTGGTAGTTAAGATGATGAAATTGAGCGGATTACAGTTAATGGTGCTGCATGATGGGAAATATTTGTTATTCGGCTATAAAATTGGTTTGGTTATGTTTAGAGCTGTGAAATTTGGAGATTAGTTAATAGGTCTATTAATGGTTTTGCCTAAGGTCAAACGCTGCAATTTGATTGGGCGAAAGAGGATGGAGCCTAGATTAACCACTGATGGGGCTAGAGGTGTCAAATTTGGAGATGATGATAACAACGAGGCTTTTGATTGGAGGTTCAAGCATGTCTGCTCTGAGAAACAAGGATCCCTAACTGTTTTATAGGGGTGTGAGATTTCTATCGCGTTTTACTGGCAGATTACCTGTCATCTAGGTTTGTTGAGGCGAGGATGTCTCTTTTTAGTTCGAGCATGTCTGCTCTGAAAGGCAAGGATCCATAGCGGTTTTATATCGTGTTTTGCTGGTAGATTACCTGTGATCTAGGTTTGTTGAGGCGAGGATGTCTCCCTGAGTTCAAGCTTGTCTGCTCTGAAAAACAAGGATCCTTAGCTGTTTTGTAGGTGTGCAGTTTCTATCGTGTTTTACTGGTAGATTACCTGTGATCTGGGTTTGTTGAGGTGACGATGTCTCTTTTAGTTCGAGCATGTCTGCTCTGAAAGACAAGGATCCATAGCTGTTTTATATCGTGTTTTGCTGGTAGATTACCTGTGATCTAGGTTTGTTGAGGCGAGGATGCCTCCCTGAGTTCAAGCTTGTCTGCTCTGAAAAACAAGGATCCTTAGCTGTTTTATAGGGGTGCAGTTTCTATCGTGTTTTGCTGGTAGATTACCTGTGATCTAGGTTTGTTGAGGCGAGGGTGTCTCCCCGAGTTCGAGCTTGTCTGCTCTAAGAAACAAGGGTCCGTAGCTATTTAAAGGAAAGCAGAGAGAAGAGAGGACGAGGGAGGCAGAGCCAGGGAGAGGAGCCTTTTCCGGGCTGGCATCTCCCCCGCCGGACCGGGCTGTACACTCTACCTCCCCCTCTCCCTCATGGAATGAGGGAAGACAGGAGAGAAGGGTGGAAGTGTGGTAAATTCTGGATTATTGAATGGTTTAGGTAGGTGATATACCTGGTTTTTGGGAGAGTACGTCCTTCCGAAGGCACGGGCTGGGTTAGGGTTTTTGAATCTGTCTCGATGGGCCTCCCCGCTTCATCCGTCGACTGGGCGGTTGAATGGAGACCCAAAGGTAAGGCACTGGCCGGCGCACGTCACTCGTAACTCCCCAGTCCATATCAACCAATACCTTTTGAGATCCGTGGTAATGGAGGGATTTGTCTATCTTGAATGTCCTGACATGTTAGCTGTATTGTATGAAGTTCCCAACGGAATTTTCTGAATTTCTCCATCTGTCTGGGTTGTAAATAAATGAATGATTTCTTTCTGAATTTCTCAGTGTATGCCCTCCATGGGTCCAAGGACGTGGATGTAATATTCTAGTTGAAGCGAAGAAGGGCTGCCAGGAGGATCGTGAATATTGAGAGAGCGAGAAGCCCCTATCTCTATCTGGTCTTCTTTTGGTGTCTAGTTTAGGTTTGCTGCAATAGGGATTGGATATACAAGTTATTCACTCCCTACTGAGTATCTGCTGTTAAGTTTTCAATTTCTGGATCTCTCGTCAGTGGTGAACCACAGGGATAGTAGCGGGAGTTTCGGCCTTTTCATCACCATACTCCCTCTCCCTGTGGCAAGCTCCACGGGGTGATCAATTCCCGGGCAGATCCAGTGTCCAATGGTTGGCGATGTGGTGATGTCTTTTAGTCCTGGCTGACTCTGTCCCTGTTTCGGTTTTAAAGTGTTCCAGTTAATGGATTTAGGGAAGTTAAGGTGCTGAAGGACCGTCTTAACCAGAGAGATAAAAGGCGGTCCAAAATAATCTGCAAGTTAAAGAGTAATTTAACCCATTCCATTGGGCTTTGGAGATAAAAACGGCTCATTATTAGGTGTTATTAGGCGTTAGTAATTCCTGGTTAGGTTTAGGATTGAAAAAGTGGGCAAGTTGATAAGATTCGAGAACCATCATTTCATAAGTAATTGCCCGTTGTTAGTATTAGGCATTAAGAATCGGTGGTTAGGTTTAGGATTAAAAACACTGGGTAAGTTGATAAGATCAAAAGGAGCGGTTTAGAGACTGCAAGTTGAGTTAAATGAACAATAATTAATGACGGCGCGAGCATCAGAATTATTAAAAAAGGTCAAGCATGGCCGTACTATTGTTTAAAAGCAAATAGAATCCGGGATTGTGCCAGGCGACCTGACTTCCAGCCCTGTTTTGGTTTTAAAGTTGTCCAGTTAATGGATTTTGGGAAGTTAAAGTGCTGAAGGTTGGTCTAACCAGAGAGATAAAAGGCGGTCCGAAATAATGAAGGGGATATTGATCATTAGGGAATGAATGGTTAGCTTTAGAACTGCATTTACAGGTCAGATATCTGAGTTGAAGAGTAATTTAATCAACCATCTCGGGCTTTGAAAACAGAAACTGGCAGATTTTAGGATTTAGCAGTAATAGTGTTTAGTATGTAAAAAAGGCAAGCTGATAAGATCTAAGAGAGCACCATCTATTAAGTTAATCGGGTATTAGGAGTAGGCGTTAAGAATCAGTTAGGTTAGGTTTTAGGATTAAGAATACTGGGTAAGTTGATCAGATTGAAAGCAGCCGTTTAAAGAGTGCCAGAGTTGAGTTAAAATAACAATATTTGACAATAATTGATAATAACGCGAGGATCAGGATTATTAAGAAAAGTTCAGGTATGGCTGAGTAGGCATTAGGAATCGTGGTTAGGTTTAGGATTAAAAATACTGGGTAAGTTGATCAGATTAAAAGTAGCTGTTTAAAGAGTGCCAGAATTGAGTTAAAATAACAGTAATTGCTAATAACTTGAGGATCGGAATTATTAGAAAAGGTAAGGTATGGCTGTATAGGCATTAAAAATTGGTGGTTAGGTTTAGGATTAAAAAATACTGGGTAAGTTGATCAGATTAAAATTAAGATAAGAATTAAAAGGAGCTGTTTAAAGAGTGCAAGAGTTGAACGAGATTAACAATAATTAATAATAATTAATAACGACGTGAGCATCAGGATTAGTAAAAAGGGCCAGGAATGGCTATGGTTTAAAGCGAATAGAATCCGGGATTGTGCCAGGGGTTCCCGGCCTCCAGCCCACCCCCACCCAGGCTCAGGCACCGGGAGGGGGCAGCCGAAAGCAGGCCCTGTGTTCCATACACCGCACAACCCCAGGATCCTGTCAAATTCAGCAGCTGAATGGTGTGGATATGTGAAGCAAACTTACCCCGCGATGGCTCTTTAAGGACCTGTTTTCTTTCATCATTGAGATGGAGGCTCGGGTAGGTCACTGCTGGAGACAGCTTTTTAAGTCATGGTGCACAAGTAGGAACTTTCACTGGTTTTATCCTTTGTTAAAACCACCTGGTTTACTGAAGAGAAGGAGTTTTTCTGATCGTTTTGATGTCCCATATGCCTTGGTTCTTCCGGTGTTGGCAGTTAAAATGATGAAATTGAGCGGATTACAGTTAATAGTGCTGCATGATGGGTAATATTTGTTATTCGGCTATAAAATTGGTTTGGTTATGTTTAGAGCTGTGAAATTTGGAGATTAGTTAATAGGTCTATTAATGGTTTTGCCTAAGGTCAAACGCTGCAATTTGATTGGGCGAAAGAGGATGGAGCCTAGATTAACCACTGATGGGGCTAGAGGTGTCAAATTTGGAGATGATGATAATAACAACGAGGCTTTTGATTGGAGGTTCAAGCATGTCTGCTCTGAGAAACAAGGATCCATAACTGTTTTATAGGGGTGTGAGATTTCTATCGCGTTTTGCTGGCAGATTACCTGTGATCTAGGTTTGTTGAGGCGAGGATGTCTCTTTTTAGTTCGAGCATGTCTGCTCTGAAAGGCAAGGATCCATAGCTGTTTTATATCGTGTTTTGCTGGTAGATTACCTGTGATCTAGGTTTGTTGAGGCGAGGATGTCTCCCTGAGTTCAAGCTTGTCTGCTCTGAAAAACAAGGATCCTTAGCTGTTTTGTAGGTGTGCAATTTCTATCGTGTTTTGCTGGTAGATTACCTGTGATCTGGGTTTGTTGAGGCGATGATGTCTCTTTTAGTTCGAGCATGTCTGCTCTGAAAGACAAGGATCCATAGCTGTTTTATATCGTGTTTTGCTGGTAGATTACCTGTGATCTAGGTTTGATGAGGCGAGGATGCCTCCCTGAGTTCAAGCTTGTCTGCTCTGAAAAACAAGGATCCTTAGCTGTTTTATAGGGGTGCAGTTTCTATCGCGTTTTGCTGGTAGATTACCTGTAATCTAGGTTTGTTGAGGCGAGGGTGTCTCCCCGAGTTCGAGCTTGTCTGCTCTGAGAAACAAGGGTCCGTAGCTATTTAAAGGAAAGCAGAGAGAAGAGAGGACGAGGGAGGCAGAGCCAGGGAGAGGAGCCTTTTCCGGGCTGGCATCTCCCCCGCCGGACCGGGCTGTACACTCTACCTCCCTCTCTCCCTCATGGAATGAGGGAAGACAGGAGAGAAGGGTGGAAGTGTGGTAAATTCTGGATTATTGAATGGTTTAGGTAGGTGATATACCTGGTTTTTGGGAGAGTACGTTCTTCCGAAGGCACGGGCTGGGTTAGGGTTTTTGAATCTGTCTCGATGGGCCTCCCCGCTTCATCCGTCGACTGGGCGGTTGAATGGAGACCCAAAGGTAAGGCACTGGCCGGCGCACGTCACTCGTAACTCCCCAGTCCATATCAACCAATACCTTTTGAGATCTGTGTTAATGGAGGGATTTGTCTATCTTGAATGTCCTGACATGTTAGCTGTATTGTATGAAGTTCCCAACGGAATTTTCTGAATTTCTCCATCTGTCTGGGTTGTAAATAAATGAATGATTTCTTTCTGAATTTCTCAGTGTATGCCCTCCATGGGTTCAAGGACGCGGATGTAATATTCTAGTTGAAGCGAAGAAGGGCTGCCAGGAGGATCGTGAATATTGAGAGAGCGAGAAGCCCCTATCTCTATCTGGTCTTCTTTTGGTGTCTAGTTTAGGTTTGCTGCAATAGGGATTGGATATACAAGTTATTCACTCCCTACTGAGTATCTGCTGTTAAGTTTTCAATTTCTGGATCTCTCGTCAGTGGTGAACCACAGGGATAGTAGCGGGAGTTTCGGCCTTTTCATCACCATACTCCCTCTCCCTGTGGCAAGCTCCACGGGGTGATCAATTCCCGGGCAGATCCAGTGTCCAATGGTTGGCGATGTGGTGATGTCTTTTAGTCCTGGCTGACTCTGTCCCTGTTTCGGTTTTAAAGTGTTCCAGTTAATGGATTTAGGGAAGTTAAGGTGCTGAAGGACCGTCTTAACCAGAGAGATAAAAGGCGGTCCAAAATAATCTGCAAGTTAAAGAGTAATTTAACCCATTCCATTGGGCTTTGGAGATAAAAACGGCTCATTATTAGGTGTTATTAGGCGTTAGTAATTCCTGGTTAGGTTTAGGATTGAAAAAGTGGGCAAGTTGATAAGATTCGAGAACCATCATTTCATAAGTAATTGCCCGTTGTTAGTATTAGGCATTAAGAATCGGTGGTTAGGTTTAGGATTAAAAACACTGGGTAAGTTGATAAGATCAAAAGGAGCGGTTTAGAGACTGCAAGTTGAGTTAAATGAACAATAATTAATGACGGCGCGAGCATCAGAATTATTAAAAAAGGTCAAGCATGGCCGTACTATTGTTTAAAAGCAAATAGAATCCGGGATTGTGCCAGGCGACCTGACTTCCAGCCCTGTTTTGGTTTTAAAGTTGTCCAGTTAATGGATTTTGGGAAGTTAAAGTGCTGAAGGTTGGTCTAACCAGAGAGATAAAAGGCGGTCCGAAATAATGAAGGGGATATTGATCATTAGGGAATGAATGGTTAGCTTTAGAACTGCATTTACAGGTCAGATATCTGAGTTGAAGAGTAATTTAATCAACCATCTCGGGCTTTGAAAACAGAAACTGGCAGATTTTAGGATTTAGCAGTAATAGTGTTTAGTATGTAAAAAAGGCAAGCTGATAAGATCTAAGAGAGCACCATCTATTAAGTTAATCGGGTATTAGGAGTAGGCGTTAAGAATCAGTTAGGTTAGGTTTTAGGATTAAGAATACTGGGTAAGTTGATCAGATTGAAAGCAGCCGTTTAAAGAGTGCCAGAGTTGAGTTAAAATAACAATATTTGACAATAATTGATAATAACGCGAGGATCAGGATTATTAAGAAAAGTTCAGGTATGGCTGAGTAGGCATTAGGAATCGTGGTTAGGTTTAGGATTAAAAATACTGGGTAAATTGATCAGATTAAAAGTAGCTGTTTAAAGAGTGCCAGAATTGAGTTAAAATAACAGTAATTGATAATAACTTGAGGATCGGAATTATTAAAAAAGGTATGGCTGTATAGGCATTAAAAATTGGTGGTTAGGTTTAGGATTAAAAAATACTGGGTGAGTTGATCAGATTAAAATTAAGATAAGAATTAAAAGGAGCTGTTTAAAGAGTGCAAGAGTTGAACGAGATTAACAATAATTAATAATAATTAATAACGACGTGAGCATCAGGATTAGTAAAAAGGGCCAGGAATGGCTATGGTTTAAAGCGAATAGAATCTGGGATTGTGCCAGGGGTTCCCGGCCTCCAGCCCACCCCCACCCAGGCTCAGGCACCGGGAGGGGGCAGCCGAAAGCAGGCCCTGTGTTCCATACACCGCACAACCCCAGGATCCTGTCAAATTCAGCAGCTGAATGGTGTGGATATGTGAAGCAAACTTACCCCGCGATGGCTCTTTAAGGACCTGTTTTCTTTCATCATTTAGATGGAGGCTCGGGTAGGTCACTGCTGGAGACAGCTTTTTAAGTCATGGTGCACAAGTAGGAACTTTCACTGGTTTTATCCTTTGTTAAAACCACCTGGTTTACTGAAGAGAAGGAGTTTTTCTGATCGTTTTGATGTCCCATATGCCTTGGTTCTTCCGGTGTTGGCAGTTAAAATGATGAAATTGAGCGGATTACAGTTAATAGTGCTGCATGATGGGTAATATTTGTTATTCGGCTATAAAATTGGTTTGGTTATGTTTAGAGCTGTGAAATTTGGAGATTAGTTAATAGGTCTATTAATGGTTTTGCCTAAGGTCAAACGCTGCAATTTGATTGGGCGAAAGAGGATGGAGCCTAGATTAACCACTGATGGGGCTAGAGGTGTCAAATTTGGAGATGATGATAATAACAACGAGGCTTTTGATTGGAGGTTCAAGCATGTCTGCTCTGAGAAACAAGGATCCATAACTGTTTTATAGGGGTGTGAGATTTCTATCGCGTTTTGCTGGCAGATTACCTGTGATCTAGGTTTGTTGAGGCGAGGATGTCTCTTTTTAGTTCGAGCATGTCTGCTCTGAAAGGCAAGGATCCATAGCTGTTTTATATCGTGTTTTGCTGGTAGATTACCTGTGATCTAGGTTTGTTGAGGCGAGGATGTCTCCCTGAGTTCAAGCTTGTCTGCTCTGAAAAACAAGGATCCTTAGCTGTTTTGTAGGTGTGCAATTTCTATCGTGTTTTGCTGGTAGATTACCTGTGATCTGGGTTTGTTGAGGCGATGATGTCTCTTTTAGTTCGAGCATGTCTGCTCTGAAAGACAAGGATCCATAGCTGTTTTATATCGTGTTTTGCTGGTAGATTACCTGTGATCTAGGTTTGATGAGGCGAGGATGCCTCCCTGAGTTCAAGCTTGTCTGCTCTGAAAAACAAGGATCCTTAGCTGTTTTATAGGGGTGCAGTTTCTATCGCGTTTTGCTGGTAGATTACCTGTAATCTAGGTTTGTTGAGGCGAGGGTGTCTCCCCGAGTTCGAGCTTGTCTGCTCTGAGAAACAAGGGTCCGTAGCTATTTAAAGGAAAGCAGAGAGAAGAGAGGACGAGGGAGGCAGAGCCAGGGAGAGGAGCCTTTTCCGGGCTGGCATCTCCCCCGCCGGACCGGGCTGTACACTCTACCTCCCTCTCTCCCTCATGGAATGAGGGAAGACAGGAGAGAAGGGTGGAAGTGTGGTAAATTCTGGATTATTGAATGGTTTAGGTAGGTGATATACCTGGTTTTTGGGAGAGTACGTTCTTCCGAAGGCACGGGCTGGGTTAGGGTTTTTGAATCTGTCTCGATGGGCCTCCCCGCTTCATCCGTCGACTGGGCGGTTGAATGGAGACCCAAAGGTAAGGCACTGGCCGGCGCACGTCACTCGTAACTCCCCAGTCCATATCAACCAATACCTTTTGAGATCTGTGTTAATGGAGGGATTTGTCTATCTTGAATGTCCTGACATGTTAGCTGTATTGTATGAAGTTCCCAACGGAATTTTCTGAATTTCTCCATCTGTCTGGGTTGTAAATAAATGAATGATTTCTTTCTGAATTTCTCAGTGTATGCCCTCCATGGGTTCAAGGACGCGGATGTAATATTCTAGTTGAAGCGAAGAAGGGCTGCCAGGAGGATCGTGAATATTGAGAGAGCGAGAAGCCCCTATCTCTATCTGGTCTTCTTTTGGTGTCTAGTTTAGGTTTGCTGCAATAGGGATTGGATATACAAGTTATTCACTCCCTACTGAGTATCTGCTGTTAAGTTTTCAATTTCTGGATCTCTCGTCAGTGGTGAACCACAGGGATAGTAGCGGGAGTTTCGGCCTTTTCATCACCATACTCCCTCTCCCTGTGGCAAGCTCCACGGGGTGATCAATTCCCGGGCAGATCCAGTGTCCAATGGTTGGCGATGTGGTGATGTCTTTTAGTCCTGGCTGACTCTGTCCCTGTTTCGGTTTTAAAGTGTTCCAGTTAATGGATTTAGGGAAGTTAAGGTGCTGAAGGACCGTCTTAACCAGAGAGATAAAAGGCGGTCCAAAATAATCTGCAAGTTAAAGAGTAATTTAACCCATTCCATTGGGCTTTGGAGATAAAAACGGCTCATTATTAGGTGTTATTAGGCGTTAGTAATTCCTGGTTAGGTTTAGGATTGAAAAAGTGGGCAAGTTGATAAGATTCGAGAACCATCATTTCATAAGTAATTGCCCGTTGTTAGTATTAGGCATTAAGAATCGGTGGTTAGGTTTAGGATTAAAAACACTGGGTAAGTTGATAAGATCAAAAGGAGCGGTTTAGAGACTGCAAGTTGAGTTAAATGAACAATAATTAATGACGGCGCGAGCATCAGAATTATTAAAAAAGGTCAAGCATGGCCGTACTATTGTTTAAAAGCAAATAGAATCCGGGATTGTGCCAGGCGACCTGACTTCCAGCCCTGTTTTGGTTTTAAAGTTGTCCAGTTAATGGATTTTGGGAAGTTAAAGTGCTGAAGGTTGGTCTAACCAGAGAGATAAAAGGCGGTCCGAAATAATGAAGGGGATATTGATCATTAGGGAATGAATGGTTAGCTTTAGAACTGCATTTACAGGTCAGATATCTGAGTTGAAGAGTAATTTAATCAACCATCTCGGGCTTTGAAAACAGAAACTGGCAGATTTTAGGATTTAGCAGTAATAGTGTTTAGTATGTAAAAAAGGCAAGCTGATAAGATCTAAGAGAGCACCATCTATTAAGTTAATCGGGTATTAGGAGTAGGCGTTAAGAATCAGTTAGGTTAGGTTTTAGGATTAAGAATACTGGGTAAGTTGATCAGATTGAAAGCAGCCGTTTAAAGAGTGCCAGAGTTGAGTTAAAATAACAATATTTGACAATAATTGATAATAACGCGAGGATCAGGATTATTAAGAAAAGTTCAGGTATGGCTGAGTAGGCATTAGGAATCGTGGTTAGGTTTAGGATTAAAAATACTGGGTAAATTGATCAGATTAAAAGTAGCTGTTTAAAGAGTGCCAGAATTGAGTTAAAATAACAGTAATTGATAATAACTTGAGGATCGGAATTATTAAAAAAGGTATGGCTGTATAGGCATTAAAAATTGGTGGTTAGGTTTAGGATTAAAAAATACTGGGTGAGTTGATCAGATTAAAATTAAGATAAGAATTAAAAGGAGCTGTTTAAAGAGTGCAAGAGTTGAACGAGATTAACAATAATTAATAATAATTAATAACGACGTGAGCATCAGGATTAGTAAAAAGGGCCAGGAATGGCTATGGTTTAAAGCGAATAGAATCTGGGATTGTGCCAGGGGTTCCCGGCCTCCAGCCCACCCCCACCCAGGCTCAGGCACCGGGAGGGGGCAGCCGAAAGCAGGCCCTGTGTTCCATACACCGCACAACCCCAGGATCCTGTCAAATTCAGCAGCTGAATGGTGTGGATATGTGAAGCAAACTTACCCCGCGATGGCTCTTTAAGGACCTGTTTTCTTTCATCATTTAGATGGAGGCTCGGGTAGGTCACTGCTGGAGACAGCTTTTTAAGTCATGGTGCACAAGTAGGAACTTTCACTGGTTTTATCCTTTGTTAAAACCACCTGGTTTACTGAAGAGAAGGAGTTTTTCTGATCGTTTTGATGTCCCATATGCCTTGGTTCTTCCGGTGTTGGCAGTTAAAATGATGAAATTGAGCGGATTACAGTTAATAGTGCTGCATGATGGGTAATATTTGTTATTCGGCTATAAAATTGGTTTGGTTATGTTTAGAGCTGTGAAATTTGGAGATTAGTTAATAGGTCTATTAATGGTTTTGCCTAAGGTCAAACGCTGCAATTTGATTGGGCGAAAGAGGATGGAGCCTAGATTAACCACTGATGGGGCTAGAGGTGTCAAATTTGGAGATGATGATAATAACAACGAGGCTTTTGATTGGAGGTTCAAGCATGTCTGCTCTGAGAAACAAGGATCCATAACTGTTTTATAGGGGTGTGAGATTTCTATCGCGTTTTGCTGGCAGATTACCTGTGATCTAGGTTTGTTGAGGCGAGGATGTCTCTTTTTAGTTCGAGCATGTCTGCTCTGAAAGGCAAGGATCCATAGCTGTTTTATATCGTGTTTTGCTGGTAGATTACCTGTGATCTAGGTTTGTTGAGGCGAGGATGTCTCCCTGAGTTCAAGCTTGTCTGCTCTGAAAAACAAGGATCCTTAGCTGTTTTGTAGGTGTGCAATTTCTATCGTGTTTTGCTGGTAGATTACCTGTGATCTGGGTTTGTTGAGGCGATGATGTCTCTTTTAGTTCGAGCATGTCTGCTCTGAAAGACAAGGATCCATAGCTGTTTTATATCGTGTTTTGCTGGTAGATTACCTGTGATCTAGGTTTGATGAGGCGAGGATGCCTCCCTGAGTTCAAGCTTGTCTGCTCTGAAAAACAAGGATCCTTAGCTGTTTTATAGGGGTGCAGTTTCTATCGCGTTTTGCTGGTAGATTACCTGTAATCTAGGTTTGTTGAGGCGAGGGTGTCTCCCCGAGTTCGAGCTTGTCTGCTCTGAGAAACAAGGGTCCGTAGCTATTTAAAGGAAAGCAGAGAGAAGAGAGGACGAGGGAGGCAGAGCCAGGGAGAGGAGCCTTTTCCGGGCTGGCATCTCCCCCGCCGGACCGGGCTGTACACTCTACCTCCCTCTCTCCCTCATGGAATGAGGGAAGACAGGAGAGAAGGGTGGAAGTGTGGTAAATTCTGGATTATTGAATGGTTTAGGTAGGTGATATACCTGGTTTTTGGGAGAGTACGTTCTTCCGAAGGCACGGGCTGGGTTAGGGTTTTTGAATCTGTCTCGATGGGCCTCCCCGCTTCATCCGTCGACTGGGCGGTTGAATGGAGACCCAAAGGTAAGGCACTGGCCGGCGCACGTCACTCGTAACTCCCCAGTCCATATCAACCAATACCTTTTGAGATCTGTGTTAATGGAGGGATTTGTCTATCTTGAATGTCCTGACATGTTAGCTGTATTGTATGAAGTTCCCAACGGAATTTTCTGAATTTCTCCATCTGTCTGGGTTGTAAATAAATGAATGATTTCTTTCTGAATTTCTCAGTGTATGCCCTCCATGGGTTCAAGGACGCGGATGTAATATTCTAGTTGAAGCGAAGAAGGGCTGCCAGGAGGATCGTGAATATTGAGAGAGCGAGAAGCCCCTATCTCTATCTGGTCTTCTTTTGGTGTCTAGTTTAGGTTTGCTGCAATAGGGATTGGATATACAAGTTATTCACTCCCTACTGAGTATCTGCTGTTAAGTTTTCAATTTCTGGATCTCTCGTCAGTGGTGAACCACAGGGATAGTAGCGGGAGTTTCGGCCTTTTCATCACCATACTCCCTCTCCCTGTGGCAAGCTCCACGGGGTGATCAATTCCCGGGCAGATCCAGTGTCCAATGGTTGGCGATGTGGTGATGTCTTTTAGTCCTGGCTGACTCTGTCCCTGTTTCGGTTTTAAAGTGTTCCAGTTAATGGATTTAGGGAAGTTAAGGTGCTGAAGGACCGTCTTAACCAGAGAGATAAAAGGCGGTCCAAAATAATCTGCAAGTTAAAGAGTAATTTAACCCATTCCATTGGGCTTTGGAGATAAAAACGGCTCATTATTAGGTGTTATTAGGCGTTAGTAATTCCTGGTTAGGTTTAGGATTGAAAAAGTGGGCAAGTTGATAAGATTCGAGAACCATCATTTCATAAGTAATTGCCCGTTGTTAGTATTAGGCATTAAGAATCGGTGGTTAGGTTTAGGATTAAAAACACTGGGTAAGTTGATAAGATCAAAAGGAGCGGTTTAGAGACTGCAAGTTGAGTTAAATGAACAATAATTAATGACGGCGCGAGCATCAGAATTATTAAAAAAGGTCAAGCATGGCCGTACTATTGTTTAAAAGCAAATAGAATCCGGGATTGTGCCAGGCGACCTGACTTCCAGCCCTGTTTTGGTTTTAAAGTTGTCCAGTTAATGGATTTTGGGAAGTTAAAGTGCTGAAGGTTGGTCTAACCAGAGAGATAAAAGGCGGTCCGAAATAATGAAGGGGATATTGATCATTAGGGAATGAATGGTTAGCTTTAGAACTGCATTTACAGGTCAGATATCTGAGTTGAAGAGTAATTTAATCAACCATCTCGGGCTTTGAAAACAGAAACTGGCAGATTTTAGGATTTAGCAGTAATAGTGTTTAGTATGTAAAAAAGGCAAGCTGATAAGATCTAAGAGAGCACCATCTATTAAGTTAATCGGGTATTAGGAGTAGGCGTTAAGAATCAGTTAGGTTAGGTTTTAGGATTAAGAATACTGGGTAAGTTGATCAGATTGAAAGCAGCCGTTTAAAGAGTGCCAGAGTTGAGTTAAAATAACAATATTTGACAATAATTGATAATAACGCGAGGATCAGGATTATTAAGAAAAGTTCAGGTATGGCTGAGTAGGCATTAGGAATCGTGGTTAGGTTTAGGATTAAAAATACTGGGTAAATTGATCAGATTAAAAGTAGCTGTTTAAAGAGTGCCAGAATTGAGTTAAAATAACAGTAATTGATAATAACTTGAGGATCGGAATTATTAAAAAAGGTATGGCTGTATAGGCATTAAAAATTGGTGGTTAGGTTTAGGATTAAAAAATACTGGGTGAGTTGATCAGATTAAAATTAAGATAAGAATTAAAAGGAGCTGTTTAAAGAGTGCAAGAGTTGAACGAGATTAACAATAATTAATAATAATTAATAACGACGTGAGCATCAGGATTAGTAAAAAGGGCCAGGAATGGCTATGGTTTAAAGCGAATAGAATCTGGGATTGTGCCAGGGGTTCCCGGCCTCCAGCCCACCCCCACCCAGGCTCAGGCACCGGGAGGGGGCAGCCGAAAGCAGGCCCTGTGTTCCATACACCGCACAACCCCAGGATCCTGTCAAATTCAGCAGCTGAATGGTGTGGATATGTGAAGCAAACTTACCCCGCGATGGCTCTTTAAGGACCTGTTTTCTTTCATCATTTAGATGGAGGCTCGGGTAGGTCACTGCTGGAGACAGCTTTTTAAGTCATGGTGCACAAGTAGGAACTTTCACTGGTTTTATCCTTTGTTAAAACCACCTGGTTTACTGAAGAGAAGGAGTTTTTCTGATCGTTTTGATGTCCCATATGCCTTGGTTCTTCCGGTGTTGGCAGTTAAAATGATGAAATTGAGCGGATTACAGTTAATAGTGCTGCATGATGGGTAATATTTGTTATTCGGCTATAAAATTGGTTTGGTTATGTTTAGAGCTGTGAAATTTGGAGATTAGTTAATAGGTCTATTAATGGTTTTGCCTAAGGTCAAACGCTGCAATTTGATTGGGCGAAAGAGGATGGAGCCTAGATTAACCACTGATGGGGCTAGAGGTGTCAAATTTGGAGATGATGATAATAACAACGAGGCTTTTGATTGGAGGTTCAAGCATGTCTGCTCTGAGAAACAAGGATCCATAACTGTTTTATAGGGGTGTGAGATTTCTATCGCGTTTTGCTGGCAGATTACCTGTGATCTAGGTTTGTTGAGGCGAGGATGTCTCTTTTTAGTTCGAGCATGTCTGCTCTGAAAGGCAAGGATCCATAGCTGTTTTATATCGTGTTTTGCTGGTAGATTACCTGTGATCTAGGTTTGTTGAGGCGAGGATGTCTCCCTGAGTTCAAGCTTGTCTGCTCTGAAAAACAAGGATCCTTAGCTGTTTTGTAGGTGTGCAATTTCTATCGTGTTTTGCTGGTAGATTACCTGTGATCTGGGTTTGTTGAGGCGATGATGTCTCTTTTAGTTCGAGCATGTCTGCTCTGAAAGACAAGGATCCATAGCTGTTTTATATCGTGTTTTGCTGGTAGATTACCTGTGATCTAGGTTTGATGAGGCGAGGATGCCTCCCTGAGTTCAAGCTTGTCTGCTCTGAAAAACAAGGATCCTTAGCTGTTTTATAGGGGTGCAGTTTCTATCGCGTTTTGCTGGTAGATTACCTGTAATCTAGGTTTGTTGAGGCGAGGGTGTCTCCCCGAGTTCGAGCTTGTCTGCTCTGAGAAACAAGGGTCCGTAGCTATTTAAAGGAAAGCAGAGAGAAGAGAGGACGAGGGAGGCAGAGCCAGGGAGAGGAGCCTTTTCCGGGCTGGCATCTCCCCCGCCGGACCGGGCTGTACACTCTACCTCCCTCTCTCCCTCATGGAATGAGGGAAGACAGGAGAGAAGGGTGGAAGTGTGGTAAATTCTGGATTATTGAATGGTTTAGGTAGGTGATATACCTGGTTTTTGGGAGAGTACGTTCTTCCGAAGGCACGGGCTGGGTTAGGGTTTTTGAATCTGTCTCGATGGGCCTCCCCGCTTCATCCGTCGACTGGGCGGTTGAATGGAGACCCAAAGGTAAGGCACTGGCCGGCGCACGTCACTCGTAACTCCCCAGTCCATATCAACCAATACCTTTTGAGATCTGTGTTAATGGAGGGATTTGTCTATCTTGAATGTCCTGACATGTTAGCTGTATTGTATGAAGTTCCCAACGGAATTTTCTGAATTTCTCCATCTGTCTGGGTTGTAAATAAATGAATGATTTCTTTCTGAATTTCTCAGTGTATGCCCTCCATGGGTTCAAGGACGCGGATGTAATATTCTAGTTGAAGCGAAGAAGGGCTGCCAGGAGGATCGTGAATATTGAGAGAGCGAGAAGCCCCTATCTCTATCTGGTCTTCTTTTGGTGTCTAGTTTAGGTTTGCTGCAATAGGGATTGGATATACAAGTTATTCACTCCCTACTGAGTATCTGCTGTTAAGTTTTCAATTTCTGGATCTCTCGTCAGTGGTGAACCACAGGGATAGTAGCGGGAGTTTCGGCCTTTTCATCACCATACTCCCTCTCCCTGTGGCAAGCTCCACGGGGTGATCAATTCCCGGGCAGATCCAGTGTCCAATGGTTGGCGATGTGGTGATGTCTTTTAGTCCTGGCTGACTCTGTCCCTGTTTCGGTTTTAAAGTGTTCCAGTTAATGGATTTAGGGAAGTTAAGGTGCTGAAGGACCGTCTTAACCAGAGAGATAAAAGGCGGTCCAAAATAATCTGCAAGTTAAAGAGTAATTTAACCCATTCCATTGGGCTTTGGAGATAAAAACGGCTCATTATTAGGTGTTATTAGGCGTTAGTAATTCCTGGTTAGGTTTAGGATTGAAAAAGTGGGCAAGTTGATAAGATTCGAGAACCATCATTTCATAAGTAATTGCCCGTTGTTAGTATTAGGCATTAAGAATCGGTGGTTAGGTTTAGGATTAAAAACACTGGGTAAGTTGATAAGATCAAAAGGAGCGGTTTAGAGACTGCAAGTTGAGTTAAATGAACAATAATTAATGACGGCGCGAGCATCAGAATTATTAAAAAAGGTCAAGCATGGCCGTACTATTGTTTAAAAGCAAATAGAATCCGGGATTGTGCCAGGCGACCTGACTTCCAGCCCTGTTTTGGTTTTAAAGTTGTCCAGTTAATGGATTTTGGGAAGTTAAAGTGCTGAAGGTTGGTCTAACCAGAGAGATAAAAGGCGGTCCGAAATAATGAAGGGGATATTGATCATTAGGGAATGAATGGTTAGCTTTAGAACTGCATTTACAGGTCAGATATCTGAGTTGAAGAGTAATTTAATCAACCATCTCGGGCTTTGAAAACAGAAACTGGCAGATTTTAGGATTTAGCAGTAATAGTGTTTAGTATGTAAAAAAGGCAAGCTGATAAGATCTAAGAGAGCACCATCTATTAAGTTAATCGGGTATTAGGAGTAGGCGTTAAGAATCAGTTAGGTTAGGTTTTAGGATTAAGAATACTGGGTAAGTTGATCAGATTGAAAGCAGCCGTTTAAAGAGTGCCAGAGTTGAGTTAAAATAACAATATTTGACAATAATTGATAATAACGCGAGGATCAGGATTATTAAGAAAAGTTCAGGTATGGCTGAGTAGGCATTAGGAATCGTGGTTAGGTTTAGGATTAAAAATACTGGGTAAATTGATCAGATTAAAAGTAGCTGTTTAAAGAGTGCCAGAATTGAGTTAAAATAACAGTAATTGATAATAACTTGAGGATCGGAATTATTAAAAAAGGTATGGCTGTATAGGCATTAAAAATTGGTGGTTAGGTTTAGGATTAAAAAATACTGGGTGAGTTGATCAGATTAAAATTAAGATAAGAATTAAAAGGAGCTGTTTAAAGAGTGCAAGAGTTGAACGAGATTAACAATAATTAATAATAATTAATAACGACGTGAGCATCAGGATTAGTAAAAAGGGCCAGGAATGGCTATGGTTTAAAGCGAATAGAATCTGGGATTGTGCCAGGGGTTCCCGGCCTCCAGCCCACCCCCACCCAGGCTCAGGCACCGGGAGGGGGCAGCCGAAAGCAGGCCCTGTGTTCCATACACCGCACAACCCCAGGATCCTGTCAAATTCAGCAGCTGAATGGTGTGGATATGTGAAGCAAACTTACCCCGCGATGGCTCTTTAAGGACCTGTTTTCTTTCATCATTTAGATGGAGGCTCGGGTAGGTCACTGCTGGAGACAGCTTTTTAAGTCATGGTGCACAAGTAGGAACTTTCACTGGTTTTATCCTTTGTTAAAACCACCTGGTTTACTGAAGAGAAGGAGTTTTTCTGATCGTTTTGATGTCCCATATGCCTTGGTTCTTCCGGTGTTGGCAGTTAAAATGATGAAATTGAGCGGATTACAGTTAATAGTGCTGCATGATGGGTAATATTTGTTATTCGGCTATAAAATTGGTTTGGTTATGTTTAGAGCTGTGAAATTTGGAGATTAGTTAATAGGTCTATTAATGGTTTTGCCTAAGGTCAAACGCTGCAATTTGATTGGGCGAAAGAGGATGGAGCCTAGATTAACCACTGATGGGGCTAGAGGTGTCAAATTTGGAGATGATGATAATAACAACGAGGCTTTTGATTGGAGGTTCAAGCATGTCTGCTCTGAGAAACAAGGATCCATAACTGTTTTATAGGGGTGTGAGATTTCTATCGCGTTTTGCTGGCAGATTACCTGTGATCTAGGTTTGTTGAGGCGAGGATGTCTCTTTTTAGTTCGAGCATGTCTGCTCTGAAAGGCAAGGATCCATAGCTGTTTTATATCGTGTTTTGCTGGTAGATTACCTGTGATCTAGGTTTGTTGAGGCGAGGATGTCTCCCTGAGTTCAAGCTTGTCTGCTCTGAAAAACAAGGATCCTTAGCTGTTTTGTAGGTGTGCAATTTCTATCGTGTTTTGCTGGTAGATTACCTGTGATCTGGGTTTGTTGAGGCGATGATGTCTCTTTTAGTTCGAGCATGTCTGCTCTGAAAGACAAGGATCCATAGCTGTTTTATATCGTGTTTTGCTGGTAGATTACCTGTGATCTAGGTTTGATGAGGCGAGGATGCCTCCCTGAGTTCAAGCTTGTCTGCTCTGAAAAACAAGGATCCTTAGCTGTTTTATAGGGGTGCAGTTTCTATCGCGTTTTGCTGGTAGATTACCTGTAATCTAGGTTTGTTGAGGCGAGGGTGTCTCCCCGAGTTCGAGCTTGTCTGCTCTGAGAAACAAGGGTCCGTAGCTATTTAAAGGAAAGCAGAGAGAAGAGAGGACGAGGGAGGCAGAGCCAGGGAGAGGAGCCTTTTCCGGGCTGGCATCTCCCCCGCCGGACCGGGCTGTACACTCTACCTCCCTCTCTCCCTCATGGAATGAGGGAAGACAGGAGAGAAGGGTGGAAGTGTGGTAAATTCTGGATTATTGAATGGTTTAGGTAGGTGATATACCTGGTTTTTGGGAGAGTACGTTCTTCCGAAGGCACGGGCTGGGTTAGGGTTTTTGAATCTGTCTCGATGGGCCTCCCCGCTTCATCCGTCGACTGGGCGGTTGAATGGAGACCCAAAGGTAAGGCACTGGCCGGCGCACGTCACTCGTAACTCCCCAGTCCATATCAACCAATACCTTTTGAGATCTGTGTTAATGGAGGGATTTGTCTATCTTGAATGTCCTGACATGTTAGCTGTATTGTATGAAGTTCCCAACGGAATTTTCTGAATTTCTCCATCTGTCTGGGTTGTAAATAAATGAATGATTTCTTTCTGAATTTCTCAGTGTATGCCCTCCATGGGTTCAAGGACGCGGATGTAATATTCTAGTTGAAGCGAAGAAGGGCTGCCAGGAGGATCGTGAATATTGAGAGAGCGAGAAGCCCCTATCTCTATCTGGTCTTCTTTTGGTGTCTAGTTTAGGTTTGCTGCAATAGGGATTGGATATACAAGTTATTCACTCCCTACTGAGTATCTGCTGTTAAGTTTTCAATTTCTGGATCTCTCGTCAGTGGTGAACCACAGGGATAGTAGCGGGAGTTTCGGCCTTTTCATCACCATACTCCCTCTCCCTGTGGCAAGCTCCACGGGGTGATCAATTCCCGGGCAGATCCAGTGTCCAATGGTTGGCGATGTGGTGATGTCTTTTAGTCCTGGCTGACTCTGTCCCTGTTTCGGTTTTAAAGTGTTCCAGTTAATGGATTTAGGGAAGTTAAGGTGCTGAAGGACCGTCTTAACCAGAGAGATAAAAGGCGGTCCAAAATAATCTGCAAGTTAAAGAGTAATTTAACCCATTCCATTGGGCTTTGGAGATAAAAACGGCTCATTATTAGGTGTTATTAGGCGTTAGTAATTCCTGGTTAGGTTTAGGATTGAAAAAGTGGGCAAGTTGATAAGATTCGAGAACCATCATTTCATAAGTAATTGCCCGTTGTTAGTATTAGGCATTAAGAATCGGTGGTTAGGTTTAGGATTAAAAACACTGGGTAAGTTGATAAGATCAAAAGGAGCGGTTTAGAGACTGCAAGTTGAGTTAAATGAACAATAATTAATGACGGCGCGAGCATCAGAATTATTAAAAAAGGTCAAGCATGGCCGTACTATTGTTTAAAAGCAAATAGAATCCGGGATTGTGCCAGGCGACCTGACTTCCAGCCCTGTTTTGGTTTTAAAGTTGTCCAGTTAATGGATTTTGGGAAGTTAAAGTGCTGAAGGTTGGTCTAACCAGAGAGATAAAAGGCGGTCCGAAATAATGAAGGGGATATTGATCATTAGGGAATGAATGGTTAGCTTTAGAACTGCATTTACAGGTCAGATATCTGAGTTGAAGAGTAATTTAATCAACCATCTCGGGCTTTGAAAACAGAAACTGGCAGATTTTAGGATTTAGCAGTAATAGTGTTTAGTATGTAAAAAAGGCAAGCTGATAAGATCTAAGAGAGCACCATCTATTAAGTTAATCGGGTATTAGGAGTAGGCGTTAAGAATCAGTTAGGTTAGGTTTTAGGATTAAGAATACTGGGTAAGTTGATCAGATTGAAAGCAGCCGTTTAAAGAGTGCCAGAGTTGAGTTAAAATAACAATATTTGACAATAATTGATAATAACGCGAGGATCAGGATTATTAAGAAAAGTTCAGGTATGGCTGAGTAGGCATTAGGAATCGTGGTTAGGTTTAGGATTAAAAATACTGGGTAAATTGATCAGATTAAAAGTAGCTGTTTAAAGAGTGCCAGAATTGAGTTAAAATAACAGTAATTGATAATAACTTGAGGATCGGAATTATTAAAAAAGGTATGGCTGTATAGGCATTAAAAATTGGTGGTTAGGTTTAGGATTAAAAAATACTGGGTGAGTTGATCAGATTAAAATTAAGATAAGAATTAAAAGGAGCTGTTTAAAGAGTGCAAGAGTTGAACGAGATTAACAATAATTAATAATAATTAATAACGACGTGAGCATCAGGATTAGTAAAAAGGGCCAGGAATGGCTATGGTTTAAAGCGAATAGAATCTGGGATTGTGCCAGGGGTTCCCGGCCTCCAGCCCACCCCCACCCAGGCTCAGGCACCGGGAGGGGGCAGCCGAAAGCAGGCCCTGTGTTCCATACACCGCACAACCCCAGGATCCTGTCAAATTCAGCAGCTGAATGGTGTGGATATGTGAAGCAAACTTACCCCGCGATGGCTCTTTAAGGACCTGTTTTCTTTCATCATTTAGATGGAGGCTCGGGTAGGTCACTGCTGGAGACAGCTTTTTAAGTCATGGTGCACAAGTAGGAACTTTCACTGGTTTTATCCTTTGTTAAAACCACCTGGTTTACTGAAGAGAAGGAGTTTTTCTGATCGTTTTGATGTCCCATATGCCTTGGTTCTTCCGGTGTTGGCAGTTAAAATGATGAAATTGAGCGGATTACAGTTAATAGTGCTGCATGATGGGTAATATTTGTTATTCGGCTATAAAATTGGTTTGGTTATGTTTAGAGCTGTGAAATTTGGAGATTAGTTAATAGGTCTATTAATGGTTTTGCCTAAGGTCAAACGCTGCAATTTGATTGGGCGAAAGAGGATGGAGCCTAGATTAACCACTGATGGGGCTAGAGGTGTCAAATTTGGAGATGATGATAATAACAACGAGGCTTTTGATTGGAGGTTCAAGCATGTCTGCTCTGAGAAACAAGGATCCATAACTGTTTTATAGGGGTGTGAGATTTCTATCGCGTTTTGCTGGCAGATTACCTGTGATCTAGGTTTGTTGAGGCGAGGATGTCTCTTTTTAGTTCGAGCATGTCTGCTCTGAAAGGCAAGGATCCATAGCTGTTTTATATCGTGTTTTGCTGGTAGATTACCTGTGATCTAGGTTTGTTGAGGCGAGGATGTCTCCCTGAGTTCAAGCTTGTCTGCTCTGAAAAACAAGGATCCTTAGCTGTTTTGTAGGTGTGCAATTTCTATCGTGTTTTGCTGGTAGATTACCTGTGATCTGGGTTTGTTGAGGCGATGATGTCTCTTTTAGTTCGAGCATGTCTGCTCTGAAAGACAAGGATCCATAGCTGTTTTATATCGTGTTTTGCTGGTAGATTACCTGTGATCTAGGTTTGATGAGGCGAGGATGCCTCCCTGAGTTCAAGCTTGTCTGCTCTGAAAAACAAGGATCCTTAGCTGTTTTATAGGGGTGCAGTTTCTATCGCGTTTTGCTGGTAGATTACCTGTAATCTAGGTTTGTTGAGGCGAGGGTGTCTCCCCGAGTTCGAGCTTGTCTGCTCTGAGAAACAAGGGTCCGTAGCTATTTAAAGGAAAGCAGAGAGAAGAGAGGACGAGGGAGGCAGAGCCAGGGAGAGGAGCCTTTTCCGGGCTGGCATCTCCCCCGCCGGACCGGGCTGTACACTCTACCTCCCTCTCTCCCTCATGGAATGAGGGAAGACAGGAGAGAAGGGTGGAAGTGTGGTAAATTCTGGATTATTGAATGGTTTAGGTAGGTGATATACCTGGTTTTTGGGAGAGTACGTTCTTCCGAAGGCACGGGCTGGGTTAGGGTTTTTGAATCTGTCTCGATGGGCCTCCCCGCTTCATCCGTCGACTGGGCGGTTGAATGGAGACCCAAAGGTAAGGCACTGGCCGGCGCACGTCACTCGTAACTCCCCAGTCCATATCAACCAATACCTTTTGAGATCTGTGTTAATGGAGGGATTTGTCTATCTTGAATGTCCTGACATGTTAGCTGTATTGTATGAAGTTCCCAACGGAATTTTCTGAATTTCTCCATCTGTCTGGGTTGTAAATAAATGAATGATTTCTTTCTGAATTTCTCAGTGTATGCCCTCCATGGGTTCAAGGACGCGGATGTAATATTCTAGTTGAAGCGAAGAAGGGCTGCCAGGAGGATCGTGAATATTGAGAGAGCGAGAAGCCCCTATCTCTATCTGGTCTTCTTTTGGTGTCTAGTTTAGGTTTGCTGCAATAGGGATTGGATATACAAGTTATTCACTCCCTACTGAGTATCTGCTGTTAAGTTTTCAATTTCTGGATCTCTCGTCAGTGGTGAACCACAGGGATAGTAGCGGGAGTTTCGGCCTTTTCATCACCATACTCCCTCTCCCTGTGGCAAGCTCCACGGGGTGATCAATTCCCGGGCAGATCCAGTGTCCAATGGTTGGCGATGTGGTGATGTCTTTTAGTCCTGGCTGACTCTGTCCCTGTTTCGGTTTTAAAGTGTTCCAGTTAATGGATTTAGGGAAGTTAAGGTGCTGAAGGACCGTCTTAACCAGAGAGATAAAAGGCGGTCCAAAATAATCTGCAAGTTAAAGAGTAATTTAACCCATTCCATTGGGCTTTGGAGATAAAAACGGCTCATTATTAGGTGTTATTAGGCGTTAGTAATTCCTGGTTAGGTTTAGGATTGAAAAAGTGGGCAAGTTGATAAGATTCGAGAACCATCATTTCATAAGTAATTGCCCGTTGTTAGTATTAGGCATTAAGAATCGGTGGTTAGGTTTAGGATTAAAAACACTGGGTAAGTTGATAAGATCAAAAGGAGCGGTTTAGAGACTGCAAGTTGAGTTAAATGAACAATAATTAATGACGGCGCGAGCATCAGAATTATTAAAAAAGGTCAAGCATGGCCGTACTATTGTTTAAAAGCAAATAGAATCCGGGATTGTGCCAGGCGACCTGACTTCCAGCCCTGTTTTGGTTTTAAAGTTGTCCAGTTAATGGATTTTGGGAAGTTAAAGTGCTGAAGGTTGGTCTAACCAGAGAGATAAAAGGCGGTCCGAAATAATGAAGGGGATATTGATCATTAGGGAATGAATGGTTAGCTTTAGAACTGCATTTACAGGTCAGATATCTGAGTTGAAGAGTAATTTAATCAACCATCTCGGGCTTTGAAAACAGAAACTGGCAGATTTTAGGATTTAGCAGTAATAGTGTTTAGTATGTAAAAAAGGCAAGCTGATAAGATCTAAGAGAGCACCATCTATTAAGTTAATCGGGTATTAGGAGTAGGCGTTAAGAATCAGTTAGGTTAGGTTTTAGGATTAAGAATACTGGGTAAGTTGATCAGATTGAAAGCAGCCGTTTAAAGAGTGCCAGAGTTGAGTTAAAATAACAATATTTGACAATAATTGATAATAACGCGAGGATCAGGATTATTAAGAAAAGTTCAGGTATGGCTGAGTAGGCATTAGGAATCGTGGTTAGGTTTAGGATTAAAAATACTGGGTAAATTGATCAGATTAAAAGTAGCTGTTTAAAGAGTGCCAGAATTGAGTTAAAATAACAGTAATTGATAATAACTTGAGGATCGGAATTATTAAAAAAGGTATGGCTGTATAGGCATTAAAAATTGGTGGTTAGGTTTAGGATTAAAAAATACTGGGTGAGTTGATCAGATTAAAATTAAGATAAGAATTAAAAGGAGCTGTTTAAAGAGTGCAAGAGTTGAACGAGATTAACAATAATTAATAATAATTAATAACGACGTGAGCATCAGGATTAGTAAAAAGGGCCAGGAATGGCTATGGTTTAAAGCGAATAGAATCTGGGATTGTGCCAGGGGTTCCCGGCCTCCAGCCCACCCCCACCCAGGCTCAGGCACCGGGAGGGGGCAGCCGAAAGCAGGCCCTGTGTTCCATACACCGCACAACCCCAGGATCCTGTCAAATTCAGCAGCTGAATGGTGTGGATATGTGAAGCAAACTTACCCCGCGATGGCTCTTTAAGGACCTGTTTTCTTTCATCATTTAGATGGAGGCTCGGGTAGGTCACTGCTGGAGACAGCTTTTTAAGTCATGGTGCACAAGTAGGAACTTTCACTGGTTTTATCCTTTGTTAAAACCACCTGGTTTACTGAAGAGAAGGAGTTTTTCTGATCGTTTTGATGTCCCATATGCCTTGGTTCTTCCGGTGTTGGCAGTTAAAATGATGAAATTGAGCGGATTACAGTTAATAGTGCTGCATGATGGGTAATATTTGTTATTCGGCTATAAAATTGGTTTGGTTATGTTTAGAGCTGTGAAATTTGGAGATTAGTTAATAGGTCTATTAATGGTTTTGCCTAAGGTCAAACGCTGCAATTTGATTGGGCGAAAGAGGATGGAGCCTAGATTAACCACTGATGGGGCTAGAGGTGTCAAATTTGGAGATGATGATAATAACAACGAGGCTTTTGATTGGAGGTTCAAGCATGTCTGCTCTGAGAAACAAGGATCCATAACTGTTTTATAGGGGTGTGAGATTTCTATCGCGTTTTGCTGGCAGATTACCTGTGATCTAGGTTTGTTGAGGCGAGGATGTCTCTTTTTAGTTCGAGCATGTCTGCTCTGAAAGGCAAGGATCCATAGCTGTTTTATATCGTGTTTTGCTGGTAGATTACCTGTGATCTAGGTTTGTTGAGGCGAGGATGTCTCCCTGAGTTCAAGCTTGTCTGCTCTGAAAAACAAGGATCCTTAGCTGTTTTGTAGGTGTGCAATTTCTATCGTGTTTTGCTGGTAGATTACCTGTGATCTGGGTTTGTTGAGGCGATGATGTCTCTTTTAGTTCGAGCATGTCTGCTCTGAAAGACAAGGATCCATAGCTGTTTTATATCGTGTTTTGCTGGTAGATTACCTGTGATCTAGGTTTGATGAGGCGAGGATGCCTCCCTGAGTTCAAGCTTGTCTGCTCTGAAAAACAAGGATCCTTAGCTGTTTTATAGGGGTGCAGTTTCTATCGCGTTTTGCTGGTAGATTACCTGTAATCTAGGTTTGTTGAGGCGAGGGTGTCTCCCCGAGTTCGAGCTTGTCTGCTCTGAGAAACAAGGGTCCGTAGCTATTTAAAGGAAAGCAGAGAGAAGAGAGGACGAGGGAGGCAGAGCCAGGGAGAGGAGCCTTTTCCGGGCTGGCATCTCCCCCGCCGGACCGGGCTGTACACTCTACCTCCCTCTCTCCCTCATGGAATGAGGGAAGACAGGAGAGAAGGGTGGAAGTGTGGTAAATTCTGGATTATTGAATGGTTTAGGTAGGTGATATACCTGGTTTTTGGGAGAGTACGTTCTTCCGAAGGCACGGGCTGGGTTAGGGTTTTTGAATCTGTCTCGATGGGCCTCCCCGCTTCATCCGTCGACTGGGCGGTTGAATGGAGACCCAAAGGTAAGGCACTGGCCGGCGCACGTCACTCGTAACTCCCCAGTCCATATCAACCAATACCTTTTGAGATCTGTGTTAATGGAGGGATTTGTCTATCTTGAATGTCCTGACATGTTAGCTGTATTGTATGAAGTTCCCAACGGAATTTTCTGAATTTCTCCATCTGTCTGGGTTGTAAATAAATGAATGATTTCTTTCTGAATTTCTCAGTGTATGCCCTCCATGGGTTCAAGGACGCGGATGTAATATTCTAGTTGAAGCGAAGAAGGGCTGCCAGGAGGATCGTGAATATTGAGAGAGCGAGAAGCCCCTATCTCTATCTGGTCTTCTTTTGGTGTCTAGTTTAGGTTTGCTGCAATAGGGATTGGATATACAAGTTATTCACTCCCTACTGAGTATCTGCTGTTAAGTTTTCAATTTCTGGATCTCTCGTCAGTGGTGAACCACAGGGATAGTAGCGGGAGTTTCGGCCTTTTCATCACCATACTCCCTCTCCCTGTGGCAAGCTCCACGGGGTGATCAATTCCCGGGCAGATCCAGTGTCCAATGGTTGGCGATGTGGTGATGTCTTTTAGTCCTGGCTGACTCTGTCCCTGTTTCGGTTTTAAAGTGTTCCAGTTAATGGATTTAGGGAAGTTAAGGTGCTGAAGGACCGTCTTAACCAGAGAGATAAAAGGCGGTCCAAAATAATCTGCAAGTTAAAGAGTAATTTAACCCATTCCATTGGGCTTTGGAGATAAAAACGGCTCATTATTAGGTGTTATTAGGCGTTAGTAATTCCTGGTTAGGTTTAGGATTGAAAAAGTGGGCAAGTTGATAAGATTCGAGAACCATCATTTCATAAGTAATTGCCCGTTGTTAGTATTAGGCATTAAGAATCGGTGGTTAGGTTTAGGATTAAAAACACTGGGTAAGTTGATAAGATCAAAAGGAGCGGTTTAGAGACTGCAAGTTGAGTTAAATGAACAATAATTAATGACGGCGCGAGCATCAGAATTATTAAAAAGGTCAAGCATGGCCGTACTATTGTTTAAAAGCAAATAGAATCCGGGATTGTGCCAGGCGACCTGACTTCCAGCCCTGTTTTGGTTTTAAAGTTGTCCAGTTAATGGATTTTGGGAAGTTAAAGTGCTGAAGGTTGGTCTAACCAGAGAGATAAAAGGCGGTCCGAAATAATGAAGGGGATATTGATCATTAGGGAATGAATGGTTAGCTTTAGAACTGCATTTACAGGTCAGATATCTGAGTTGAAGAGT
The DNA here is from genome assembly GCA_023101725.1 of Atherinomorus stipes. Classification (NCBI taxonomy): domain Eukaryota; kingdom Metazoa; phylum Chordata; class Actinopteri; order Atheriniformes; family Atherinidae; genus Atherinomorus; species Atherinomorus stipes. Next base: position 8,873 of record JALJCO010014240.1, on the reverse strand, counting down.
AATTTAATCAACCATCTCGGGCTTTGAAAACAGAAACTGGCAGATTTTAGGATTTAGCAGTAATAGTGTTTAGTATGTAAAAAAGGCAAGCTGATAAGATCTAAGAGAGCACCATCTATTAAGTTAATCGGGTATTAGGAGTAGGCGTTAAGAATCAGTTAGGTTAGGTTTTAGGATTAAGAATACTGGGTAAGTTGATCAGATTGAAAGCAGCCGTTTAAAGAGTGCCAGAGTTGAGTTAAAATAACAATATTTGACAATAATTGATAATAACGCGAGGATCAGGATTATTAAGAAAAGTTCAGGTATGGCTGAGTAGGCATTAGGAATCGTGGTTAGGTTTAGGATTAAAAATACTGGGTAAATTGATCAGATTAAAAGTAGCTGTTTAAAGAGTGCCAGAATTGAGTTAAAATAACAGTAATTGATAATAACTTGAGGATCGGAATTATTAAAAAAGGTATGGCTGTATAGGCATTAAAAATTGGTGGTTAGGTTTAGGATTAAAAAATACTGGGTGAGTTGATCAGATTAAAATTAAGATAAGAATTAAAAGGAGCTGTTTAAAGAGTGCAAGAGTTGAACGAGATTAACAATAATTAATAATAATTAATAACGACGTGAGCATCAGGATTAGTAAAAAGGGCCAGGAATGGCTATGGTTTAAAGCGAATAGAATCTGGGATTGTGCCAGGGGTTCCCGGCCTCCAGCCCACCCCCACCCAGGCTCAGGCACCGGGAGGGGGCAGCCGAAAGCAGGCCCTGTGTTCCATACACCGCACAACCCCAGGATCCTGTCAAATTCAGCAGCTGAATGGTGTGGATATGTGAAGCAAACTTACCCCGCGATGGCTCTTTAAGGACCTGTTTTCTTTCATCATTTAGATGGAGGCTCGGGTAGGTCACTGCTGGAGACAGCTTTTTAAGTCATGGTGCACAAGTAGGAACTTTCACTGGTTTTATCCTTTGTTAAAACCACCTGGTTTACTGAAGAGAAGGAGTTTTTCTGATCGTTTTGATGTCCCATATGCCTTGGTTCTTCCGGTGTTGGCAGTTAAAATGATGAAATTGAGCGGATTACAGTTAATAGTGCTGCATGATGGGTAATATTTGTTATTCGGCTATAAAATTGGTTTGGTTATGTTTAGAGCTGTGAAATTTGGAGATTAGTTAATAGGTCTATTAATGGTTTTGCCTAAGGTCAAACGCTGCAATTTGATTGGGCGAAAGAGGATGGAGCCTAGATTAACCACTGATGGGGCTAGAGGTGTCAAATTTGGAGATGATGATAATAACAACGAGGCTTTTGATTGGAGGTTCAAGCATGTCTGCTCTGAGAAACAAGGATCCATAACTGTTTTATAGGGGTGTGAGATTTCTATCGCGTTTTGCTGGCAGATTACCTGTGATCTAGGTTTGTTGAGGCGAGGATGTCTCTTTTTAGTTCGAGCATGTCTGCTCTGAAAGGCAAGGATCCATAGCTGTTTTATATCGTGTTTTGCTGGTAGATTACCTGTGATCTAGGTTTGTTGAGGCGAGGATGTCTCCCTGAGTTCAAGCTTGTCTGCTCTGAAAAACAAGGATCCTTAGCTGTTTTGTAGGTGTGCAATTTCTATCGTGTTTTGCTGGTAGATTACCTGTGATCTGGGTTTGTTGAGGCGATGATGTCTCTTTTAGTTCGAGCATGTCTGCTCTGAAAGACAAGGATCCATAGCTGTTTTATATCGTGTTTTGCTGGTAGATTACCTGTGATCTAGGTTTGATGAGGCGAGGATGCCTCCCTGAGTTCAAGCTTGTCTGCTCTGAAAAACAAGGATCCTTAGCTGTTTTATAGGGGTGCAGTTTCTATCGCGTTTTGCTGGTAGATTACCTGTAATCTAGGTTTGTTGAGGCGAGGGTGTCTCCCCGAGTTCGAGCTTGTCTGCTCTGAGAAACAAGGGTCCGTAGCTATTTAAAGGAAAGCAGAGAGAAGAGAGGACGAGGGAGGCAGAGCCAGGGAGAGGAGCCTTTTCCGGGCTGGCATCTCCCCCGCCGGACCGGGCTGTACACTCTACCTCCCTCTCTCCCTCATGGAATGAGGGAAGACAGGAGAGAAGGGTGGAAGTGTGGTAAATTCTGGATTATTGAATGGTTTAGGTAGGTGATATACCTGGTTTTTGGGAGAGTACGTTCTTCCGAAGGCACGGGCTGGGTTAGGGTTTTTGAATCTGTCTCGATGGGCCTCCCCGCTTCATCCGTCGACTGGGCGGTTGAATGGAGACCCAAAGGTAAGGCACTGGCCGGCGCACGTCACTCGTAACTCCCCAGTCCATATCAACCAATACCTTTTGAGATCTGTGTTAATGGAGGGATTTGTCTATCTTGAATGTCCTGACATGTTAGCTGTATTGTATGAAGTTCCCAACGGAATTTTCTGAATTTCTCCATCTGTCTGGGTTGTAAATAAATGAATGATTTCTTTCTGAATTTCTCAGTGTATGCCCTCCATGGGTTCAAGGACGCGGATGTAATATTCTAGTTGAAGCGAAGAAGGGCTGCCAGGAGGATCGTGAATATTGAGAGAGCGAGAAGCCCCTATCTCTATCTGGTCTTCTTTTGGTGTCTAGTTTAGGTTTGCTGCAATAGGGATTGGATATACAAGTTATTCACTCCCTACTGAGTATCTGCTGTTAAGTTTTCAATTTCTGGATCTCTCGTCAGTGGTGAACCACAGGGATAGTAGCGGGAGTTTCGGCCTTTTCATCACCATACTCCCTCTCCCTGTGGCAAGCTCCACGGGGTGATCAATTCCCGGGCAGATCCAGTGTCCAATGGTTGGCGATGTGGTGATGTCTTTTAGTCCTGGCTGACTCTGTCCCTGTTTCGGTTTTAAAGTGTTCCAGTTAATGGATTTAGGGAAGTTAAGGTGCTGAAGGACCGTCTTAACCAGAGAGATAAAAGGCGGTCCAAAATAATCTGCAAGTTAAAGAGTAATTTAACCCATTCCATTGGGCTTTGGAGATAAAAACGGCTCATTATTAGGTGTTATTAGGCGTTAGTAATTCCTGGTTAGGTTTAGGATTGAAAAAGTGGGCAAGTTGATAAGATTCGAGAACCATCATTTCATAAGTAATTGCCCGTTGTTAGTATTAGGCATTAAGAATCGGTGGTTAGGTTTAGGATTAAAAACACTGGGTAAGTTGATAAGATCAAAAGGAGCGGTTTAGAGACTGCAAGTTGAGTTAAATGAACAATAATTAATGACGGCGCGAGCATCAGAATTATTAAAAAAGGTCAAGCATGGCCGTACTATTGTTTAAAAGCAAATAGAATCCGGGATTGTGCCAGGCGACCTGACTTCCAGCCCTGTTTTGGTTTTAAAGTTGTCCAGTTAATGGATTTTGGGAAGTTAAAGTGCTGAAGGTTGGTCTAACCAGAGAGATAAAAGGCGGTCCGAAATAATGAAGGGGATATTGATCATTAGGGAATGAATGGTTAGCTTTAGAACTGCATTTACAGGTCAGATATCTGAGTTGAAGAGTAATTTAATCAACCATCTCGGGCTTTGAAAACAGAAACTGGCAGATTTTAGGATTTAGCAGTAATAGTGTTTAGTATGTAAAAAAGGCAAGCTGATAAGATCTAAGAGAGCACCATCTATTAAGTTAATCGGGTATTAGGAGTAGGCGTTAAGAATCAGTTAGGTTAGGTTTTAGGATTAAGAATACTGGGTAAGTTGATCAGATTGAAAGCAGCCGTTTAAAGAGTGCCAGAGTTGAGTTAAAATAACAATATTTGACAATAATTGATAATAACGCGAGGATCAGGATTATTAAGAAAAGTTCAGGTATGGCTGAGTAGGCATTAGGAATCGTGGTTAGGTTTAGGATTAAAAATACTGGGTAAATTGATCAGATTAAAAGTAGCTGTTTAAAGAGTGCCAGAATTGAGTTAAAATAACAGTAATTGATAATAACTTGAGGATCGGAATTATTAAAAAAGGTATGGCTGTATAGGCATTAAAAATTGGTGGTTAGGTTTAGGATTAAAAAATACTGGGTGAGTTGATCAGATTAAAATTAAGATAAGAATTAAAAGGAGCTGTTTAAAGAGTGCAAGAGTTGAACGAGATTAACAATAATTAATAATAATTAATAACGACGTGAGCATCAGGATTAGTAAAAAGGGCCAGGAATGGCTATGGTTTAAAGCGAATAGAATCTGGGATTGTGCCAGGGGTTCCCGGCCTCCAGCCCACCCCCACCCAGGCTCAGGCACCGGGAGGGGGCAGCCGAAAGCAGGCCCTGTGTTCCATACACCGCACAACCCCAGGATCCTGTCAAATTCAGCAGCTGAATGGTGTGGATATGTGAAGCAAACTTACCCCGCGATGGCTCTTTAAGGACCTGTTTTCTTTCATCATTTAGATGGAGGCTCGGGTAGGTCACTGCTGGAGACAGCTTTTTAAGTCATGGTGCACAAGTAGGAACTTTCACTGGTTTTATCCTTTGTTAAAACCACCTGGTTTACTGAAGAGAAGGAGTTTTTCTGATCGTTTTGATGTCCCATATGCCTTGGTTCTTCCGGTGTTGGCAGTTAAAATGATGAAATTGAGCGGATTACAGTTAATAGTGCTGCATGATGGGTAATATTTGTTATTCGGCTATAAAATTGGTTTGGTTATGTTTAGAGCTGTGAAATTTGGAGATTAGTTAATAGGTCTATTAATGGTTTTGCCTAAGGTCAAACGCTGCAATTTGATTGGGCGAAAGAGGATGGAGCCTAGATTAACCACTGATGGGGCTAGAGGTGTCAAATTTGGAGATGATGATAATAACAACGAGGCTTTTGATTGGAGGTTCAAGCATGTCTGCTCTGAGAAACAAGGATCCATAACTGTTTTATAGGGGTGTGAGATTTCTATCGCGTTTTGCTGGCAGATTACCTGTGATCTAGGTTTGTTGAGGCGAGGATGTCTCTTTTTAGTTCGAGCATGTCTGCTCTGAAAGGCAAGGATCCATAGCTGTTTTATATCGTGTTTTGCTGGTAGATTACCTGTGATCTAGGTTTGTTGAGGCGAGGATGTCTCCCTGAGTTCAAGCTTGTCTGCTCTAAAAAACAAGGATCCTTAGCTGTTTTGTAGGTGTGCAATTTCTATCGTGTTTTGCTGGTAGATTACCTGTGATCTGGGTTTGTTGAGGCGATGATGTCTCTTTTAGTTCGAGCATGTCTGCTCTGAAAGACAAGAATCCATAGCTGTTTTATATCGTGTTTTGCTGGTAGATTACCTGTGATCTGGGTTTGTTGAGGCGATGATGTCTCTTTTAGTTCGAGCATGTCTGCTCTGAAAGACAAGGATCCATAGCTGTTTTATATCGTGTTTTGCTGGTAGATTACCTGTGATCTAGGTTTGGTGAGGCGAGGATGCCTCCCTGAGTTCAAGCTTGTCTGCTCTGAAAAACAAGGATCCTTAGCTGTTTTATAGGGGTGCAGTTTCTATCGCGTTTTGCTGGTAGATTACCTGTGATCTAGGTTTGTTGAGGCGACGGTGTCTTCCCGAGTTCGAGCTTGTCTGCTCTGAGAAACAAGGGTCCGTAGCTATTTGAAGGAAAGCAGAGAGAAGAGAGGACGAGGGAGGCAGAGCCAGGGAGAGGAGCCTTTTCCGGGCTGGCATCTCCCCCGCCGGACCGGGCTGTACACTCTACCTCCCTCTCTCCCTCATGGAATGAGGGAAGACAGGAGAGAAGGGTGGAAGTGTGGTAAATTCTGGATTATTGAATGGTTTAGGTAGGTGATATACCTGGTTTTTGGGAGAGTACGTCCTTCCGAAGGCACGGGCTGGGTTAGGGTTTTTGAATCTGTCTCGATGGGCCTCCCCGCTTCATCCGTCGACTGGGCGGTTGAATGGAGACCCAAAGGTAATGCACTGGCCGGCGCACGTCACTCGTAACTCTCCAGTCCATATCAACCAATACCTTTTGAGATCCGTGGTAATGGAGGGATTTGTCTATTTTGAATGTCCTGACATGTTAGCTGTATTGTATGAAGTTCCCAACGTAATTTTCTGAATTTCTCCATCTGTCTGGGTTGTAAATAAATGAATGATTTCTTTCTGAATTTCGCAGTGTATGCCCTCCATGGGTTTAAGGACGTGGATGTAATATTCTAGTTGAAGCGAAGAAGGGCTGCCAGGAGGATCGTGAATATTGAGAGAGCGAGAAGCCCCTATCTCTATCTGGTCTTATTTTGGTGTCTAGTTTAGATTTGCTGCAATAGGGATTGGATATACAAGTTATTCACTCCCTACTGAGTATCTGCTGTTAAGTTTTCAATTTCTGGATCTCTCGTCAGTGGTGAACCACAGGGATAGTAGCGGGAGTTTCGGCCTTTTCATCACCATACTCCCTCTCCCTGTGGCAAGCTCCACGGGGTGATCAATTCCCGGGCAGATCCAGTGTCCAATGGTTGGCGATGTGGTGATGTCTTTTAGTCCTGGCTGACTCTGTCCCTGTTTCGGTTTTAAAGTGTTCCAGTTAATGGATTTAGGGAAGTTTAGGTGCTGAAGGACCGTCTTAACCAGAGAGATAAAAGGCGGTCCAAAATAATCTGCAAGTTAAAGAGTAATTTAACCCATTCCATTGGGCTTTGGAGATAAAAACGGCTCATTATTAGGTGTTATTAGGCGTTAGTAATTCCTGGTTAGGTTTAGGATTGAAAAAGTGGGCAAGTTGATAAGATTCGAGAACCATCATTTCATAAGTAATTGCCCGTTGTTAGTATTAGGCATTAAGAATCGGTGGTTAGGTTTAGGATTAAAAACACTGGGTAAGTTGATAAGATCAAAAGGAGCGGTTTAGAGACTGCAAGTTGAGTTAAATGAACAATAATTAATGACGGCGCGAGCATCAGAATTATTAAAAAAGGTCAAGCATGGCCGTACTATTGTTTAAAAGCAAATAGAATCCGGGATTGTGCCAGGCGACCTGACTTCCAGCCCTGTTTTGGTTTTAAAGTTGTCCAGTTAATGGATTTTGGGAAGTTAAAGTGCTGAAGGTTGGTCTAACCAGAGAGATAAAAGGCGGTCCGAAATAATGAAGGGGATATTGATCATTAGGGAATGAATGGTTAGCTTTAGAACTGCATTTACAGGTCAGATATCTGAGTTGAAGAGTAATTTAATCAACCATCTCGGGCTTTGAAAACAGAAACTGGCAGATTTTAGGATTTAGCAGTAATAGTGTTTAGTATGTAAAAAAGGCAAGCTGATAAGATCTAAGAGAGCACCATCTATTAAGTTAATCGGGTATTAGGAGTAGGCGTTAAGAATCAGTTAGGTTAGGTTTTAGGATTAAGAATACTGGGTAAGTTGATCAGATTGAAAGCAGCCGTTTAAAGAGTGCCAGAGTTGAGTTAAAATAACAATATTTGACAATAATTGATAATAACGCGAGGATCAGGATTATTAAGAAAAGTTCAGGTATGGCTGAGTAGGCATTAGGAATCGTGGTTAGGTTTAGGATTAAAAATACTGGGTAAATTGATCAGATTAAAAGTAGCTGTTTAAAGAGTGCCAGAATTGAGTTAAAATAACAGTAATTGATAATAACTTGAGGATCGGAATTATTAAAAAAGGTATGGCTGTATAGGCATTAAAAATTGGTGGTTAGGTTTAGGATTAAAAAATACTGGGTGAGTTGATCAGATTAAAATTAAGATAAGAATTAAAAGGAGCTGTTTAAAGAGTGCAAGAGTTGAACGAGATTAACAATAATTAATAATAATTAATAACGACGTGAGCATCAGGATTAGTAAAAAGGGCCAGGAATGGCTATGGTTTAAAGCGAATAGAATCTGGGATTGTGCCAGGGGTTCCCGGCCTCCAGCCCACCCCCACCCAGGCTCAGGCACCGGGAGGGGGCAGCCGAAAGCAGGCCCTGTGTTCCATACACCGCACAACCCCAGGATCCTGTCAAATTCAGCAGCTGAATGGTGTGGATATGTGAAGCAAACTTACCCCGCGATGGCTCTTTAAGGACCTGTTTTCTTTCATCATTTAGATGGAGGCTCGGGTAGGTCACTGCTGGAGACAGCTTTTTAAGTCATGGTGCACAAGTAGGAACTTTCACTGGTTTTATCCTTTGTTAAAACCACCTGGTTTACTGAAGAGAAGGAGTTTTTCTGATCGTTTTGATGTCCCATATGCCTTGGTTCTTCCGGTGTTGGCAGTTAAAATGATGAAATTGAGCGGATTACAGTTAATAGTGCTGCATGATGGGTAATATTTGTTATTCGGCTATAAAATTGGTTTGGTTATGTTTAGAGCTGTGAAATTTGGAGATTAGTTAATAGGTCTATTAATGGTTTTGCCTAAGGTCAAACGCTGCAATTTGATTGGGCGAAAGAGGATGGAGCCTAGATTAACCACTGATGGGGCTAGAGGTGTCAAATTTGGAGATGATGATAATAACAACGAGGCTTTTGATTGGAGGTTCAAGCATGTCTGCTCTGAGAAACAAGGATCCATAACTGTTTTATAGGGGTGTGAGATTTCTATCGCGTTTTGCTGGCAGATTACCTGTGATCTAGGTTTGTTGAGGCGAGGATGTCTCTTTTTAGTTCGAGCATGTCTGCTCTGAAAGGCAAGGATCCATAGCTGTTTTATATCGTGTTTTGCTGGTAGATTACCTGTGATCTAGGTTTGTTGAGGCGAGGATGTCTCCCTGAGTTCAAGCTTGTCTGCTCTGAAAAACAAGGATCCTTAGCTGTTTTGTAGGTGTGCAATTTCTATCGTGTTTTGCTGGTAGATTACCTGTGATCTGGGTTTGTTGAGGCGATGATGTCTCTTTTAGTTCGAGCATGTCTGCTCTGAAAGACAAGGATCCATAGCTGTTTTA